>JANHMN010000011.1:39688755-39704557 GCA_030674055.1 Rhabdomys pumilio
GAAGGAGAAGGAGAAGGAGAAGGAGAAGGAGAAGGAGAAGGAGAAGGAGAAGGAGAAGGAGAAGGAGAAAGAAGGAAGAAGGAAGAAGGAAGAAGGAAGAAGGAAGAAGGAAGAAGGAAGAAGAAACTGAGAACATACACTTTAGTGTATTCCTTGTATTGACAGTATTGGCAGCTGAGCTATCAGGTTATAACGTGTATTGTTCATAATGTTTTCTTGTTGCTTGTTTACATTTCTTATTCTTTTGGGTTTTTGAGACAGGGTTACCATGGATTACCCTGCCTGGCTTAGAATTTCCAATTGTGGTTGGCTTACAATCCACAAAAAAGGCCATATGTGAATCTGTGGCATTGAAGCCTATGATGAAATGGAGACCCCAGGATCTTAGAGACACCAGAATCAGGATTTCCTCAGTCTATGACAGAAGGCTACATACACAAAGCAGAGCTGATAGAGACTGAGTGTGCTATAATTTTTATTCTCCAAAGATTTATGTAGTTTCTTTGGTTTCTCTTGCAATTGATTTTTAGCTTTATTCTTCTACAATCTGACATGATACAGGGAGTTTTGAAATTTTTTGTAATCATTTCTCTTTTTCCAAAAAATTATGTGTATGTGTGTTTGCCTTTTGCTCTGTAGGTGCACCACTTGCAAGCAAGTGCTCACAAGGGTTAGAATTCCTGGAACTGGAGTTACAAATGGTCATGAGCTACCTGATGTGGGTGCTGGGAACTAAACCCAGGTTTTCTACAAGGGCAGCAAGTGGTGGTAACTACCGAGCCATCGCTCCAGCCCCTGATTCTTTTGTATTCTCAAGGCTTACTGTGTGCCTGTAATCTCATTGATTTTAGAGATCGATTTGAGAGCTGCTGAGAAGAATGTGCCTGTTCTTATCTTTTAGATGGATTATGTATTGACATCTGTTAATATAAATGATCTATTAAATAGTCTATCTCTGAAGTTTCTTTAGTAGTTCTTAGTTGGGAAGGCCTACCTAATTATATAGACAGGGAATTAAAGTCCCCCACTATCATTATCGTAGGACCTATTTGACCTTCCATGCATTTTAGCATTTGCTTTGTGAAACTGGGAGGCCCCAAATTCCATGAATAAACATTTACAGTTGCCAACTCTTCTTGAACTGTTCCCTTAGTATGCAGTGGCCTCCATTATCCCTTCTTACAACTTTTAGTTTGGCGTCTATTCATCAGCTCTTCCCAGGTATCAGAAGAGCTCTGCCAGCTCCCTCACCCACCCCCTTTCTAGCTTCAGTGTTTTTAGTAGGTTGATTTCCAAACTTCGACTCTCAATTTTTGGATTCTTTTTTCTTTTTTACAAGTGAAGCATATTTCCTGGAGACATAGATACTTTGATCTTGGTTTTAAAAGATTTATCTTATTTTTTTTTATTTGTGTGTCTATTATGTCTGTGTGTGGGTATGAACACATAAATGCAAGTGCCTGAAGAGGCCAGATGCCTCCAGTATGCTGGAGCTGGTATTACAGGCAGCTGTGACCTGACTCATGTGGGAACTGGCCATTGAATCTAGGTCCTCTGCAATAACACTCTTAGCCCCAGTAAACACTCAAGAACAATAAACACTCTTAGCCTCAGAGTCTCCCCAGCCTCTGGATCTAGGTTTTGGTTCAGTAAGTTAATTTACATTTTATTTTCTCACAAGGAACTTAAGTAGAAACCTTGAGATTACTATTGAGAATGCTATTTCCTAGAGTTTTGCTGAAGGGAGGAAGAACATAAAAGCAAGACAACAACCATGATATTACAGAGGAAGGATGGTCATAAAAGACTCTTCTGTGGAAATACAAGTTATCTTGGAACAACTCAACAACAGAAGTAGCGGCCTTCAAATTCTAAAACATAAAGGCAAAAATAATAGATGAATGAAATATGAAACAAAACGAAGATGTTACCCAGAGTCACTTCTTGGTGAAGTTGAATGTGGTCTCTCCTACCTTTTTGCTTTGATATCCATCTCTGCAGGTGAAAATAAAACTGCCAGTCTCATTAATTCACACAATGCAGGTTGACACACCCAGCTGGTAATACAGGTTTTGATGTAGGACTCCACCTTCTGCTAAACTTTCTCAGGCTCATAGCTCCTTATCTTCCAGTTCATACCTCCTTATTTAGTGTTTGAGCATTGTTTTTTCTACGTGAGGTTTTCTGTGTTTAAGGCACGGAGAAAGTGTAGCACACCTGTCCTCCTACAGCTGTCTTTGTCACTAGACTTTGTCTTTCTGGCCACAGACTTATGCAAGATTCCTGGAGCAGTTTAACCCGCCATCTCTCCCATGGAGCCAGTAGCCCCGGGAGCTGGGTTATTTATTCCCATGTCCCCATGGAGAATCTCAACCTTAGGGAACCTGTCACAGTTGTATCTCCATCTCCATGGTCGAAGGGGCTCTCCCCCATTAACGGTACCTCCAGTTCTTTTGCGTGTTTGTAGCCTGGCCAGAATCTCTCTATCTCATTGACCTGTTAGCACAGAGTCCAGAAATACAAAGCACCTCTCAGTTACCAAACAGGGCAAGCAGTATGTTGACGTTGGTGACTGACTGATGGATTTCCCTAGCTATGTCTTTACTAAAATCTCATGCAGTCTTCCCTTCTTCATTTCTCAACTAGAGACAGGGTCCCTACGTATGTTTTTAACCTTGTTCCTCTCTTCGTGGATCTTACAGAATTGGGTTCTAATGTACCGTTTTACCCAGACTCCACAGTTGCCTTTAGAAATCTCCAAAATAAACTGTCTCAAGAAGCCTTTAGTAGCCATCATTAATGATGGCTGCTGCTGCTGCTGCTAATAATAATAATAAATAAAAGCTGCCATTTTACAAATGGATTTTTTTTTTACTTTTTTAATTATTATTTTATATCAGAGGGACAGAAAAGTTGGATATTCCTGAATATTTTACTGGAGCCTCATCTCCTAGTGTTTGAAAGTTGCATATATAACTAAAAGCCAAGATGCAACCCAAGAACAGGGGCCATGAAGATAGCTCCTATGGAAGCCAAGGGCTATTCTAGGCCTTTAAGCTAAACTTAAGTGAATTAAGAACATTGTAACTCAGGACCAGAAACTAACAAACCCACCAAGTCATCTTGTAAAATGAGCAATATATTTTTTTTTAATCAATAGTCCTAATTAGTTTTCTACCAGAAAATTACAAGAGAAAAGATCTATGAAGGAATTCTTTTTACTATATTTTGTATGCTGTCCGCCAAGAGAACCCCATGTTTTGATTAGTTCAGTCTTTACTGCTATTAGAAACGCTGTAGTTAACTGTTTCCTCTGATAAGGAATAACCCAGAGGCCTGTTTTCTATAGCTTCCAGTATGAATTATATCACTGCATATTTTGTTAGTCTCATTTATGTCAAAATTAAAAGTCCAAACAAGGGTTGTATATACAATGTCAGGCCTTGGGGCACAACTGTGAGCCATTTAGCCATTTTAGAATGGACTTTTGTTTTAAATAGACATTATTTTATTTTGTGTGTATTTATTTGGAGTGTTTACCTAAATGTATACCTGAGTACCGCTTGCATGCCCAGTATCTACAACAGGAGTTACAGAAGGTTATGAGCCGCCATCTGGGTGATGAAAACCAAACCTGGGTCCTCTGTCAGAGCACGATGTGCTCTTAACTGCTTAGTCACTCTGTGTTTTATAATATCCAGACAAGGATGAGCTACAGTTTGGACTTAGAATCTGGACATTGTCCTGTGAGGAATCTTCAGGCCATGAGGACCAATAGAGCTAGGATATACACAAAGATAACTGTCTAAAGTGACAAGAAGCCATGGCAACAGGAAAATCTTCCCCATTGCCCATCCATCCTACACTCTGAGGAAGAAGAGGAGAGTAAAAGAAGAAATACAAAGTGAGCCTCTGAATTGCTCTCCCACAGGGAGATACAGAAAAAACATCACTGGATGAAGGGCACAAGGGACTTTCATCTCATTTTTAAATTACATGAAGTGGCTTAGACAATGAATACACTTGTTTTAAATACCATGTGGTTTAAGAAAGAAACAACTTTTTATAGGTTAAGAGGGGAATTTCTCTTCTGTCTGCACAGAATCACTTCTATATAAACTATAAAAAAAAAAAACCCAGACTGTACATTTAGCTCACATGTCCATACATACATTTCCAAGCATCCAAGTGGCTCTTTCTCTAATCTGTCTGTAGATGATTTACTAACTAGTGTTGACCATTTATGGACACACAGCAGGAGATACATGTGGTGAAAATAAATCACAATACAATATCATTGGTTTAGGTAAGAGATTTGAACATGAATGTTCACACACTGCACATACCAATAAAATATGGAAGCATCAGACATTCCCCAAATTTCTCGGCATTTTTTTTTATTTCAGAGGAATCAAAGGATGAAAATGTAGCTTAACAGTCATTTCTTGTTAGTGTATATTTACACTCATAAAAGTGTTCATTTTTCTTTAAGGGCCCAGGACAATATTCAGGCTAGACATCTGGCTACACAAGAAACTAATTTAGACATACTGGTAGGTTGAAAAGTAACTTCTAAATAATCATTAATTTATCCCTATAAATTATAACCTCATAGTTTTTTTAACTTTTCAAGAAGTGTGAAAATATTACTTTTGTGCTCAAAGTGACAGCAATAAGCAGTTTTGTCCTCTTTTTATGTCTAAGAAGAACTAATCACTAAGTATTAACTAAATATTAATTTTATTAATTGTAATCTCATCTTATAATTCCTTTCTTCAAATCTCTTTGGGTTTTCTCTCTTGCTCTTACAGTCTTTCTTTACACGAATATCAAACTCATTAATAAAATTAGACATACATGTATGTATATATGTACACTACAATTTGAAAAATGAATGATTTCTCTGGGTCCGTATAGTAAAGGCTTGCTCTCCATGGTGTCACTATTGGTAAGTCATCTAACCTTTAGGTTGGCAGTCTAAAAGATCCCTTAGGTCAGAAGGAGGAGACTGTGGAGCCCTGGCCATTACTTCTGTCGTTCACTTTCTAACCATGAGGCGAGTGTTCACTGAACATATTCTGCCTGTGTTGCACTCACACACAGTAGCCTAAAAGAAAAGGGCCTAACAAATCACTGACTGGGACCTCTGAAAGCATGTTGGAGAATAACCATTTTCTATCTATTACTGATCACTTAGGCATTTGTTGCAGTAATGGAAAGACAGACAACACATACAATCCTGAACTGAGCACATAACTGATACCCGCCCTTTCAAGCACACAGAATTCATACTGATGTCTGTTCCATACCAAAGGAAGTGCTTGCACCCTTCAAAGAAGACACATTCTCTGATCACAGTGTGACTAAACAAGAAATGAATGATGTTTAGAAAAGATACACTCTGAAACTTAAAATTGTATTACTAGACAGAGCTACAAGTCAGAGACAGGTAGAAGTATGCCCTTGAGTTTGAGGTCATATTTTTGGTCTCCAGTGTATTAAAACAAAACAGAAAAACCCCATATAAGTCAAAGAAATCATTAATCAAAGACGAAAGTACTCTACAAATACAACACTAGTAATATCTAGAGGTATTTATAGACTAAGGCATGTTTCGTCAATAAGATGTTAAAAATAAATGAAATTGTCATCTAAACAAAAATATAAAACAAAATAGAGAAAAGGGAGTGAAAGACAGCCTCATAACAAAGGAAAAGGTGAAATAAGATTTCAAAAAATCCACACTAGTAATGTAAAACTTCTGCAGACATCAAAAAACTAATCTGAAGAAAACGATCATAGAGACAAAACACATACACCAGTGGCAAGCAGTGCGAGAGGCCTGGCTTTACCCCAGCAGTTGCCCTGGACTAGCATCAGCAGGCCTCCAGCTCAGCTCTGCTCCCACCATGCACTTCTGTTTTACTTTTGGCCCGCAAGACTTTATACCCTGCTTTTGTCTGTTTTACTTGAGTATAGATGTATGTTTTCTATTTTTTTTTAATTTTAGTTTTAAATTTCTCTTCGATTTTCCATGTTCCTTTTTTCAAATCTCTCCAGCAGTTTTCTGTCCTATCTGTCTTTGCCACGTGCTCAGAGCAGAGACTATACACAGAAGCCTAAACTCACTGGGTCAACTTGACCGGAAGCTCTGCCTTAAAAAAAAAAAAAAAAAAAAAAAAAAAAAAAAAAAAAAAAAAAAAAAACCAGCTGGGGTTGAAGTTATGCTAAGAACAAAAACTTTATCTTCTCCAAAAGCAATGTGAACTGCTCACCACTGAGTGAGCCATCTTGTTGGGCCCACAATGATCACAAATTCCTAAGCTTTATGGTGTTTGCTTCACTCACACCCTCACACCACGTGACTACTTCCCCTTCCTCTCTGGTCCTGCCTTTACGCCCACCTTCTGGTCTCCTTCCTGTTCCCAAATCCCTCCCACGCTGTATTTTCATGATTTTCCCCCCACACCTAGAAATTATTACAAGATATAACATGAGATAATTATTTTCTGGAAAAGGTAAGAAAAAATAAGATGGACATAAAGCCCATATGGTGACCATCACAGAGTTGTCTCTCTGTCTTTTGTCTTTCATATGGTTTTTGAGCTTTGATCGTCAGACTCTCAGCTGTTCTAGCAGAAGGAATCACCTACAACCACAATCATCAGCTCCACCTTTTGACACACAGGATAAGTGGATCTATCATGAAGAACCACACGACCTACTCCCTCCTCAGCTACTCTGAC
Source organism: Rhabdomys pumilio (assembly GCA_030674055.1). Lineage (NCBI taxonomy): Eukaryota > Metazoa > Chordata > Mammalia > Rodentia > Muridae > Rhabdomys > Rhabdomys pumilio. Next base: position 39,695,502 of record JANHMN010000011.1, read on the forward strand.
AGTGTTCTTCACTAGAACCGCCAGGCTACTCCAAGAACATCACCTCTCTGATGCTCACAGAAGAGAAGTATTCAAAACAAATGCCTCATCAATTAGAAATGGCAGATAAATGACACTGGGTCTGTTAGCTAGAAATCTCAACTCACCTGCCAGAACCAAGTTCCTTGGAGTATGATGAGACTGGACCGCAGGAGCTCCAGAATTATATTGTTCTTTGTGAGGAACTCCAAGAAGGCAACCACACCCGCCAATACGGTGGTGAAGACCAGAAGTTGGTGCAAAAAAATATCAATCATTTCCCGACCGTGTGTGTGGTTGTAGAAGACAAATCCTAATTGAGGGGGCAGAACATATTTTCTGATGAAGCCAAAGGCTTCCCACTGCACCACTCTGTAGAATTTTATACAAACATAAACTTGTCCCAAAGAGAAAATCCCCACTGATTTCCATAGCAATGTACTTTTGCTTTGGGGGAGAGGAAACACTGTCTCTTAGGAAGAGAAATCTCTGAATGCTATCCCCACTTTTCCTTTCTCCCAACCTTTGTCTTGTGTTCTAACAAACCACAAAAAATTTTTCAAGTCTTGTCCGAAGCATTGTCTGTGCAGGATAATGTATAATAATTATGACTGCAGTGGAGAGCCATAATTAATGTGAATGTACAGATGAATGAGATGAAGCCAAAGTCTTGCTTTTAGTAATTCAGCAAAGACAGACTTAAATTAGCACACATTATCAAACACTTGTTTTGTCAGCCACCCTTAGGATAATCTGAGAAACCAACTGAAAGAAATATCCTGTCGTTCTCATTAACCTCTCGGAATTAGGAAGTCATTTCTTTGATACTACGTACCACATTTTGGCAGGGTTTCTGTTTCTGGCCTTTGAAAAGCTCGTTAGAGGTTGGTAGACAATTTCTATTGTGAATTGATGTGCCATTTTAAGTAATTCATGCACTACTGCTCTGAGTTCCTCTTTCAGTGTTAGCAGTGAAAAGAATGATAGGCTCCACAACGAGTGACAGGTAAGTGCCCATTGCAGATGACTTTTAAAGCCAGAGAGGACGTGCAAATAAAGTGTTGTGAGTGTCTGTGTCTGCCCAGATCTAAATTAGTCTGTAAAGATTTAAAGAAGGAAGACTATAGGTATCTTATCTAGACACACATATATTCAACTATGGCCCAGACAGATATAGCTCTTTCAATCAAGGTGACACAAAGAAACTAAAGATGTGTTATTATAAAACACTACATCAGTGCCCACTGATAGAAAAAGATCAGGAAATGTATTTTCCTCATATTTACCCTCCACAAAGATGGCGTTGGATAACATTAACTTGCTTAAGGAAATCGGAAGTGCATTAGTAGTGAAACACATGATTTGGGTTACACCCTGTAGCCCAAAGAAGAAGTACATGGTTGTATGGTGCCATTCCAGGATCTGATTCCACTGGTTGTCTTTATATAAGATCAAGGAGGGTCCTCCTCCGGTAAACTGTTCCCCAGCTATACCTGTGGAGGAACATATCACATTTTAGAACCTTAACTTTACCTGATAGGTGAGAAGACGCAGGAGCATGTACTCTTTGCCTACTCCAACCTTATGGTGCTGATTCTTCTTTCTGAACTTTCCATCAAATGCCTAGCCATAATGATTGAGACTTGATTCAAAAGTTTAGGTGCTTGTTTGGATAACCAGTTTCATCTACACATAGACAAATGAGTCAAGCAACTGTTTCATATCCTTAACATTGGTAATTCCAGTTCAACGACTGGTTCTAATTTCATTACTATTTGAGAGTTTGGATCTCCAATATGTGTCTAATAAAGGATGACTCCTTTCTTTCTAGATATTGCATGCTTAGGCAGCTGTTTCAAAATCCCAGATTCGTGACAAAATTGATAAAGAATTAGCTGTTTCCCCAACTAAGAATAATATCGAGATGGTTCCTGGTTAATTATTCATGTAGATAGTTTTTTTTTTCTCTTAGACATTCTGCCTTGTTAACCTCTAGAACGGGAAAAAAAAGTCCTCTCTTTAAAAATGGTTACTTTGCAATTTGATGATCATAACAAAATTCTATTGACATGAATGAAAAGACTCAGTGGGAAAATTAGAAGTGTTACCTTTTATAAAAGAGCAGCTACAGCAGTACCTGTAAAGATGTAGAGCCTGTTTGTAGAATGTTCAATAGCAAGGGAAAACTTTGAAGTTAAAAGGTACCTGGACTCTGTCCAACTCAAGAAACAAGATGGATATACATGAAGCAAGATATCCTTCAGGCCTAATTCTCTGTTTCATTTGTACATGATTTGTTATTGGAGGTTTCCCATGACTGTTTTGTTATTTTACAAAATACAAAGTAAATCATTACAAAATCATAAAGTAAAGTATAATTTACAAAATGATTTCTTAGAGCTTACTCTTTGAGAGATCACAACACCTTGCATCAAACTATTTCATAGGTTTCCACTGACAGAAAGGAAATCCACTTGACTGCATATACAAACTAAATACCAACTTGTTAAAGATTAGGCTTTTGAATAATTATGAAATATCACTTTCTAAGATCATGACAGTTGTAAATTGTAATTGGATTAAATACTAAGCAACATAGTAATACAAAATTTATTTTGTACATCTCAATTTTGTATTGAATGGTTTTTTTTGGGGGGTGGGGTTGGCTCATGAAATACTCCAAAGGAGCAAACAGAATACAGCCATGAATGGTCTACTTACCAGTAATAGCCATTAAAAGCACAATGACTCCTTCCCAAATCTCTGTTCTACGTAATAATGTTTTAGAATTAAGGTAGCAGGTCCGAGTTTGCTTTTTGTAGACAGATTTCAGAATGGATTTTGTACTCCACCAAAAACCCATGAACAAGAAGAAACTCCCAGGGAGAGCATGACCTCTGAAACTCCCCATGACCTACAAGTAAAAGAAATACACATTTCACTTAAACTCAGCAAGACTATCTGACGTCTCCACCAAATCTAATGCTGTATGAGGGTTATGAGTACATTGTAGAACCTACTATAAGACTGGCAATTTAACTAAAAATAAAACAAAAATCTTGCATTTCTTTGACATTTATCACATATTAGGCATGTCAAGTGTCTTAAATGTCATCTGTACCCTAAGTTTTGAAATATACACATAGGTGGGGAACCGCTATCCAATTTTCAGATGAGAAGTGGGTTTGGAGAATTTAAATGACCTATAGTGATTTTACAATTGATAAGCAGAAAGTTTTGATTTCTTCCAAATACAATATGTACTATATCATATACTTGCCCTTTAAGCATAAAAGAAAACAACATGGAAGTTTGGAGAAATTTTAAAAGTTTAAAATTTTAGTAAGTTTAAAAATTTAAAAAGAGGTGATACTGCCTATAGATTTTTAAGTAAATAATTCTAAAGGATCAAGGAACAAGACTTTTTAAAGACTGGTAGGATTCATGAAGTGTTTATATGTTCTTCTTTTTTCTGCGTATCTTCCAGGCTTCTCATCCAGCTGGATTTGAACCATGTTTGTAATCCTGGCTAGTTGAAAAGCAAGGAGTTGGAACGTGTCACTTTCAAGCTGAGTCACTTAAGTCTACTTGAATGACTTAGTTATCTTGCCTCAGTTACTGTTGGATGACATCTAACTGCAGTTCTTTGTTACTAAAAAGAGTATATAGACCTTAATGATACATGAAATTTCTTCTCTGATGAGCTCCCATTTAGCAACCTAACTCCCCTCCCACCTCCCACCCCACCCCCGCCAATGTACTGTTGATTCTGCCTGTTCATCTGGTTCAGACAACTATACAAAACTGGGAAATACGGCTGTGAAGAATTCAGAAATACATCCAACCTATACATTTCCCCTCCTTTTTTACAAATAATTTTGTATGATTTAACGATTTTGAAGCATTTTCTTCCTCCTTAATATATTAAACTTGTTTTAGGAGTTTCTAGAAGCTTAAGATTCTGGATTAAAACTAACGCTTTTGAAATTTAAGATCAAATAAAAACAATACGTAAGTCAAAGAATTAAGAGAATGCTTAAAGAAGTTATGCAGACATTAAAAGTAGAGTCTTCAAATAATCCATAATATATTTAGTGAAAATTATGGGTGAAATGGAGAGAGAACAGGACTATATGGCTCAGGGGCAAAAGCAAATGCCACACCATCCTGACCACATGAGTTGGACCCTAGAACGCTTGTGATTCTACAACCCACAAATGCATCATGGAACACCCTCCACACATTGCACTGTCCTTATATCAACTAAAACTGATTCTAAACTTTTAAAAAATGAGGGCAGGTCTGAATAACTCTTTATCACTTGTTACCTCTGTGGCTTTTGGTAAGTCACTTAACCTTTGAGTGTCTGAGTTTCCACCTTTATAAAATGGGACCAATAATAGTAGCCACTTCTAAACAATTAACCCGTGTTACTATTGAACAGCTTATGCTATCCTTTACTGCAAATGAGTAGAGCAATGCTTCTCAACCTGTGGGTCATGCTCCATTTGGGGCTCAAATGATCTATTCACAGGGGTCACCAAAGACTATCAGAAATGTCAGATAGCTACAGTACAATTCATAACAGTAGTAAAATTATAGTTATGAAGTAGCAACAAAATAATTTTGTGGTTGGGAGGGGTCACAACAACATAAAGAACTGTATTAAAGTGGCACAGCATCAGGAAGGTGGAGAACCACTGTACTAAAAAAAAAATGTGAAAGTAACATGAACCCAATGATACCAGATGCTATGGCATTTTAAATGTTTTTTTTTAATTGATGCAAAACAAAACAAAAAGGTAAAGAGAAGTGACAGGTAGAAAGAATGAAGGACTGCTTGAATGTGACTGAACAAAGGTAACACCAGTGGACATGCAGAAGTGATAGAGAAAAGTCCACTGGACCCCAACCCTACTCAGAGAACCGGAGGCAAGTAAGTAAAGCAGGGAGCAGAGTAGATGATGTCCTCAGGGGAGAGCACAGCAATCAGTTGTTCAGTGCCAAACGGTTAACCCTGAAAACATACACACAAAAAGCATTATATGGATTGAACAGGTTATTTTTAGGAATATAAATGTCTATACATATACACATATGCATGTAAGAACAATTAGTGAAAAACAGAGGCCCTAAGTTTGAAGGAGAGTGGAAAATGGTATATGGAAGGGTTTGGAGGTAGCAAATGGAAAGAAGAAATGCTGTAATTATATAATAATCTCAAAAATAAAAGTTTAAATAAAGAAAAAAATAAAAGATAACATAGATACTGATTTCTACTTGGATACTGACTATGAAAAACCAAAAGGAATTCTGCAGAATTATTTTTGGCAAGCCTAAGTGTATAGCTCCTAACTTTTCTTCTGTTACTGTCAGGAGAGTTCCTGGGGTCTTTTTTTCTATGGTATTTGAATAAATTCCTTAAAAGTGGGGATATTAAACCTATGCTGTCATTTCCTTCTAACCCTAGATAGGATCTAATACTATAAACACCTAAACTGACAGGACTCGCTCAGCTTGTCTTACAAACAAGATCATTTCATCACAAAACATCTCTACTCTGATGTCTCAAAGGCCGTCTCATAGTCAACATGCCCCAAACAGAACAAGTCAGCTTTATCTATCTGCCTAAGGTGAGAAAGAAACTTGATTCATTAACTATTGCTTAACAACACTCATTCCTATTCACACCTGCCCAAAAAACTAAAAATCATCTTGGATGTTGACTATTTTCCTAAAAACGAATTAGTTATTGAAAAGTATCACCCGGGATGACTAATATCAACTCTCCAGCATCCCAAACTTAGGTGACTCTCCTTAGCCACTTCAATGCCATCTGCTTGATCAGTCCTGCTTGATCCAAACAGAGAAGGTTCTTTGTTCCATTTTCTCAAAGCATTACCCCTTTAATGAATCCTTTCTGTGATTAGTTGTAGAAGACATGTTCTTCTCTTCCGTCTGGATGACTACATCACTGTGTTGTGAAAGTCTCCCTACATCAGGAAGTTTCAGAAATAAAGAGCCTAGATCAATTCTATTATCTTGAGGCCCCAGCATATTTGGGAATATAAGATAATCCCAAAGAGGGGGATAAAGGGCATATTATAGTTGCTATCAAGCTTTAGAATTGCTGAAAATACTTAACATATAAGTAAATGAGTAACAGTTCACATGGAATTTTAAAATCCAAGCCTTCCTGAATGTGTAATTCTAGGTCATACAGTCTTCCTGACTTGCCTCCATGACCAGAGTAAGTGGACCTTTGCATTCTACCACATTCCTGGGCTATAATAAGGAATATAATAAATGAAGAGTCACAAAATGTTTTTAATGGATATCAGATGATCACAGAAGGCAAAGAAATGAGTCCTTCCTACTTCAGCTTTAGTGCCACTGTCCTTTTATTCTAGAAAAACTGTATGATTCAGATACTACTGTTTTTAAAAAGACTCAGCAAAATAAAGACCTATCAATCATGACATTTGCCCGGCAAAAGGACCCAACACACACAGTCATTCCTAGCGATTAAACTGGCAATAATTTCACTTTACTTTCACATTAGAGAGGGAAAATGCCTGTATCCTCAAATACTTCTCTTGGCTTTTATCTTATAAAGCCATCTATCTTCTGTTTCCTGGTCTGGAGATACCTACTAATGTTGGTTGTTCCTTGTGAAAGCCTAGTACAACAGCAATGTCATGAGCTCTAAACCTCCAAAACAAGCACCTTCTTCAAGAAACACTGGGCTTCCTTCCTCACTCACAAAGTTGAACTTGCCAGCTAGCCAGTGGTAATCAAAGGGGCAGAAAATAAAAAGAACCTTCCTCTTGATTTTCACTTCTATCTGCAAGTTCAATCACTGCCTTCCATATGTGATTCATTCTAAAATTCAGATTCTTCTTCCATACAAAGAGACCGATCATTCATAGCAACATCAAATATTATTCTTTTGGCTGAAAAGAAGAAAAACAAACAAACAAAAAACAAAAACAACCAACCACCCTCTTTATTTTCCGCTAGATCATTTTTATTGGCAACACACACACACACACACACACACACACACACACACACACACCATTACTCACATCTACTTAGCACCAAAAAGAGATGTTTTTAAACTCTAGTACTCAAGAGACAATGTTCTATTGTAAAGCACATGTGTGACAGCCACACAAACCACAGACTTGCCCTGTGAATAGAAAGAAGAGAAGAAATTCAGCCAAGAGTAAGGGATTTAACAGTTTTCTTGGTAGAATCACAAACAGCTCATTTCAATATAAAGGAAATATTATTATAAGACCTAAGATAAACTACAAATTTGTCTTGAGCCATAACCAAAAAAAAAAGTATTTGTGTCTTAGTTATTCATATTTCAGAACACATTTGTAACTTCTAATTCACACACATACACATGCGTGCGTGCGTGTGCGCGTGCGCACACACACACACACACACTTGGCTATTTCTTGAAGTTCACTTTGCTGTTGGCCTCATTCAAAGAAAATGATGCAGGCATATGTAGCTCTGAAATTTCTTGATCATCTATCATTCCATATCAGCATTTCACCTCCCCAATGTAAACTGCTTTGAAGAAATGTTCTTAAATTATCCTTACCTTAACCCTGTGTTCAAAGTCAAGTGCAAACCAATTGTCTTCTCCCCAGAATGTATAACAAATGGCTCCAGAGTCGAAAGGGACAAACAGCTGCTGACTGCCTCTGTATCTAATGCTGCCTCCTCCTGTTGCTTTGACTCTAAGCTTATGTGCTTGTCATTCCAGCATGAACTCACGCAGTTAAGTTTCACATTGTGTCACAGTGCAGTTAAAGCCAAGAAACACACCCTTGCGAACATCCTGCCTCCCACCTACCAGGATTCTAGCCTGAGCCATGTGCTACCTGCTCTGTGGGTCAAACAACCTCTCTTTCAGAATGTAAAAATAAGTAGAAGACAAAAATAATTATAACAATGGTATTTAATTGTATGCTGGATGTTCTGAAGAGACAAATCAGTTTCTAATGTGAGGTGCCTCAAGGAGAAGATTGCCACAGGTGTCAGGATTGAGTCATAGATGCACAGAAGCTATAGGAATAAAGAAACAAAAACTACTATAGGTCAGCACTTATGGCTCAAAGAATATGGAACACTAGCATAACCACTGCCTGTATTGCACAATAGCATCTCAGCTACTCAGGGTACCTGCCAGGTAATAGGCACAGCTCCTACTGGCCCCAGAGAGGTGAAAATAGCAACACTGAAGAACTACGTATTTCCTACTAACAAGTTAGCCACAGGCTATGTGAGAATTAAGATGCCGGCACACTTAAAACGGGGACAAGGCTCTATCCTAGAAGGGTATATAGTCAAAAATGTCATTGTAAAGCAATGAAGCGAATGATGACTCAAGATGACCCAGGGCATGTGCAGCATCCTGACAGATAGTGACCTAAGGGGAACCCTTATGTACTATTGACAGGAATGTAAATTAGAATGGACATCATAGAAAGCCATGTGGCTATATGATCCACTAATTCCATGCTACTTGTATATTTAAAAGAAGTAAGATAAAGCAAAACATACATAGTAAAATAAAGGAAAAATAAGTATGTCAAAGAGACATGTTCATTCATGTTGATTGTTGCCCCGTTCACAGTAGCCCAGACATGAAATCAACCTAAGTAGCCTTCAACATATGAATGGATACAAATGGGACTGAAGAGATGGCTCAGCAGCTAAGAGTGCTCGCTGCTCTCACAGAGGACCAGAGATCAAGTCTCACAATCCCACAGCAGGCAGCTCATAAGCACCTATAATTCCAGTTCCAGGGGATCTGACTCTTTTGGGTCTTTATGAGCATATGCATTTATGTGTACATACTGGCATACATATTCAAATAGATAAATAAAATAAATGAAAAATGTGTATATATATGTGTATATATGTATATATGTATATACACACATATATATGTGTATATATATATGTATGTATACATATACATATACATATACATATACATATACATATACATATAC
>JANHMN010000011.1:39704567-39716752 GCA_030674055.1 Rhabdomys pumilio
ATATACATATACATATACATATACATATACATATACATATACATATATCTTGAATAATAGAAAAGAAATCCAGTCATTTGAAACAACATGGGTGAACCCATAAGATTTCATGACTCAAGAAGCAAGATAGACATAAAAAGAAAAATACCACGATTTCACTTATTTGTGAAGTATACTGAAGATGACCCCCATAGCAGTAGAGAGTAGATAGAGTAAAGTCTACTAAAGGCTTTAGAAGGAAGGAAAGAGAGATGAATTGGGATAAAAACTTATCTGTGGGTACAAGGTCACTTCAAATTAAGAAGAATAATCTCTGATTATCTACTGCATGGGGGGTGAGGGGGCGAAAGAAAGGAGCTAGAGAGAAGATTCAGCAGGTAAAGGTCTCCATGGTCAAGGCTGATAACCTGAGTTTATTCCTGGTACCCACAAGGTCAGTGAAAAGAACTGACTCCTGCAGGTTGTCCTGCAGTATTCCCACATGTACTGTGGCACGTCCACACACAGACACCCACACACAAATAAACACAGTAAAATATTTTTAAGAGTAGCAGAGAATTACACAATAAGTTCTAACAGCTACCTAATCTGATCTTAGGATCAAATATCAATGTTTCTAAATACTGAGTAATTATGTTTAGATTACTCAACTGTGCCAATTCTTCAGAAAAATAAGGACAATATACTATTCTCTGACTGGTGTAGTGATAAAGTAATTTAAACACACTTGTTGTTTTGTAAGATGCTTAACCTTTAGAAAAATTTAGTGGACGTTCAAATAGCTCCATCCAACACCTTAAATGTCCAGGTCTTGACACTCTGAATATGACTTCCATATCTACTCAGTCTTATGCACACACACAATGTTCACACAACTTTTCCCCACTTACTTCTGTTCATAGACAAATTCAACATGTAGTGGATAAAAAAATGCATTGTCCTGTACAGATGTACACAGGTAAATCAACTTGCCCTAGCTTTGAGCTCAGGCTTATAATCTCAGCTATGTAGGAGGCTGAATCAGGAGTTGCAAATTCAAGGGCAGTCTGTGCAACTTAGCAGCAAGAGCCTTTCTCAGAACAGAATATAAAACAAACAAACAGGCAGGTAGGACTAGAGTGCATACATCAGTAGTGGAGTGCATGCCCAGCATGCATAAGGCTATAAATTCAACCTCAGCCCCACCTCCCAAAAAAACAACAAACAGTAGTAATAAAAACCAAAGAACCCAAACTGTCTTGGTTTGTTTTCTATTACTATAATAAACTCCAGGGCCAAACGTCACTTGGGAAGGAATGTATTATTTACCTTACACATCTCAGTCACAGTTTATTATTGAGGGAAGTCAGGGCAGGGACTCTAGAAAAACAGAGGCAGGAATCAAGGAGAAACTTACTGCTTTGCTTTCTATGTCTTGCTCAGTCAGCTTTTTTATACAAGTCAGGGTAAGTTTATGCCCAACGGTGGTACCTCTCACAGTGGGCTTGGTCCTACAACATCATTCATTAATTTAAAAAAAAATGCCTCGAGGATGACCTTATCAGGCATCAATGGAAGGAGAGGTCCTTGATCCTGTGAAGGCTTGATGCACCAGTATAGGGGAATGCCAATGTGGTGAGGTAGGAGTGGGTAGGTGGGTGGGGAAGCACCCTCATAGACACAGGGGAATAGGGGGTTTGTGGAGGAGAAACCATTTGAAATGTAAATAAATAAAATTATTCAGAAAAAATTGCCTCACAGACATGCATGGAAGCCTGTCGGATGGAGGTAATTCATCAACTGAGATTTCCTCTTCTAGGACATGTCTAGGTTTGTGTCAAGTTGACAAAAATAACTAGTCAGCACAAAAACAAAAAGAAAAGCCTTTCAAAGCTGAGTTCAGCTACAGAGTGAATTAGAGATCAGCTTAGCAAACTTAGTGAGATCCTGTCTCAAAATATAAGAAAAACAAGTAAGAGGCTTGGGATATAGTACAGTCCTAGAGTACTTGCTTATCTGTATTTTAGACTCTAGATTCCATACACAATATGGTAACAAACTCAATGACGTACAAAGAAACAAAAGAAACTAAGGAAATACGTGTTCTAGTAGAGACAAGGACCAACCATGGCAAGCAAAGGCTCTACTTCTCAGGACACTTTGCATCTAGTTAACATTCATAAAGAGCCGATGTGCAGTGTATGGATCTATTTCTAAATTGGAATGAAAAAGGAAGCTTGTTAGCAAGCACAAGTGTTCATAACTTCTGTTAGTTTCATTGTGTCTCGGTTTAGTTTTTGTTTCCATGACCTGTCCATTGCTGAGAGTGCGATGTTGAAATCCCCCACTAGTATTGTGTGAGGTACAATGAATGCTTTGAGCTTTAGTAAAGTTTCTTTTATGTATGTGGGTGCCCTTGCATTTTGGGCATAGATGTTCAGAATTGAGAGTTCATCTTGTTACATTTTTCCTTTGATGAGTATGATGTGTCCTTCCTTATCTTTTTTGATTACTTTTGGTTGAAAATCAATTTTATTTGATATCAGAATGGCTACTACAACTTGTTTCTTGGGACCATTTGCTTGGAAGATTGTTTTCCATCTTTTTACCCTGAGGTAGTGTCTGTCTTTGTCACAGAGGTGTGTTTCCTGTATGCAGCAAAATTCTGGGTACTGTTTATGTATCCAGTCTGACAGTCTATGTCTTTTTATAGGAGAATTGAGTCCATTGATATTAAGAGATATTAAGGAAAAATAATTGTTGCTTCCTGTTATTTTTGCTTTTAGAGGTGGAATTATGTTTGTGTAACTATCTTCTTGTGGGGTTGTTGGGAGATTACTTTCTTGCATTTTCTAGGTTGTAGCTTCCCTCCTTGTGTTGGAGTTTTCCACCAATTATCCTTTGAAGTGCTGGATTTGTGGGAAGATATTGTTTAAATTTGGTTTTGTCATGGAATATCTTGGTTTCTCCATCAATAGTGATTGAGAGTTTTACTGGGTATAGTAGTCTGGGCTGGCATTTGTGTTCTCTTAGGGTCTGTATGATATCAGTCCAGGATCATCTGGCTTTTATAGTCTCTGGTGAGAAGTCTGGTGTAATTATTATAGGTCTGCCTTTATATGTTACTTTGCTTTTTCCTTACTGCTTTTAGTATCTTCTCTTTGTTTTGTACATTTGATGTTTTGATTATTATATGATGGGAGGTATTTCTTTTCTGGTCTAGTCTATTTGGGGTTCTGTAGGCTTCTTGTATATTTAAGGACATCTCTTTCTTTACATTAGGGAAGTTTTCCTCTATAATTTTGTTGAAGATATTTACTGGCCCTTTAACTTGGGAGTCTTCCTCCTCATGTATACCTATTATCCTTAAGTTTGGTCTTTTCATTGTGTCCTGGATTTCTTAGATATTTTGTGTTAGGAGTTTTTTTCATTTCGCATTTTTTGACCGTTGTGTCTATGTTTTCCACGGTATCTTCTGCACATGAGATTCTCTCTTCTATCTCTTGTATTCTGTTGGTGATACTTGTGTCTATGACTCCTGATCTTTTTCCTAGGTTTTCTATCTTCAGGGTAGTCTCCCTTTGAGATTCTTTATTGTTTCTACTTCCATTTTTAGATTCTGGACGGTTTTGTGTAATTCTTTCACCTGTTTGGTTGTGTTTTCTTGCATTTCTTTAAGGGCTTCTACCTGTTTACCTGTGTTCTCCTCAAACTCTTTGAGAGTGTTGTTTATGTCCTTTTTAAAGTCCTCTATCATCATCATGAGAAGTGATTTTAATTCTGAATCCTGCTTTTCCGGTGTGATGTGGTGTTCAGGACCTGCTATGGTAGGAGAACTGGGTTCTGGTGATGCCAAGTACTTTGGTTTCTGTTGTTTACATTCTTAAGCTTGCCTTTTGCCATTTGGTTAGCTCTAGTGCTACCTGCACTCACTGGTTCTGTCTGGAGCTTGCCTTTTCAGTTATCTTGGTTGTGTCAGAACTCCTTGGGGTCCAGATGTCTCTGTGATCCTGAGCTCCAGTTGTTCGGGGTACAGTGGCTCCTCTAGGATATCTCAGGATATGGTGTCTGATGCTCTGAGTTCAGTGACTCCTCTAGAATGCCTCAGGATATGGTGTCCCCTCTCTGATGTCAGTAGCCTCTCTAGGATGTCTCCGGACGTGGTTTCTGCAGCTCTGTGGGTCATGGCCTCTCTAGGATGCCTCCAGATGCAGTTTCCACAGGGGAGCAGATCAGCTGGGTGTCTGGTCTAGTTACCAGGATCTGGGCGAGGGGCAGAAGTGGAATGGTAGTCTGCAGGGGCATGGTCTGGATGCCAGGTGTATTCTGGGAGCTCCCTACTGCCAGTTGTGCCTCTCAGGTGTGCGGGTGCTTCTACCTGCAGCTCTGTGGGCCTTGGCCTCTCTAGGATGCCTCCGGACACAGTTTCCACAGGGGAGCAGATCAGCTGGGTGTCTGGTCTGGTTCAGTCACCAGGATCTGGGCAAGGGCAAGTTGTTTTTTTTTTAATTTGGATGCCAAGGAACATTCTGCTGAGGGTCTATGGCGTTCTACAACTAGGCATTCTTATGCATAAGTGAAAGGGAAGGATCCACTTACTGGCATAAGGCAAGATCCGGATCAGGTAATAATATGGGGAAGAGAGCATGTTTGTGTTTTTTCTACAGGATGCTGAAGAAGCATAGTGGCCACCAGAGCAATGGGTGAGACACGCTGATGCCAGGACAAAGAATGATACTGACCTGTGACCTTGCTGAGTGCCCTGACAATGGTGACTGGGAAGCTTGTATTGGACATAAGTTCCCAACCCACCATTGTTACCTATACCCCTGATGAGACAAGTTGCCTTGCTTTGAGTTCATAGACCTTGTGGAACAGAGAATCAAAAAGAGAAGTTATAATGCCTCTTGTATTGTTATTAAATGTGACCAGTTATCATGGACTGGTCTAGAAATCAATCAAATATTGGAAATAACACTCTTCATTTGGAAGTCTGGTTCTGGACATTTTCAGAGACATATATGGAAATTAGCTGCAGTCCTCTATGATGTTATGTTAGCAGGAGATAAAGTTGGGGCAGAATCTGAATTTCAAACAGGTGTTAGCACTCTTTTAATTGTCAAGTCAAAAATACTTTTGTTTCTTCTACAGTATTTAATGTAAGTTGCATTGATTGTACACCTTCTAATTGTGTTTGTGTTTTGAAATCCAGCATGTTAGTTATGGAGGTCTATCAACCAGCTTTTGTTTTAGTGCCCTGAGTATCTCAGAAACTTGGTATTCTAAAAATAGCTTACAAGTACTGGAAGAAATGAGTCAGACTTTAAGCAGAAGCAAGAGGTTAGTGGGCTTGATTATTGCTGGTATAACAGCTTTAATTACATTAATTGCTAGCACCACTGCTTCTGCAATTGCGGTAACACAAGAATTTATGACAGCTACTTTAGTTAATCATTTAGCAAAAACTGCTACTAATGTGTTGAATATATAAGAGGATTTAGAAAGGCATTTGGAAGAACAGATTGATGCTCTTTATCCTATTCAAATTACTGGAAGGAAATACAGAGTTTAAGGGTAAGGAGCCATCTTGAGTGACATGCCTAATACCATTTGATGCATGTTAGTTCTACAATTTACAGTGGTAGTCATTATAATTAGGAAGAAGTTTAAAGACACTTGTAGTGTATTTGGCATAATTCTAAAACCTCTCTGGATGTTTTAAGGATACATAGGAAGCTTATAAATTTCAATAATGCTTCTCTGCTGAGTGTTGATGCAGTAGATACTGCAGATAAAATTATTCATGGCATGGAGTCAGTATTTCTATTTTGCTCAAACTTCAAAAATGGCATATATAGCTTGATTGTGCTAGCCCTTTTTGTCCTGGGAATACTTTTATTCCTGCCCGTTGTATTAAAGCTTTTCTTCAACAACATCAACATATTGGTAGCCAAAGTACATGGCTTGAACCTGAAAATGGACTCCCAAACAGAGTTATTAAATTAACAGGGTGGCAAGCCGAGGACAGATAATATTCTGCACAGAGCCTTACCAACCTAAGACAGAAGTACATTGCTTTTGGTAATGCATATTCCATGATGGATAAGGAAGGCATTCTTGTCAGAACAACCTTAGACAGGCACAGTATTGTTAATGAAATTAAAAAGGGGGAGAGGCATAGAGTCTTTGGGGCTGACTGGCAAGAATCTGACAGGGTCAAGGACAAGAAAATGGGCTGTTTGGCAGGAATATGACTTTGGTCAAGGACAAGGAAGTAGGTTTCAGGCAGGAATCTGACATTAGGCTAGAACAAAGAAGTAGTATCAGGTAGGAATCTAAATCTTAGGCTAAAACAAAGAAGTAATCTCAGGCAGGAATCTAAATATTAGGTTAGAACAAAGAAGTAATTTCAGACAGGAATCTAAATTTTAGGCTAGAACAAGGAAGTAGGCTTCAGACATGAAAATGACCTTGGGCTAGAACAGAGAAGTCGGCTCAGATACTTTGATCATCCTGATAAGTCCTTAGAAACAGTGATCACGGGAGTGTGTTCACGTAATTGGGTTTAATGCCTTGCTTTTTCTTTGACTACTTGTGTTTATTGTATCGCTCGTTCCTTGACTATTTGAATCTATCATATTGCTAGACCCCCCACCTAGAACTTACCTTAATACATACATGTAATCAAAATGTTATAAAAGCATAAAGGAGTAAGGGGGTGAGATAGGGGGTTTTAAAGAGGGAAAATGGGGAAAGGGGATAACATCTGTATTGTAAATAAATAGAATATCCAATAAAAAAAGAAGAACTAAGCGTTCCAATGTCAGAGGATAGTTTTAGTTGGCAGTCCTTGGTATTTGAGCCTTTGTGCATTAAAGTACAAAATTGCTGTTACTTGGGACTTAATGAATTTATGGTACCAAGAAGAAACTTAAAGAAATAGAACAATGAGTATATTTGTATTATCGTCTCCTACTAGAAGGTCCTTCTTTCTGTCTCTACCACTTCCTCCATGATGTCTTTCCCTTTGTAGTTCCCTCCCTCGCTCCCTTCCACAGCTGACACTTGTTCTGTGACTACAGATGGAGAAAATGAAGGCAATAGAATGGGGACCCAAAACTTTGGGTAGGGAGATGACCTGTGAGTGTCTCATGATTGTTTGTCTCTGCCTCCTATCTCTCTGTGGGAATAATAGGACTTCATATTGCTACAACACTTCTTTGTGTGAGTTCCGGGGATGCAAACTTCTCATATTTGCTTGGCCAGCGTTTTATGCATGGAGCTATCTCCCCAGCCAAGATCCTATCTCACCAAAACAACAACAACAACAACAACAAAAAGGCCTGTGGGATGGTCCCAAATATTTCAGTTTTTAAAACACAGTCCTAAGGGTGGTAGTGACACACTCCTTTAATCTCAGCACTCAGGAGGCAGAGGCAAGTGGATATCTGTGAATTCAAGGTAAGCCTGGTTCACATAGCAAGCTCCAGGAGAGCCAGGATTACATAGAAAGATCCTGTCTCAAACAAACAAATAACAAATAAAAAGCAGTCACTAAATTTAAAAGAATAATTTTATTGGTCCAGCTGTCCAAATCTCTGTTGACTGGATCCCTACAAGTTTGGTGTCTGCCACTCAGTCTTAAAAGCCTAACCTTTAATGGCAGTCTCCCCATTCAAGGTTCTAGTGTAAGATATCTGCACTCAGCCATATTCTAAAATGATTATATACAAAGTTCCAGAAGTCAACAGTTCATAATTTTAAGTGGTTTTATTATGTTATATTGGTATAACTATTTTATGAGTTATTATTTACACTCTTAGTGTGGCTAATTTATAAGTTAAATTTTTAAAAAGAAATAAAAAAAAGAAGATATGGACATAAATGTATATAATTAAGTGAAAGCTTCCAGTGTGAAAAACTATAGATTGTATTCGTCTACCAATATGATTATTTGGAAAAGATAAGCCTGTGTATGGGTGTATAGTAAAGAGGTCAGTATGACCATGACCTCAGAAGAAAGAAGGGATGAATGAATAAATGTACCACTTATATTTACTAAATATCATTATGATATACTGTAATTGTGGATACATGACATTACATGTGTCAAAGATCAAAGGACTTAAAAACAAAAACTGCACTAATGTAAATCATATGTAACAATACACAATTATCAGTTGGTCAAACAGACGCACCACACCACTGCAAGATGTTAATTAGGAAGATGTGTAGAGTGTCATTTCTGCATAACTATAGATCTCTGTCTCCTTCCCTCTCTCACTCCTCTCTTTCCTCTCTTTCCTTCCTCCCTTGTGTTAATGTTAATTCTATGGTGCTTGCCTATTGATTCCTATCTTACTGTGTAACCTAATAAATTCAATATAAGGAGGTAGCCTTGCCTTGTTAACAAACCTTAGAATAAGGTCTCTAGTTTTGACCATTAAGTATGACTCACTATGGCATTAGATGTACGTTTGTTTGGGTAATTTGAATCTAGTTGAGGATGTTCCCTTTCTATACTTTGCCTTCAATTCGTTTTCCACTGTGCACACATAGAAAGTAAAAAATCTACAAAAGTAGTTTAGAGTCAGATAAGAGAAGACAGAACACATTGAACAGCATGGTAGGAACTGGAAGGTAGATTGACTCAGTAAAGAAGGATCCAAAAGTTTAGTTTCTATTGAAAACATTCAAGAAGAGGATGTTTCTCCTCAAGGGCTTCTGTAACATATTCGAGAGACAACATAAATCTCACTTTCAGTTAGCCTTGCATTAAAGTGGCTCTGAATCCCTTGCATGACCCAGTAAAGTTATGGAATGCTCATCAGCCTTGGAAATGTTACACTGACATGTGACTTCCCAAGTCTGATTATGCTACTCACCATAAACACAGAAAAGAAAGCAACTATTTCTGGTTTGTAGCAGAGTCACAGACATCTAGTAACCCAAAACTAATTTACTTTAAAAAATAAATTAATAAGAGCAATGAACTATCACTGACCACACCCAAATCACCAGTGTGGTGAACACTTGTTTGTACAAATGGAGAAACTGAATCTGCAGGGAGCTGTTGAAAACCTACAGGAACTTTTAGATGTCCTTGACACATCTAACGAGAGCATCTTGAGATCTGTTCCCACAGGCTTGTCATTCTTGATGACTCTTACCTTTCTGCTTAGCATCCTCTGTCTCACACTATCTCTGTTCCATCTTCCACACCCAATTCTCCTAAGAAACAAAACCCACACAAGCCTGTTCTCTTCCTCCAGCTGAGTTTGTTTAGAGCCCATTTATGGCTGCCTTGCTCCAGGGATGGATTTTGACATATTCCTGAGTTTCCTGAGGGGGTAAAAATTCATTTCTTCAGAAAAGTGTCTCTGAGGTTCTTTGAAGGACAGCTGTGAGGAAACTGGGACATTTGTCTGTCTGCATATCCACCTATACCCTCGTATCTTTGTCTACTCAGCTATGCTGTCAAAAATATTCACTATATAACTTTACTGTGCCAGTACTAGTTCTAGCCATGACACGAGACGGACAAGCCACATCCTTATGGAGTAAGAAAGCAAATACGAATCAGAGAACACTAATACTTACAGTGAAGTTTTCAGTTTAACAGGGCCTGCACCACATGGGGCATTATCGGAGAAGTAAAATCTCATGTCCCTCCCTAGTCCTAATATTCCTCATCCTCATTTGAAGCAGATCCCTGGGTGACTCACATGCACACTAAAGATTGCAAAACATTAGTCTAGGATAGAACTTCTCAGTAGTCACATTTATTAATGTTTCAAACTGGTTTGTTCTTTGTTGTGGCAGAGGGGTGCTCTCCTTCCAAACAAATTATAGTGTGTTGAGAGGGACTCCTGGTCTGTTATATTAGATGTGACCAGCATACTTCCTTATCTGTGACAACCAAAATAAAATACTTTCACATATTGATAATGTCCTCTGGAGAATAAAATCATGCTTTATTTCCCAACTAAGAAAGTCTGATCTAGAAGATCCTTGCTCAAATCCTCTTAACACCAAAGTATTTTCTCAGGGGGAAAAAAAAAGCCACAAATTTGACTGTCAATTATCATATTAAAGGAAGTTCAACCAAGGGTGAGTGTTCCTATTATCAGAAATATAAAGTACATACTATCAAAATGAATTGAATAAACTAATGCATTTGGAAGAATGTTTGTTCAATTCCAGTGAGAAATATTTCACCCAGAAATCTTTGCGATTTAATGTTACAACCAAGGATAAGGGTGAGCCATCAGAACTAAATATACATCGTATCAGTGTCTCATGAATGGCTTTCATCTCTGGCGATTATCTTTGCATTAGCTACAATCACATAAAGGTTCCTTAAAGCAATGTGCTATTGGGCATCCTGATGTAGGTCTGTACTCAAGCAACAAAAGCCAGGCATGAAGTTGGGAGCTTCATGTTCAAAGCCAGTGAAAGAAAATTAATAGGACCTATAAGGAAAGTCTGAAGCCCATGTGATGACGTGGGCGATGTTCATTCAGTTCTGGCTGGCACAGAGGCAGCTTGGAGATTCAAGTAAATAATGGACCTCTGAGTCTCTGCATCAGCAAACTTGTTTCATTTCTATTTTTCCCCAAGAACTTTTAAAAAATATACACATGTTAGGACATAGTAACTTCTGATTTTGACAAATGTCTATGACAAGGTAACAAAGAAGATTATTCCCATTAGGGCTAACATAATGCAGGCAGCAAAACAGCACAGGCTGAGCTTGAAGAACTGGGACTTTGGCTCCCCTTTGAAGATATGAGCTGAACTTAGCTGTATGGAAGGATGGAGCCTGTGGTGGGGGTTACATTTGTAAATGGAAAGAGGCCGGCCACCCAGCCCTGGCCCCCAGTGCTATAATTCATATGTCCTTCCTCCAAGCAGCAGCTGAGCTTACAGACGTTTGATACTTTATCTCAACAACCCAGAGCTAAACCTAGTAGAAGACAAGAAACTCAAGACTTCTGGATGCTTTCTACTAAAACAATATAGCTTTCTATAGATGGTTTGACAGATTACAGCTCATTTTTACTGTTTTGCCCCTCTGAGAGTCAGAAATCTGGATGGGCCTCAAAGGCAGAGTTATAGGACTGGCTGGGCTAGGCTACCTCTGAAGGCCCTAGGAAGAATCACTTTTCTTGCCTTTTCTCTTTCTTTGGAAACTTCCTGAATGCCTGCCCTGCTAGCCCCAGAGTAGCATCTTCCAGAATGCCTAGACTTCAAGCCAGCCGAGTAGCATCTTCAAACCTCTGCCCCTGATTCTGACCTCTATTCTCCACACATCTCATCCTCCAGCTTCTGTCTTATGAGAATCTTGTGAGTACAGTGGACCTACCGGGTATCAGGTGATCTCTCTAAGCTTTAATCACACCTACAAAATCCTGTCTCCCAAGTAGAGTAACCTATGCCTGGTTTTCAGAAATTAGGAGGCCTCATCTTTGAAGGCCATTGTTCATCTTACTATAATGCCTCTAAGACTTGTCACAAGGATATGTGACATTCATAAAAATAAGCTACTTCAAAACTGGCAAGGGCTAGGAGAGAGAACAGGAAGAGAAGCTTCTGCAGATTTCTAGGTTTCAAATTATTTGAGGAGGGAACAGAAGATTGACATCCGGTCCTCGACACAATCTGCCTGTTAAGGACCCTTGAAAACTTCATTAAAAGCTACAATGATACATAACGATATTACATTGGATAACTGTACAAAATACTCGAGAATGAAGCAAAATTACAACATCAGGGTCTCAATCTCCACAAATTCTTTTCAATTAGGCTGGGTGGGCGCAGGATGCACATTTTCAAGGTTTTCCAAAAGGGACTGGTTGAAGCCCAAATTATGGAATCAAAGACCATTCGCATAGAAAAACGGGTTCCAGCATTTTCACATGGCTTGGTAAACATCATTTAACTTTGCCTTGTTTCCTCCTAAGTGATGATGTTAGCAAAATGACTTCACAAATCCAAAGATAAAAGACTGAAGAAAGTAAAGTTCTTAGCTCACAGCAGGCGACAGCTGTTGTGAGCACCACTTTAACTTCCAACTCCTCCAATCTCTCCAGAGAGAAACCTAACTTTCCTCGGATGGGAAAACCAGGGAATTGCTGTGACTACTAAGAAAAGGACTAGAATGTGTTGAACCCAGCCTATCTTCAGAAGGACTCACCCTGTGTGAT
>JANHMN010000011.1:39716762-39757010 GCA_030674055.1 Rhabdomys pumilio
AATGTGTTGAACCCAGCCTATCTTCAGAAGGACTCACCCTGTGTGATGGGGGGAGGGGGGAGTGTAGATTTGGTCATAGAGCTAGGGAGTTCCCCTCACACCGCAACCTAAATAATATCTGAAGGAAGAAGAAAACAGAGGCCTGTAGCTTTGAGTGGAAGAGTATGTGGGATGTGTGGTTGCTCTGATAGTGACCAAGGCTTGGCAGCAAGGGTAGTGATAACTGAGCTACACTGCATGGGCAAAGCATCAAGAAAGCCTAACAATCCTGAGTGTCTAGTCCCTGCTCTGAACCAAACAAATCTGGATCTCCGGGATAAACCCCAGAAATAAACCTCTTGTTTTTCTTTTTTTTCTTCCTTTTCCCTTCCTTCCTTCTTTTCTTCCCTTTTACTTTCACTTTCTGCCCTCTCACCCATTCTTTCCTTATAATTTCCTGTTTTGAAGTCTCCAATACTCAACTACATTAAAACCATCCAGGCCCCTTTCATTGGTATCTAAGCATTTTTTTTTCTTACCAACTGAAACACCATTTCAAAGTTGGAGACAATTGTTTCACCATTGTGAATATATGTGTATGTTACTCATTGTTTCTCTCTCTCTCTCTCTCTCTCTCTCTCTCTCTCTCTCTCTCTCTCTCTCTCTGTGTGTGTGTGTGTGTGTGTGTGTGTGTGTGTGTGTTTTAATCTTTCCAAATGGTAACATACAGGTCTGGCCTAAAATTCTCTATTCACCAACTCTCATAAGCACAGAAGGAGATCCCCTCCTGTTCCACAGCTTGAGATGGTGTAAGGGCAAGAAGGAAGCCCAAGGGCTCCTCCACTAACGCAGGTCTTTTTCTCAGTTCCCCTCCAGCACACACCATTGGACTCCAGATACAACATCAGAACCACCTTTAACAAGGCAGTGGTCAGCTGATATATGTAAAAGCCGGAGAGGGAAAACAGCATTTCTCAAATATATTGTATGCAGACTTCTTGCAAAGGGAATCAAATCAGAGTTGGCATATTGGCTTAAAGTAATATTATAAATCTTTTTTTTTCTTTTTAAAGACTTTCATTCTACATAAGGATGTAAACTTTTCTTAAATAATGAAAATATTTGGTGACCTAGGGAAATAAAAGACATTTACTGACTGAAAGTAACCGTAAAATCAACACAAATCAATTAAACTAGAACATATCAAATGTAATAGAAATAGTGCCTGTTAAAACAAACCACCTTCCAAGCATGTGTATGACATCACCATTGCTCATTCCATGCTATTATAATAATATAATATAATAATATATATTATATATATTATTATATATATAATATATATTATTATATTATATTTTATATTAATATTATATTAAATATATATATTTATTTAAAGTGCATAAATTATAATAAAAAAAGTTCACTTGGGTTTTGGGACTTGAGATCAGGATTTTCAGAGGTCAGGAGCAGTATCTGTCCATGCCATCATGCTATGTTACAATATAAAAGAAAGGCAAGCAATTATCTGCAAGGCAGTGAGCACAGGGCAAGTATATGACAAGCTAACCATGTCCAAGTATTGGCATTAATCTGTTCACAAGGGCATAACCTAACTATTTCTTAAAGTTTCTGCCTCTCTTGCCAGGGCAATACATTATGGTAAGGGAGCATTCAACCCAGAGTAAATAATGATTACTACACTGACTATTCTTTTTCATTTTAAGTGTGTGTGTGTGTGTGTGTGTGTGTGTGTGTGTGTGTGTGTTACGTAAAACAACTTTACCTAGTGTGGTTGTCTGAATAGGTTTGACCTCTATAGATTCATATGTTTGAATGCTTGAACATAGGGAGTGGCACTATTTGGAGGTGTGGCCTTGTTAGAGAAAGTGTGTCCCTGTGTAGTTGGGCTTTGAGGCCTCCTATGCTCAGATTCTGACCAGTGCAGAAGACAGTCTTCACCTGGTTGCCCACATGAGACAGTCTCCTTCTGCTGTCTGCGGATCCCTGCATTCAGTTATGCTTTCCACCATGATATTAGACCAAACCTCTGACCCTGTAAGCCAGCCCCAATTAAATGTTTGCCTCTATAAGACTTGCCTTGGTCATGGTGTCTCTTCACAGCAATGGAAACCTTAACTAAGACATCCAGTTTTCTCTATTCAAACTAAAACATTCTGAAAGGTTATTTGGTATGTGCCATCTCCTTTCTCCCTTAGCCTTGAGAATTAGAACAAGTTGTTCGCCACCATCATGATCCTAAATATAAACTAGAATTCCAACTCAGATTACTGGCTGAACTCCAAGAACACAGGAATGTCATCTACAAGCCATATATAGATATATAGATTAGATATAGATAAATAGATATAGATAGATATAAAGATATATACATATATGTACTAATGACATACCTAGGCATTTTAGAGATGGAAATGCTGAAGTATGGTATTATATTTAAAAACTGGAAGACATCCAACGCAAAACACATACATAAACATAGCCTCAGACTTCAGAATTGTGCCTAAATAGCTAATAAGGGCAAATTACTCCTTATGGGATATATCAATTAAGAAATGAGAAAAATAATAAAATTTAAATTCTATAAATCTCAAATTAGATTAATAGATTTGGTCAATCTTAATGAAACCAAACATACAGATGAGGAACAATCCAACAAGATACACCTAAAATATTCTTGTCAAAAACAATTAAATCTGAATGTGAGTGGATTCTATATGTGATAACTAAACTACAGAAAATCCAAGGTCAAAGGAGTATGTTGAATAATAGCATGGGAATTCACTCATTGAAATCTAGATGATGCAATGTGCTACAAACAAACTGGCAATGACCAGTTGCTAATCTTGTTGCTGATCTTTTTAAGTAAAGACAGAAGCCATGAACCAAGAGTCTCTTCTGAGTTATAAATGTGAATTTAATGTGTGGCCTTTATTTGGATCCTAATTTACACAAAAATATGGTTATTAATTTTATGGAGATGATAATAATGTATGCCTAATTTGTAAATTGTATTTTCATTGATGAACATTCATTGCACATGGTACTGGGTTTCATAAGGAGATTTTAATGCAAGTATGTACTGTACATTGGGTATAGTTCTCTTTTCCCCTTCTTCACTCTTGCTCTCTCTGGTCAGTCTCTTTTGTTATCTTAGACAGTCTTGCTTCTACTTTCATCACACACACACACACACACACACACACACACACACACATACACACACACACACACTTGGTTTTATGTGTCTCTATAAAATCTAATATACACAAATAAAAAATTAATAATGATTTGGTTCCTTTAATATAATAACCTCCAATTAATTTTTTTTTTTTTTACTGGAAACAACCTTGTTCTTCCTTTAAGGCTGAAAAAGTTCACATACAAACTCCCTTTTGTTTATCCATTCCTCTGTTGACAGAGGCTTACAGTAGTTCCCTAATTTAGCCACTGTGAATAATGTCTCAGTAAAGTTGGCTGGGAACCTGCTTCTCTGATCTACTAAGTCTTTCATGTAAGTCCCTTACAGTGGGTCATATGGTAGACCTGTTTTTCAGTTTTGAAGACTCTCCATGCTGATTTGCATACTGGCTAGACTACTTTACATTCTTACCACCACGGAATAAGGGTTTTCTTTGGTCCACATCTTCACCAGCATTTGTTATGGGCTTTATTAAGGACTGCCATTCAGAGCTGGGTGAGTTGAATTGTCATTGTAGTTTTGATTGACCAATCTCTGAGAGGACTGATTTTGAAACTTTTCTCATATATTCATTAACCATCTGTACTTCATCAATGGAGAACTGTGTTTGTTTCATTCACCCATTGATTGGTTAGATCATTGATTTACTATCACTTAGTGTTCTGAGTTCTTTGTGTACTCTAGATGCTAGTCCTCTATCAGATATTGAGTTAGCCCAAATTTCTCTCACTTTGTAGGCTGTCTCTGAATAAAATTAACTTTCCTATGGTTCTACAGAGGTATTTTTATTCAATAGGTTCCATTTCACTTATTGTCGGCATTATTTCCTAAGTGACTATAGTTGTCTTACCTACACCTATATTTTTAAGTATTTTCTCAGATGGTTTCAGAATTTCTGGCTTTACATTAATGTGCTTTAATCTATTTGGAGTTGATTATTGTACTGGGTGAGAAACAGATCTAGTTTTCTTTTACAGGTAGTTCAGATATAATCAGTTCTTTCGGCACAATTTGTTAAAGAGGTCATATTTCCTTCAATATATACATATTTGTTATCTTTGCCCAAAAATTGGGTAGCTACAGCTACAGCTCTATAGCTGCATATCTGAGATATATATCTCAGATATGCAGATATATATATATATATATATATATATATATATATATATATATCAAATATATAAATATAGCTCTCTCTATATAAATATAGCTCTGTAGGTAATAATGGCTGGAGAATGCTGAGTTCCTCACAGCGGGCTGTGTGTAGTTGGCTGAACTCCCTGGGTTCCTCCAGCTGGAAGTTAGGCCCAGCTGCTCACCAGAGGCCTCTCCACAGTTCCTCACGTCGCAGTCCCAACACACAGGAAAGTCCTTGGGTTTCCAAAACAGGTTTATTGGCATGACAGATGGTGGATGGATCTGGATGCACCCCCCCCAACCCAGGGCAGACCTGAGTTAAATAGGGAGGGGAAGAGGGGAAAGGGGCTGGGGAGGAATGCTTAATCAGCTTCACCCTCTGGCCTTCAGGTATCTTATTAGTATGTAAATCTCTCTAGGGCCTGAGGCCTGTTTATCATGCCCTCCACCTGTGTCCTACATGACTGAAGGACGCAGGTTGAATGGAGATCAGACCTGTGTCAGGAGCCTGGGTTCTGGGGGTGTGACTGAACTCACAACCCAAGGATACCCTTCCATGGCCCAACATAGCTCTATAGCTGTATATTATACTTCATGGTCTACACATCTGTTTTTATACAAATATTGTATTATTTCTGTCATTATGGCTACACAGTGTAACTTGAAACTTGTATAATGATATATCCTGTCTGGTTCTTTTTGTTCACAATTAATTTGGTTATTTGGAATATTTTATACCTTCATATGAATTATATTACTTTTTTTTCCTGAAGACTGACATTGGGATTTCAATAAAGATCACATTGTATCCGTAGAATCTGCTTTTGGTAGAATGGTCATTTTTCAAAATACTAATTCTTCCAATCTACGAGCATCTGAATATTTCCATCTCCTAGTGTGTTGTTCAATTTCTTTTATATTGAAAGAAATTTTATGAGTCCCACGAAAAACTAATAAAATAACAGGGCCCTGTGATTCCTTAAAAATGCCTGTCAGCAGGTTTGGACCCAGTTAGTCAGCCACAGAAAATGTGAAATTATAAGACAAAGGCCTGCTAAGTCTCCCAGAACTGGCTGGCCACGAAAGATAAAAAGTATACAAGAACATCCTTAGAAGAACAGAGATGTCCAAATGAGTAATGGACCATCTGGTGTTCCTCCAAACCCTTCTCCCCCCTCCCCCCTTGAGGTCTTCTCAAGGTCCAAGAAACTGCAATTTAAGTTTAACTAGATACTTAGATAACTTAAGTTTAACTAGATACTTAGATACTTAGCTAACTTAGATAAGCTTCCGACTGCAGGAACTGCCCTCTGTCCCATCGACCAGTACAGTCTGCTGATGTAAAACAACCAATCATGTGTACCCACATAAAAATCTCCCACTTCCCCCACCCCTTGGCTATAAAAATCCTAATCCTTAGAGCCTCCGGGTCAGTCCCTCTATCCCCTATGTGAGATATGGAGATACGGACTGGCCTAGAGCTCTGATATTAAACAGCCTCATGTGCTTGCAACAAGTCGGTCTCTCGTGTGCCCTTGGGTGCGTGCTGCCCTGAGACTAGAGTGGGGTCCCCTGGGGTCCCCTTCTGGGGAGTCTTAGGCCTTTCAATATCTGTTTAAGTTTTTCTATAAAACTGGGGAAGGATATAAGGGATGGAAGAACAGGACACAGAGATCTGGGTTTTGAGCATAAGGTTTGATAATGAAATAGTAGTGGACTTTTCCTTTGCTCTTTACCTTCCACCCCCACCTACTCTTATCCCTCCACCTCCACAGCACCTGCACGGTTCTTCATCATAGTGTTTCTCAGGCACGACATGTTGACATGACCTCCTGGATCCTCCATCTCTTCTCACTAGCCCAGAGTTTCTTGGTCATCTAAATAATCAAGCTGTCTTCACTCAAAATGTCTTACAAGTCAAACAATGCCAAGAATGTTAGGTAACAGCCTTGCAAAAGTACCAGTGCATTTCTCAGACTCCAGTGTTCTGTTCTCCCAGCTCTTGTTTCCTCTCAGTTGTGAGAGGCTTAAGCAAAACTCCCTTCTAATGTCTCCACACGTTGAGTCCAGATTGGTCACCATAACCAAGCTTATGTCACAGAGGAGAGAAAAGTCCATCTAACAATCAGGAGCTTTGTTTTTAGTGTTTCCATTCCAAACTCCTAAGGAAACTCTTTTGGTCCTTAGGATGGGACACTTGGTGGAAATCATTTCTGTGGTATGCCCTGTGGTGCAGAGTTCTAGTGTGAGGATTTGGTCACATTGGCTATTTCTTTGTCTTTAGTGTTCTACACGATTTCTGGAAAATATCATTGATCTCATCACCTGAATTTTTTAATATGTGAGGATATTCCATTTATAGATTAAATAAGTTGAGAAATGTAGCTTTACTTCTGAACAAGAAAGTAAACAAGTAAGAGAGAGAGAGAGAGAGAGAGAGAGAGAGAGAGAGAGAATAAGACAGAGACACACTCATAAACTCTAGTCTCCTTAAAATTCAAGTTCAAACAAGAAAAGATAAAGAATTTCAGAGCCTGCCACAGAGACTGCTTTGCCTCCACTTCAAACTGAGGGTTCTGATGAACAGGTGCTGTCTTCTGTCCTACATCCTCTCTGTCCTATTAGCCCATATTTAAAGCCACAATTTGCACCCCACTACCACTCTCCACTTTTGATTATCATCTCACACAGTAGGTATGCAGGTTCATTAAAGTATCTTAAGGGCATCGAGAATGGACCAAGGGAACAATCAGTGACTGCTTTAGGAGTTTGGGGTCAGGAAAAAGGCAAACTCCTGAGGCAATCCACCCTTAGAGCCTTTGACACTGATCTGAAATGTCCTAAGAGAATGAGTCAGTGCTCTGTGTAGACAGCTGTACAGGAAGTCACTTCTGGTGGTTAGCACTTGTTCCCACTATGGACACCTAAAGGCAGAGCAATACTGTTTAGCAATAGCAACAGCAAGGAAAGCACAGGACACTGGGTTGGGGATTTAGCTAGGTGGTAGAATGCTTGTCTAGCAAGCAACAGGGCCCTGGATTTGATCTCCAGCACCAATGAAAAATCATAAAATAAGGTTACTCAGTGCAATTTCTATTTCAAATATTTCATGCACTTTTAGCCTAAGTATGTCCAACATATTTTATATATGATTCAATATTCCACTCTCACTAAGCAGGCTATGTATTTCTCTGGAAACTAAGAAAGGATTTGTACATTATAATAGCCCAGGGTGACTTCTCAAGCAATATCCAGCATCTCTTTCTCAGTATCCTAAGTTGACTTGACTATGATTACTGGATATTTCAACATGTCTATTTGAAGGACCCCATTTTTTTTATGATTCACACCCAGGCTATTTCTTACCACTAACTAACTTTTTTTTCCTCACTCGTACTTTGAGATGCTTTGGCTGAAATGTTGTTGGTACTATCAGGTAAGGTGGATATCATTGGGTCAAGGTTCCATTGCCAAAGGCCACACGAATTGGGAATATGTCTTTTTCATCAACTATTAAATACTAAAAGTATATCCCTGAGTTGTGGGATGGGATTAGATAGGATCCAAGAGATCTTCCGATGTTCAAACCTCCTTACAATATATATTAAAGCTGACATTGGTTACTAATGACCCGCCGTGCATCAAAAAATCTTCAGAATTGTTAGCACTCTGGCATCAAAGCCATTAAATCATTGTTCTTTCCTGGATCAAAATCAGTAGAATAAGGTCCAGCTTCTTAAACTGTGCATCACAATGCCATATGAAGACACGGAATGAAACACAAAGATTGTGACAAAGTCATTAAGAGTAAAGGGTCTTGAATGTTCAATGAGCAGGAATTAATTAAAAGTAGAAAACGGAATTACACTAAGATGTTTCTGGAAGCTTCTGTTGCATCCTAAGACTTCACTGCATCCTTCATTCTGAACTGGAAACAAGTGCACGTTACATAGAACTTGCTGTCATGTGGCTCAACAGCAATGGACATTGCCACACGTCAGCTCAGATTCAGCACGATTAATTTGCTATGAATTATAATGCGTCTTTTCAATGTATGTGGAAAGTTTTCTCTTATAGAAACACAATAGTTTAAGCATAGAAAACAAAGGCCTTTAATGTTTTCTTACTGTCATTCCCCACCATGCAAGGATCAAATAATCTTTAAATTGCTACTGTGTTAGAATCTTTGATTTTTAAAATTGTTGTTTGAGTTGCTGACTTGTCATTTTAAAAAAAAAACTGTTAAATTAAATTTAATTTGGGATTAGGCAGAGTTTCCAACAATTAACGAAATGGTCCGGAACACACTTATGCCATTTTATACTACATACTTAGAGAGAGTGACATTCTCAGCATTTGAGAACTATCAAACCAAAATATTGATTCACTTTAAAAATAGTGAAGCTATTCGGTATTCTGCATTATTAAATATTTAGGCAAGACATGATTCTTTTTATTTGTACTTAATGTGTATGGGCGTTTTGTTTGCATGCACATCTATGTACCACATGGACTCAATACCCATGGAGACCAGAAAAGGGCATCATATTCCCTGAAACTGGAGCTATAGATGGTTGTTAGCTACAAAGTCAATACAGGGAACAGAACAGCATCCACTGAAAAAGAAGCTACTCTTAACAATTGAGCAACCTCTCCAGATGTAATTGTAAAAAATAAACAAACATATCCACTTCATTAGTCTGCAAATTTAAGTTCAAGATTTTTGAATATATGTTTGATGTTCTCATACACGTACTTGTGTTTTTTGTGTTGGGTCATGTTGTGTGCAAAGGCCCAAAGCTGATGTGTATTTTGCCTCAGTTTTTTACCACCTTATTTTTTAAAACAGGATTTGTTACTGAACCTGAAAATCACTAATTTGGATAGACTGACTGGCCAGCAAGACCCAGGGATCCTCCTGTGTCTACTTTCCTAGTGTTGATATATAGATTCATACTGCCAGACCTGACTTTTACATGGGGACCCGAGATAAAAATCCAGTTCTCATGCTCATGTAGCAAGGATGATATTTAATGAGCCATCATTCCAGCCCTCCAATCTATTTTAATATGTGAGACAATTATATGTCCACCCAAGAATTGTTTTAAAATAAATTTCATGATATTTAACAATTAATGCTTGAGATGCATATCTATTTCATAAGCCTGTGCCCCATCCAACAGGACAGTGAACAGGGTCCGGAAAGATCACCTGAAAATGAGAATGGGGAAACAGGCAAACCCAAAGAATGAGCAGCTTGTCTATAGTCTGATCAAACCGCTGATTTTTACTTTTTCACACAGGGGTTATAAACACATAAAGGCAGGATGTGGGGGAGTAGATGACACAAGAGCATAAGTGTTCAGAGGGAGTACAGATATCTTCCAGAACAGGGTATCGGCTGGGTGAAGATTCAGGGATCAGGCCATTATGACTCTGTCTATGAATCACTTGTTCTTATCTAAGTTGGTACTATCCACCAAGGCTGCCTATTTACAAGGTTTAAGACTATCCAGGCTGGTAAATTTCCACCAAAGCTGCCTGTTTACAATATCTTATAGCTATCTGTTTCAGTGTCTTTCCACAGAGACCAAGACTTTGTGTTAGCAGGCTGACTTAGGCCTATTGCTGTTTTTAGGCCTTCACTGTATAAGCAAGGCTGCACCACTCAAGCCTGCATTCCTGGAATCATTAAAACATTTCTTGTACAAAAAGCAGTCATACATGGAAAATTTGAGGAAGTCTTGGTATAACAGAATGAAGTCTTGGGGCTCAGAGTAAGGAGGTAATGTAGTAAGTGCTGTGAATTGACTCTTCCTTTCAACCAATTTAAAACATATGGATGGAGAAACATTGTGGTCTACATATTAAATGCCTAGCACAGTGTCAAGAATTTCACAATGGTCTCTAACTGGTGGGGCTTACTGGAGCAGGTGAGCCAATGGGAGCATGCTTTTGAAGGTTATCCCTACTCCCTAGTCCTCCCCTTACTCTTTCTTCTTCCTGTCTTCCAGGAGATGAAAAACAGATGTTGCTAACAGGGACGTAGAACCTCTACTGAATAAAAGAGTAGTCAAGGAGTGGAACCAGTCCAAAGGAGAGAACCTAAGGCTGCAAACAGAAAGGCGATAGGATCATAGCAAGAGGTCCAATACCAGAGATAAGTAATGTTGAAAATATTAAGACTTTGGAGACTCTTGGAGAGTATCTAAATACTTTTCATATTATGAGATAGTCATAAGCCTTTGGAGAGAGAAGGAAGAGAGATATGGGTTGAATATGAAATGCCCCCCCCCCCAGCAGGTTCATGTATTAACCAATTTGTTTCCGGCCAGCATTGCTGTTTTGGGATGTTCTAGACACTTTAGGGCTAGTTGAAAACAGTAGTAGATATGTTTGTAAAAGTCCTAACTCCATTTCTTGCTTTCTCTGCTGTTTATTCAACATGAGGCAAAATGTCGTCTGCCACATACAATCCTATAATGTGAGCAAAACAAACCTTTCCTGCTGTTAAATAGTCCAAGTCAGGTATTTTATCATGATGAGGTGAAAAATAACTATCCTAAGAACAGAGTATCCAAGAGAACCTCTGAACTTTTCTTTTCCTGTCATCAGAAACTAAATTAATACATAAGACATGTTTGAATGAGTTTTTGACCTTTTAACTTTTTACTGGCCTTCACTTATTCTTATTTTATAAACATTTATTATTCACTGAGTCTAGACCATATCTATTCTTCTATCATAAGCCAACTATCCCACACACTCTGTCTTCCATGAAGGAAAACAGAGAAGCTGGTGGTGGCTCTAAGCTCAGCGATTCCTCAGAAGGATGTATCTTGTCATTTTTGAGCCATGCTGCTGCATTTTGACATCCCATCAAAAATAGATGATATGTGATTTTTTAAAAAATATATTTTTGATCAAAAACACAGAGAAAAAGTATTCTGCTCACATTAATTCCCTTTCTGGTGTAACTTCAAAGTTACCATATCCATTTACATCACTTCAGAGTCCATGGATTGGTGTGACCAGTCTATTGCAGTCTAAAACTAGTAGATGCAGGGAGGGGCTCAGGCACAAATGCAAAACTCCAGCACTTTGGCCAGGTTCTTCTTTGTAACTTTTATATTTAGTTTAGATCACACCGTGGCATCTAAAAGAATGTTCTGTATGAGAAGAATTTGAGTTATTTCCTTCTTCTAACAATGGATTTGATGAAAGAGCCCCAACTCACACCCTCTCCCCATCCAATGAGGAAAGACTAGCTGATATTGACACCAGAAACCTGTGCTGGTTTTAACATGGCCAACTCAATAATCTGTTTCTCTCTGTGAGGGAGCTTAGGAAGTCTAACAAGGGACACCAGGAGAGAAGTGAAGGTGTGACTAGAAACCCAGGTTCCCGTGTCCCCAGCTTACAGGCAATACTTATAGTTCTTTATTGTCGGGAATGAAGCCAAAATGTAAAAAGATCAGAGGCAAGTGACCAGCCAATAGACCAGCTTTGCTGAGTGTAGAACAGCAGACTAGAAATAGTTGAACCAGAACTACAACAGTAGCCACAGTTACACAAAGATCCAGTGAAGCCTCTCAACTGACTCCCTAGGGTATACTGTGGGCACCACGCAGGACCAAGGTATCGACATAGATAGTCTCCGGAAGTTGCATCCAGCTCCAAGGCAACCACAGTGCAGTGTCCCTATCCAGTGTTTTTGGCAAGCAGCATGAACTTAGAACAGTTGGACCACAGCTCAATCTGTAATAAGTGATAACAATGTGACCGAAATCTAGAGGCCCCAGATGCAGCTTTATTCATTAATATGTATGCACTTTGCCACTGATGTAAACATAAGGCATGGATAAAGACTCACTATGAAGCAAGAACTGGTTAAATGTTTCATGTACCGTGTCTCATGGATCTGCTCAATTTTGAAGGGTTCAATCAGTGCCTCAGTATTAAAAGCTAGAGAAATTAAAGGTTTGGAAAAATAAATAACTTATCAAAAAAAAAAGTTCTCATGGCTTGTTTAGTAATGGAGATGGTATTTGAATTTGTCTGGCAATTCTGGAACCTGAACAAACATAATTCAGTCATCCAAGAGAAGGAAGTGTCCTCAGCTTTTGAGGACATGGAAGACGCCAACATGTCTAATCCAGAGGTTAATACAGGACAGGGACCATCCTGTCTAGAAGTTAAGCTTTCTTGTCTGCTGAGCCTCAGCTAAGGAGACTAGCTGTAGGCCATGCTTCTTTAACTCCAAGAAAAGAAGGGCAAACATGAATGTGGAATAAGTACAGTTCCTTGCAGCACACTGAGCCTCTGCCAAGAAGGTGCTAGAAACAGCTGTGGAGAAAGCAAAGTATGTGCTTCAGTGGTATTTCAGCAAGACTGAAATAACAGTCACACCCAGAACATGTGAAGGGGAGAAAGAAGCTGCAGATGAAAAAAGGAAGGGTTTATTGCAAACGCTCATTTCTGAGAAGAGGAGTCTGAGTCATACCTGTGTGGTAAGAAGAAATGAAGGGACTAGCATATGTGCTATCTACTGATCACTTTAAAAGAAGAACACACTGGTCTGAGGAATTTGCACCACTGAGGCTGTGCTCCGTGGTCAGTCTGCATGAGAAGAAAGGGGAAAGTGGCCAGTCCACATTCTTTCCATCCTGCCCACACACAATATCCTTACATCCTGCCTTTCTTCTCACCAAAGCACAGGTTCCTAATAGTCAGGGAGCCTTGTGTGGACCTGTCAGCACACTGAGTTTTCCATTGCCAAGGACAAGCGGATGTTGGATGAATCACACAATAAATAAATGTAATAAAATCAAATCCCCAGTACTATGTTCATGACCTATAAGCTCCACAAAGCCATTTTAACTTTTTCCATTGAATCTCAGCTCAGCCAACGGAGTGGAATGTAAGTCATGCAGTATTCTTAAATTCTCAGAAGCCAAGTGAACTTCAGCTTATAAAAACACCCCATTCAACTTAGTTATATTCTTATTTTGTCATTTTAACATATAACCCGCAAAAATAATTGCTAATACAGCAGTTACCATTCTATTTTTCCCTGTAGTATCCATTTCTACAATTCTGTAGAAAATAAGATTGCAAAGTGGGAATAAATATAAAAGGAAGACTTGGTCGTTTGTGAGAACATCAGTCTAGGAGGAAAGAGGAGCTCACCAGAGAGCAACTTCTGAAGGTCTCCTTAGGAACCAGCCACATCTGGATTTCTTTAGGAAGACCTCCAAAACCTCAAAAAGGTCCTGTGAAGGCTTGATGCTCCAGCGTAGGGGAATGCTAAAGCAGTGGGGTAGGGGTGGGTGTGTGGGATGTCGTAGGGGGGTGGGGGCTTCAGAGAGGAAATCAGGAAGGGGGGATAACATTTGAAATGTAAATAAACAAAATAACCAAAAAAATATATTAAAAAACAAAAATCAGTGCCACCTATCCTAGGGGAGCAACACCCTGGAAATAATGATTTGTAAACAAAGCAGAGGGAATTTTACACTCAGTCTCCACTTAAACATCTCACACTTCCCATGTTCAGTAGCTGCATGTGGATAATGGCCACTGAAATATTTCAGATATCAAGTGAATACAATAAATAAATAAGTGAGATAGAGAAGGAAAGGGAGGAAGAATAGTTGTATGGGAAGGAACAAGAAACATCTGCTGAGGAGATACTGGTAGCAGCCTTAGTTTTAATCTCAGTTCCCCATCAACCTCGACAGTGAGTTATTAGTCCCACCTTTATCTGTAAAGACACTTGTTTGAAGATGTGCAACTCCACACGTCATTGGTGTGAAAGAAGCAGAACGTGCACTGCAATATTCTCTTCCGTGTCATCTGCATTCACAGAAGCCATTCATGAGTTTACTGAAAACAACTGCAAACCTATGTATGACAACCAGGTGACGCATCCCAGGTCTCCTGAAGATACATGTTTGAATGCCACAGATAACTCCTCCCTTCACGAACTATGGTCTGGTCATTATAATGTGGACATGTCCTCCATTTCTTCAGTAGCCCTGATCCCATTTTCTGCTCTCAACTTACTAAGAACAAACCAAAGGATCCACCTGTAGCTCCCTAAACAAGCCGAGCTCGAACACCCCTTCCTGAGTCTAGTTAGCAGCCCTTCTTGCCCTCACCCAAGTAACACATGCCTTATACAACTCAGTCCCATAAGGCAAAGGCAGAAGAAGAGAATGGAAAGGAAGACGAAGAGGAGATAAGGGGAATCGTGTCATAATCAAGAATCGTGTCATTGCAGAACCTTCTCTGATCTTCCTTCAATGATGAAAGTCTCCCTTTTCTGTATTCTCAAAGCACCACCATTTATTTGTAGATTCTCTTTAACTGGACTATAAACCTCTAGAACTGAGAAGCTATGTCTCTGATCTTTGTATCCTCAGGAATGGAAGTTGTCTACTAAGTAAATTAATGAATGCATGAACTATGAGTGTGTCCGTGACTCCATTTTAAAGGTAAGAATCACTCCATTGTACTGCAGTGTCCAAAGGATTAAAAGAAGACAGGAATATCTCTATCCTACTAGGAAACATCATCCAGATGTGCGTTACAGTACTGGGAAGAGTCACCCCATTGTATTCAAGGAACAAAAAGAAAACAGGAATATCTGTATACTACTCAGAACTGACGTCCAGATGTGCGTCACGTCACTGTGAACAGAGAGTGTCAACGGAGCACCTTAAAGCACAGAAGAAACATATCCTAAGTTACTAAGAACGTTGAAAAGCTGAAAGCCTAGGAATATGTGAAAGTCAATGTGAAGCATGATCATAATGTGGTAAAGGAGGAGGAAGCAATGCTCATTACAGTGTGGCCTGAGAGCTGAGCGCTGGTGTGTGTCCCAGAAAAAGTAGAGGACATGTAGTGTTGTAGCCT
Source organism: Rhabdomys pumilio (assembly GCA_030674055.1). Lineage (NCBI taxonomy): Eukaryota > Metazoa > Chordata > Mammalia > Rodentia > Muridae > Rhabdomys > Rhabdomys pumilio. The sequence goes on from JANHMN010000011.1 coordinate 39,732,019, forward strand.
CTGCTCCCTCTCTCCACCAGAGGACCATTGTTAGGCATCTCTAAGAATTAGATATCACAAATGGAACTTAATTCTTCCTTATTCCTAACGTCCTAGACAGAACTATCCACTCCCTAGAGTTAGTAGGAAGGATGTTTTTGAGTGGTATTCATAGTAGTGCCTTAAACTGTCTGTGTTACATCCATGTATAACCGTGGCTTCAGAGCACTGACTTGCTCTCAGTGAGGAGAGTTGTACCAGAGACCAGTCTAAATCCCCCTCCCTAAGCCTCAGCAACAATTGGGTGAGGGTAATAGAGAGCCAAGGGGTCTAGTCAACAGACTTAATGTTTATTGTATTAAAAACCGAAGTAATTTCTTTTTATAGATAATACCACATCCATGTATTCTATCACAGAGAGCGAGAAGTGGGCTGGAGAGATGGCTCAGTGGTTAAGAGGACTTGTTGTTGTTTCAGAGGACCCAGGTTCAGTTCCCAGCACCTACATGGCATCTTATAACTTCTTTTAACTTCAGCTCCAAAGAATCTGACAGCCTCTTCTGGCCTCTTTGAATAATACCTGCACATGTGTAGTATACATATTCAGGCATATACACATAAGATAAATAAATAAATATTTTTAAAGGAGTTAGAATTTGAAAGCACTGAAATAAGACTCTAAGAGATGAATGGGCCACACTATGGAGTTAGGACTTTTAAAATATATCTCTATCCAGGGTGGAACATGAAGGTATATGAGAGAGGCACCAAGAATATAGCCTGTTCCTCTATGACTTGAAACTAAAGTCAAGATCATATCTGCCTGTTGACGTGTGTAGGCATGGGAGAGGGCTAGAATTACATTTCAGACAGAACCTGCTGAAATCCAGTCTTGGATAACATCCTGGTACAAGAAACAAGTGTGTTCTAGCATCTAGCACTTACCATGATCGCTGAGCCAATGAAATTCCATTTAGGAAAGGTAAGAGTTGAAGAGAAACTCCCAGTAAGAGAGAAAGCTGTTAGACAGCTCTATAGCAAAAAGGTTGACATCTTGCTGGCTTATTGCCACTATAGATAGAAAGACATGTGGTCTATAGGGCAAGCTAACTTAAAAGAAGTTTACTCTATTTTCTTGTGAACTCTCAGGGTGCTGAAGCTTAGAACTATTTTGAAAAGGGTCCTGTAGTTGGACTCTGTTTGGGTTGCAGGAAGACAAGGCAGTAATCTCCTTTTAGGATCACATGGATATTACACTTCATCACCTGAAGAGGGAGCTACTCAACAATGTCTTGGCTCTAGGGAGTGACAGAGTTAGTTCTATAACATAGGGGTGTGGGCCTTAATGCTGTGGGAGGGAGTGATACTACCCTCTGGGATTGGCAAGTCAAGGAACCTGCCCTTCAGCTCTGGGGCATGACTACTTACAAGCAGGAGCCTCCCCTGGGATGGGAAGGCAGTGCATTCAGCAATCACTGCCTCCACCCTTTCAACATAGAACTCTGTGGTTCTTTTGCCTTTAACTGCCTTCAGGACGGCCAGGGACTAACTCTGGCATGATTCCACACCGTGAAACATAATAAGAACATACATATACACATACATATATACATACATATGCATACATACATAAGATGGTCGCCAATCTAGATCAGGTATAGCTCACATTTAGTGCTAACTTCTACCCTGAAACTCAGTTGAGAGAAATTTCAAGTTTGTTTCATTTACAAATCACTCCTGCTTGACACTTGACAGGTACTTTGCTGAAAGGAATGCAGAGTGTGTGTGTGTAAATCAGTGTATGTGTGTACATAGGTGAAGCCCCAGCCAATATCCAAAGCACCCAGCTTAAGATGACACCAAGAGAAGCTGAGCTCAGGATAGGTAACAATCTGTCCCTCTCATTCTTCACTGGTCTCAACATCTCAGTCAAGATTATTTTTTCCCTTCTTTTTTCTGTTCCATTACTATTATTGTTATCATTGTTATTATTGTTTTTTATTATTATTATTATTATTATTATTATTATTATTATTATTATTATCATTGTCATTTTTCTTTTTCTTCTTTTCTGTTGCTGTAGCTATTTTATTTTATATTTTATTTTTGTTGCAAAGGAGTTCAAACCCAGTGCCTTGCACACCTTGGGCATACCTTGCCACCTGACCTTCATTCTCATTGTGCTTAAGATTAACTATATTCAGATTTTTAACATCTTATTCAAACCCTTAAAGACAGTTAGATCATCCTAAAGAAAGACAGCAGGGCAGCATGAACTCTCAGCCATCAACCTTTTCTCAAGTGGCCACAGCAAGGTCTCACTCTTGGAAAGACACACCCACTTCAGCAGGAGAGAAGAATTGCACAACTTTTGCTGACACTCCATCTGTGTGGGTCTGATATACTTGTCAAACACAAGCCTTATCAGATGTGCCCTGCTCATAGGGCTGAATGTGAATGTCATACTGGAAGAGCTATGATTCTAGCTCATACATCTTTCCATGAAGTTTATGAATCTGCAACAGTGTCTAATCAGAAGATAAGAGCTTCAAGTCCTTCATCACAGTCCAGAATCACTTTAACCAGCAACAACACTGCCTATGGAACTCCCATTAATTGATAGGCCACCATTCCCATTGTGCAAGTAACCACAGAGGGTACATCCCATATACTCTGCTCTCTAGACTACAGCTTCATGAATTACTAGGGTGTTCCAACTCTTGCAAGTCATACAGGGAAGTGAGTCACGTCAACTCACTTGGCATTATGCTAAGACTTACTAATGGCTACCAACAAAGCCTCAGTGATAGTGTAGACTACATTATGGTGTCCAGCTTAAAATACAGTCAACACTATATATAATAAGCCAATATACCAAGCTGTATTGTCACTCTCTTAACAGGAAAGCACAAGCAAGAAAAACAAAACAAAAACATCCTAGCAGACATATTGGGGGATGGAATGGCCTAAAGGACCCAGAATAAATAAATCCATGTATACTCAGCCAAACAATTTTTGATGAAGTTGACAAAAATGAGTGTCAGAGGACAGATAGTTACAGCAAATTCTGCTGGGAAAACTGCATATCCACATAGAGAACACTGAATAGCGTCGCTCTCATCCTGTACAAAGACTAATTCCAAACAGACCAAAAACCTTGATATGCAGTAAATGCTAGTGGAAAACAGAAGAAAACCACTTTATGGCTGGCGGAAGCAGTGATTTCCTTTCATGGATTTCAAACACAAAGGAATGAAGGCCAGACGATTGGGATTACCCCAGATTTAGAGGCCTCTGCACAAGCAAGAGCACCATCACCAGAGTGGAGGAACAGTCTGCAGAGGGACTACACTGCTAACTTAACCAGAAAAAGCATCAATACCCAGTACATATGGATTAATCCAAACACTTAACAAGAAATAACACAATAAAAACACGGGCAAGTAATTGAATAGATTTTCTTTCAAAACTTGTACAAATGGCCAACAAACATATTGAAGAACTGTTAAATATCTTTTGCCATCACGGAAATGAAAATCAGAACCATAATGAGATGCTGTCCCATGCCAACCATTATCAACAAAAAGCAATAATGAGAAGGGAAAGGGGTGGGGAGAGGAGAAAGGGAGAAATATGGAGAGAATAGATTCAATATAAAATATATTCCAGTATGAAATATATTTTTTTTAAAAAATCAATCAACCAACAAATAAGAAAAATAATATAAGTTTGTGGGACATGAAAAGAGAACCCTTGTCTGGAGACCACTCTACCTTGGTACCCGTCCCATGTGCAGTCACCAAAGATAGATGCTGATATGGATGTCAGGAAGTACATGCAGACAGGAGCCTGATGTAGCTGTCTCCTCGGAGGTCTGCCAGAGCCTGACATATCCAGAGGCGGATGCTCGCAGCTACCCATTAATCTGATCAAGGGTTCCCAATGGAGAAGCTAGAGGACTGAAGGAGCTGAAAGGGTTGGTGGCCCCAAGAGGAGAGCAACAGTGCCAACCAACCAGAGCTCCCCAGGGTCTAAGCCACCAGCCTAGAAGCACAAAGGGAGGCACCCATGTCTTCAGCGGTATACTTAGGGGAGGATGATCTTGTCAGGCATGGGTGGGAGAGGAGATCCTTGATCCCATGAAGGCTGAACACCAAGCGGGGAGGAATTCGAGGGTGGGGAGGGGAGAGGGGAGTGGTGAGTAGGTGGGGGCACACCCTTGTGGAGGCAGGAGGGAGGATGTGATAGGGGGTTCCTGGGTGGTGGGGGGAATGGGGTGAGGGGATAAAATTTGAAATGTAAACATAATATCCAATAAAAAAAATTAAAAAAAAAAGAACCCTTATATACTGTTGCTGGGTGTGTAAATCTGTGCCGACACTACCATATCATCTGTCTCTACCACTGCTGAATACACATTGAAGAAGATAAAGTTGGCATATAAAAGAGGTACCTGTATGCCCAAGCCAAGCACTAATAAGAGCAAATAAGATATAGAATCTGCCTATGAGGCTTTTCAGTAGATATATAAAAATCCTATAGATGCAATATATATAAGGAAGAAATCTAGCCATTTGCGGGAAATGGATGTGGAAGAGAGCACCTTCTTAAGGGACGTAAGTCAGAACCAAAAAAGATGAGCTAGGTGTGAAGGAAAGAGGCAAAGAGAATAGAGGGAAGAGTGGGAGGGTTGATGGGCACGATCAGTGTGGAAGGTCCATGTACAGAATATCAGGGAAGCCATTAGTGTTTGTGATGGTTCAGATATGCTCGGCCCAGGGAGTGGTACTATTTGGAGGTGTGGCCTTGTTGGAGTGGGTGTGGCCTTGTTGGGATGGGTGTGTCCCTGTGGGCATGGGCTTTAAGAACCTCGTCCTAGCCACCTGGAAGCCAGTCTTCTAACAGCCTACAAATGAAGATGTAGAACTCTCAGCTCATCCTGCACCATGCCTGCCTAGATACTGCCATGCTCACATCTTGATGATAATGGACTGAGGTTCTGAACTTGTAAGCCAACCTCAATTAAATGTTGTCCTTACAAGAGTTGCCTTGGTCATGGTATCTGTTCAAAGCAGTAAAATCCTAAGACAACATTTGTGATCAATATGTTAATAGTTACAGAAAATACATAAAAGGATTTCATTTTTAAAGGGCCAAGATGATGGATTACAGTGGCTATGACATCAGGCAGGGGATAGCCTAACAGCCTGGCAAGATTAAGGGTTCAGGGATGTCATTGCTGGGCACTGGTTTTGGAATTCAGATGGAAGGTGGAGCAATATAGACTCACATTGTTAAAAATAGCAACGCACAGAAGGGTAAAGTCAAAGTAACCAAGAAAAACAAAGTTCTGTAATGTAAACGTTTTGACAGAGTAAGAATACATTGCCCAGCACATTCCCACTTCCCTTTCTAGCTGCCAGAAGGCTTAGGAGGAGTGGCCTCCAAAAAAAAGAGGTGACAAGGAATACTGGTGAAAGGGAGGGGTCAATGAAGGGTTGACATCCTCCGGCATGTTGGGTTCACAATCAATCACCAAGGTACACTTTTCAATACTGTTACTCTTGATCTTATCGATAAACGTGACACCAGAAGATCACTGGAGAACAATAGCTACCTCAGGAGAGGTGTAGGCAAGACAAAACTGTGAAATCAAACACAAACAAAACCCCAGAATTTAAAAACTTAACACCTATCTATATAAGCTAGTTTAAAAAAAATTCTTTGCAATCATGAGCTGGAGATCTCAAGTAACAGTGGATGACCCCGCCCAGGAGCCAGGCCACCCATATGAGCTACTCTGACTGGCGTTGTTCTCTTCCTATAGCCTGTGTGGGCACCAAGATGCCACACCCAGCTGGCACAGTGTGATAGCAGCAGAGCGTGTATGGGAATTCCCCAGCTGACTTGCGCCATCCTAGGTCCAACCTAGAAGATGTCACAACTGAGAGGAACGTAAACCTTTGCCAAAGTGAGGCTGGAAGATGAGCTGAAAGCTCACCACATCCCACCTCAGTCAGAGACAGACTCTGCCTGGGTCCCATTTACCCACATTGGCTAAGGGGCCTGAGCCCATGGCAGAAGGAATTTAGTTCCTAGCAGAGTCTCTGCCTTTCATTCTAGGGTGATGTGCCCTGCTATGCCAGGGAGTGGTTCAGTATTACATGACCTATGACGATCTTTCTTTCATTGGATAGAGAAAGAAGTAGTTGCAGGCCCTGGACTCAACAGAGGCTGGAGACAAACTCATCTAGAAGGAAATCCCACCTCAGCTCATTCCAAAGGGCTGACAAAGATAAACAGGGTTAATGAAATAAAAGTGATTAAGAGAAAGACTCAGAGGGATTAGGATCCTCTGAATTGGGGGGTGGGGTGGGAGTTTGCCAGCAGTTTGATGGCTTCTGCTTTTAGCCCATGCCCCCCCACTCCCACCTCCGCTTCATTCTGCTACCATTTGCCATTCCTCTATCACACTAGGTCTCTCAGCAGATCAACAGAGCCCATCCTGTCCATATTCTATGGAACACCCCAGCTTCACCTCATTTGAGACACTAGTAGAACTTAGCAGAGCCGAGTACCACCTCATCCCTGAAATACAACGGCTCATCTGCTTTCCACTGTCTGGAAGCTTCTTTTCTCAAGTCTCCTAAACATCTAACTTCTTGAACCTGGGATGTCCCAGGGATCTTTCTTTTAGGCTCTTTTCTATTTTTGCTCAGTTCTGGGGGAGATGTCTCATCCTGCTTGAAACACTGTGCCATGTATCCACTTCTCCCAAATACCTGCACTTCAGGCCAGACTTCTCCCTGAATGTTCAGCTTCTGTTCCACCTCGTTTCTCTACCCAAGTGTCTAGCATGCCTCTGAAACTGAGAACTGTCTAGAATACAGGTCAGAACATAACTCCTAACATCTCTGACTCGGGAGGACCTGCTCACAGAGAAACCTTTTAGCTTTCCTTGACTCTGAATTGGCTCTCACCTCCTACATCCAATCCACTGAAAATCACTCTACCTCCAAATATGCCCATATCTGGGCAGTCCTCATCACCTCCACCACTACCACTCTTGTGCACAGAGCATGATTACAGTCGTCTCTGAGGTAGTTTCAATTGATAATGCCCTCGGAGGCACATATATTCGTTACTGGGCTGCTAGTTGGTAGACCAGTTTTGGGAAGGATTAGAAGGTATGGTCCTTGCTGGACGAGGTGTTCTACCAGGAGTGGGCTCTGAGGTTTAAAAAACCCACGAAAGGCCAAGTCTCTCTCACTCTCAGCCATGTGCTTGTGGATCAGACAAAAGCCCTAAGCCAGTATTCTAGCACCATGCCAGCTGCCTGCTGCCTGCTGCCTGCTGCCTGCTGCCTGCTGCCTGCTGCCTTGTGGGGCGGTGGGCTGTGAGAAGCAGCTGGATGCTTGGTCGAGAAAGAGCTTGGAACCCCACAACCTTATTAGGTGGCAGGAGTTCAGCTCTGCTCCCAGGCCCTGGTTCTTTTCATTTGGCTTCAGCTCTCCAACAACCACTCCCACAGAGAGGTCTATGGCCAACAGTCACAAGGAACAGGCCTCAGGCCCTAGAGAGATTTACATACTAATGAGGTACTAGAAGGCCAGAGGGTGGAGCCAATTAAACATTCTTTCCCCAGCCCCTCCCCCCTCTTTCCCTCCCTATTAAACTCAGGTCTGCCCTGGGCTTTGGCAGGAGTACATCCAGAACCATCCACCATCCGCCATGACATTAAAGCCTGTAAAAACCCATGGACTCTCTCCTGTCACTGGGGCTGGGCCATGAGGAACCATGGAGAGACCTTTAGTGAGCCGCCGCCATGCCTAACTTCCAGCTAGAGGAACCATCAACATTCCTAGCAAGCAATTACCTACACTTCCCGCTGCCCGCTGCCCGCTGCCCGCTGCCCGCAGCCCGCTGCCCGCTGCCCGCTGCCCGATGTCTGCTGCTGCCTGCTACCTGCTGCCTGCTGCCTGCTGTCTGCTGCCTAATGTCTGCTGTCTGCTGTCTGCTGCCTGCTACCTGCTGCCCGCTGCCTGATGTCTGATATCTGATGCCTTTCTCCCACCATATTTATCACCTTCCGAAATTGGAAGCAAGTCCTCAATTGGATACTTCCTTTATAAGTTGACCTGGTCATTATGTATCTTCGCAGCAATGAAACAGTAACTAAGACAATCTCCCAGCTGGACTCAACTTTGCCTCTGACCTTGTCAGACTATTTTCAACACAAATGCAATCTGTAAATATGCAAGTCAAGCCCAAGTCCACACGAGGACATCCTCCCCATGACCCACACAAGCCAGGTCATCACCTCTTCAAGAGCCCATAGTTGGAGTCTCTTCTCCACCAGCCACACTGCCTTCCTCCTTCTTTTAAAGTTTGCTAGGCTTAACTCTTCATTAGGGAGTTGGCACACACGACTCCTTCTGCTTGAAAATCTCTTCCCTCTAAAGCTATGTTCAAATGTAATCATCTCACATCAGCATATTTTTAAAATTGCTTTAATTTTTTTTTTTTTTTTTTTTTTTTGGTTTTTTGAGACAGGGTTTCTCTGTGTATCCCTGGCTGTCCTAGAACTCACTCGGTAGACCAGGCTGGCCTCGAACTCAGAAATCTGCCTGCCTCTGCCTCCCAAGTGCTGGGGTTAAAGGCGTGCGCCATCACCACCCAGCACTTTAATTCCTTATCTCCATTTTTACTTTATTTTCTCTCTAGTAATTGTCTTTTAATATACTGCATAATTTACTAAGTCATTATGTTATTATATTCCACACCCTTTTCCTTATAAGAAACAATACCCTATAAATCCTGTTTTATGAATGAAGGATTTAATTTATATTCTTCCTCATTGCCAGATTCTTAGTTCTAAGAATTGGGTGAACTAAATACTTCCATAGGAAATCCTTGGCACATAGATGGATGAAGGATAATGAAGACGGATGGATGGATGGATGGATGGATGGATGGATGGATGGATGATGGATGGATGATGGATGGATGATGGATGGATGATGGATGAAATGATAGTTGATTGAAAATGTGGGTAGAAAACTTCAGTTGATGGAAGGATTTTTAGTTCAATTTTAAAATCCATTACAGTACCAGAGGGTAAAACATCGCAGAAATCAAATGAAATAAAATTCAGCATTAAAAACCTTTAATCTCTTCACTGCCTGACTGATAGCAATGGCAAAATCTAGCATAAAATATAGGGTCCTTCTATATATTTATTAGAACTGGGTAGTTTAAGCTTTGCCTCAATCCTGTACAACACACAATAAGCCAACTAGGGAAACACTTGTGATTTTGAGAGTCAAATTTGACAAGCCACGGCCTTAAGGCTAGAGAATGGAGCTGAAAATGAGTTAGCAGACTCCCAAGGGAGCTAGGTTCCACTGTGACACTACCATATAGCAGACAGTACAACTGGCTTTTTGCTTACATTACCTCCAAAGATGCCTATCACCCTGAGAAGCTGATATCACACCACTTTACAAGTAAAGGAACTGAAGTTCAGAGGTTAAATTACTTAAGGTCTCAAATGCACAGTAAAGTCTGCCTTCAGACTATGTTTATATTATGAATCAACATTCTTAGTCTGAACATTACCTAATGAAGAGTTATTTAAGATATAGTAAACCAACTGTTGGCTGTCAGTCTGCTGCTTCTATGTCAATGAACCTTGACTAGTGCAACAAAATATACAAAGGCTCAAAGATCTGTAGCGAGAGACCTACTCCATGGTATTCAAACCCTCTGATAGCTAGCTTCTTCTCCCCTTTGACGCCATACTTGCAAATGGAACCCTATTCCTTCTGAATTCCCTGCCTCATTCAATTTCCAAAATAGCAGATAAGAAGCATTGAAAAAAATCACTGCCAATCACATCTGGCTCAGTACGAAAGACCCTAACATAGAGGCTGATGACTAGGATGACACCTCCCCTTTATAAAACAAAAAGGGAGAAATGTGGGGACAGAAAGCAGTGCAACTGGGAGAGCCAGTCTGGAGCAAGAGCGAGGAGTGAGAGATGTGTCCAAACTCTGAAAATCTCATCCTGAGACTGGCAGGAATAGGACTGTCTCCTTCCTTGCTCTGGGCCTCTGTGTCCCAGGACACGTAGCCATATGACCCTCACGTCTGCCACCCTTGAGGTAGTTACATAGCCTGGTGACCAGATTACAGGTTAAACTTCTTCCCTTCCTACAAGGATCTGTCCAGCAAGCACCCTGAATTCTTCTTCATGCAAATGAAGCATTCCTGCACCTCAGTCCCAGCCAATAATGTACACTCACTCCAAAACCCCCAACGCAGTCCCCAAGGTTTATATAGCTTTTGTTACCCCCAATAAAGGAGAGTTGTTTCACTGAAAACCATCTTAGGAGAAGCTATTTCTCCCAAACTCTTCCACGTGTAACCCACCACACTCAGCTAAGCTTCATTCCTTCCAGTCTGGCCCATATCCATATCCACAATGGATACCCCCTAGGGCAGAAGCAAACCCAGACCAGTAACAGTCCACATCCATCTGCTAAGACATTTATCTGGCTTGGTTTCAGTACACGAAGCACCTCAGACAGACTCGAGATTGATAAGAATTGGACAGTTGAAAGTCAAGGTTTTGTTTTGAAGTTAGTGCTAAGTTTCTGGAGTTTAAAAAAAAATGATAGACTAATGATTCAGAGCTTACAGTCACACACACACATACACACACACACACACACACTTACAAACACACACTCCCCACACACTCATACATACATACTCAAACATGCATATTTTTCACGCACATAATTTACTGGGAACAGTCTGTAGCAGGCCAGGACAGAGACATCTAAGAAGCCCGCAGTAGCTCTTTGTAAAGAGGATGGTGTCTAGGACTCTGAGAAGCAGGAAACACCTCCCTCCAGGGGACCTGACATCTGAAATGAGGGACTGCCTGTAGTAGGGTCAGATGGAGACATCTCAGTAGCCTAGAGGCAGCTCTCTGTAAAAAAACAGCTGTTCCCATTTCTCCTAACCTTAGCCCTGGACAACGGCTGTATAGATTTCATTTGAGCATGACTGTTTTTCAGTCGGCTTTGGTGTGCATAATCATCCTATTATATCTGGTTTTCTTATTTCTTTCTCCTTCTGTTCTGGCAAATTTTGTGAAGCTAGATGTTCTTTGATGTAATGATTCTTAAACAATTAAAAAATGAGGCATAGGGCACAGCACAGCACAGTCCTAATGGTCCAGATGCATGCTGTGTGTGCTCATCTTGGAAACAATGCAATAACCGCACAATGGTAGTTTCAGATTAATGCTTGACTTGTAAAGAAAGTTCGAAGAGATTATTAGAAAATGAAATACAGCCAACACTGGGACCCCAAAAAAGGAAAAATCTATCTATCAAAGTTATGAAATAAGTTCTTCATAACATTTAAGAGTGGTTCCTATAAGGAAATATAGAATACATAAAATCTTATACTAGTCAAACTAAGTCAAAACACTGGGACTCTTAGGAGAGTCATTGTGTGTAATGTATAGAAGTAGAAAGATTCTTTCTGGCCACTGCCTGGCAGCTTTGCCATGTCACTTATCATTAGAGATTCACAGGAAAATGCAAGTAGCTGACCTCGGAACTCTGAGCTTTGTATCATAAGTTAAAAGTTAAAGTTTAAATAAAGATAAGTTTGCAATTATTATTATTTTGGTCACAGGCCTGGGAATAGGTAAGCTTGAAACTTGGGGAACAATTATAATTCTTAATTCTTTGAGAGATGTGATTTTTTTTTTTAAATTTGATTTGGCAATGATTATATGATGTCTTTTTTTTCTACTTGCTTTTGGAGTATCAATAAAAGACTGGGGCAAGAGAAAGGCGGAGAAGTATGTGAGGTGAATGTGGTAAGAGAGAGAGAGTGAGTGAGAGAGCAAATGAGAGGGCAAATGAAAGAGCATGTAGAGAGCGAATGAGAGAGCATGAGAAGAATGTGTGAAGAGTGAGTGAACAGAGAGTGTGAAGATAGAGTGAAGAGAGAATGTGAGGTATGTATGGAGAGTGTGTGTGTGAGTGAAAGGAGCGTGCATGTGGTGTGTGTGTGAGGTGTATGTGAGATGTGTGTGAAGAGTGTGTGTGAGAGTGAAAGAGGAACACACAGAGGTGTGTAGGAGTGTGGGAGTGCAAGAAAAGAAAAGCGCACAGGAGAAAAGAGCGTGTGCAGGAGAATGCAGAGTGTGTGCAGCCTCAAGCTGCGAGGGAACGAGCGAGAAAGAAAGAAAGCAGAGAGTGAGAGAGAAGAGAGAAACTTTAAGCCTTGAAAAATTGCCTGTCAGCTTGTACCCCAAAAAGTAGTCTGTGTATATTTATTATGCGCCTTCCAGATATCCCTGCTTCCAGTTGAGAACTCTGATCCTATGTTGAGGCGACCCTGACAATAATGCATATGCACACACATTCACACACATTTTCACACACATCTATTCATACACATTTTTGTGTAGAGCAAAACCAACTAATAAGAAAAGTTTAAAATTAGTAACTTTTACCTTTGCCCAAGTCCCTGTGGATAGCCCTGGTCTTGTATTTTGATGCTAATTCCCCTTTCCAGGGAGGGGCTGCAGATGAGGAGTGATTCAGTACACGGGTGACTTCTTGTGAACTTTCCCCACCTTAATTTGTAAAATAAAGGCTAGAGCCGGTGATTGGGCAGTAGAAGGGGAGGTGGAGTGAAAAGGGTTTGGGAGAGAGAGGAAGTGGTAGGAGGATGGCCAGAGGAGAAGGAGGTGAAAGGACCGGAGGAGGACATGGCCTGGAAAAAACACAAGTTATAAGGGTCTCATAGCTGGGGACTAGAGTAGTGTAGTGGTGAATCTGCCCAATCTAGGCGTGCAGTTTGTATTCATAATTATTGAGTTGTGTTTTCTTTGACCGGTCCTATTTGGGTTGGAGATTTACCGCAACAAGTCCCCAATGTTGAAGATGTGCGGCCCAGTAGGTACAGCCTAGAAGATGCCACTCACCACCCCAAAAAACCTCTGCATTATTAGCATCCATCTTGCAGCAACTCCTCTCCTAATTCCCTCTCTTCTTCCCACTCACAGCTTCTCTGTGGACATTTTACTTGTCAGCTGTCTCCACCAGGACTCCTCTGACAGAAACCTGGCCCACAGCACTCTGTAATAAATGTCATCAGATACACAAATCTGGTTGTGAGTCCGTTTGTGAAGCATCCAGTTTGTCCATCAGAAAGTGAGACTGAATCAGTAAACGGCTGCTTCTCCCATCACTGAATAATAACTACGTTCATTTGATTTTACTCTCATCAAATTTGTCTTCCGATTCTGTGACACTGTTGAACCAGCCCACTTAGGTACTGAGCATGTCAACATAAAAGTATGAGGCTCCCACAAGGATGCTACCCACCTCCAGGTTTGCTTCTCTCACCTGGACCAACCTACCAAGCTGACCACCTCACATTCATCTCAACCCAAGGAAGAGGATGAGTACCTCAGACTACACCTTCTACCTGAACTGTATGTATGAAGATTTGATGATGATTTTAGCATTTGGATCTACAAATAAGACATGATTATTGGTGATCATATGGAATACATCTTATACACAGGAACAGGTCTTCTCATGAAAAAAATTATAAAATGATTGATTTATGTGTGTAAATGTATCTCTCTCTCTCTCTCTTTCTCTCTCTCTTTCGTGTGTGTGTGTGTGTGTGTGTGTGTGTGTGTGTGTGTGTGTGTGTGTAAACGTCAGAAGATTACCCTGGAACTAGAAGCAAGGCACATTGCTAACAACTGAATAACTCCATAAGACACTCTAAATGAGCATGCACTTTATGCTAGAAGAAGAAACAGACTCCAAAAATGTATTAAGGAAGAGAGATTAATTCAGCAAAGAGAAATGAGTGGGCAGCAGTTCACATGATCACAAAAGAAACTGCTTCCACCCCTTCTCCCTACATTCTTCTCAGCTCACCTATAGTAAGGAAGCTGTGTGGGACTGGAAAGAATAGATGTTTGCAAATGACATCTGTTAAGTAAAGCATGGAACATAACTGAAATTATGCCAAATGGTGAAGGAAAAACATCATTCTTTTAGCCAGTGATAGATCTTGCAAACTTGCCCTTGCAGGTCTTACCACATTCCTTAGGAATTATATTCCATAGCCAAGTCTGTCAATAAGTCTCGTGATTTAACATCACTAGTAATTGGTAAGGAACTGAAACACAGTTGTAAAGAAGTTCAGCCTGAGAGCTGACACTTCCATGTTTACAGTGGGGTTACAGTGGGTACCCTTCTCAATGACTGGATTGCACGTATGAATCAAGGGCATCTCAAAATCAAATTATCCCTTACTTGACCTCCTTCCATCCCTAACTTTTCAAAATCTACATTACTTAAGAAATTTAGAGGGGGCATCCTTTTAATTTCAGGTAAACTAAGGAAGTCTTTCTAGAGTGGTGTACACATTCTCCGTTATAGCTAGTACACCGTTCGTGCAAGTGAGAAAGGCCGTCAGGCAGAGTCTCATAAGAATTTTGTGGATTTCTATGGGAATAGGGCATGCAGGAAGTCGCTGACAGACAGTTACAGGTTTGGGAAATGGAGAATATAGGAGAGAGAAACCAGTGGATTTAAAAAATAAGACTGGGAATATGGTGGTTAAGAAAGATTGTTTGAAGGACTGGTGAGATGGCTCAGTGGTTAAGAGCACTGACTGGTCTTCCAGAGGTCATGAGTTCAAATCCCAGCAACCATATGGTGGCTCATAACCATCCACGATGAGATCTGATGCCCTCTGATGGGGTGTCTGAAGACAGCTACAGTGTACTTATATAAAAATAAATAAATAAACAAACAAACCAAAATAAAGAGATTATGTCCCACCTATGGATTTTGAGTCTTACTCATTTGCCTCAGAAGATCAGTACTGCCTCTCCTAACCTTCACTGTCCATCATTCAGAAAACATGTAGTTGGATAATAGCTTAGTTTAGCTTGCTGTAATCCAATGGGGAGGTATCAAATGTGGGAAATAAATTTGCTTAAACAATAACAGATATCAAAGACGAACTACTCCTCAGGAACCAACGCAAATATCCACACAGACGGTGGTCTGGCAGTCTCTGCCTTGTTATATACAAATTATAACGCTGAAGTCAATTATTTGACTTAACCAGTTGTGGAAGTATTCCTCCAGGTTGACTAGGCATAGTGATGTTTTGTGTTAAACACAAATGATTTACTGTTTTGAAGTGCCAGATATTTTGGATTTTACCTAAATTAGGAGTAGATTATTTTTTTAAATTTTTATAAACATTTTTCAGCTCTGGGATAAGGCTAAGTGACTGGAAATAGTTGGATTCTTGGGGAAGATGCAACTTTATGATTTGTTGGCATGCACAGCAGCACTGAGACCAGTACCAGCAATTCCCCACTACCCAGGAAGACTCCAAACAGCTCAACTCCACAGACTCATGGATTAGGGACTTTCTAGTATGACCAGGATGGGCACCATCTCTGGCCTTCTATGAGTGCCAAACTCTCTCAATCCCTTTGATGTTGTTATCACTAAGTGATTAACACTAATTAGTATATAATGAAAAGTGATTTATTTCTCACAGGCCAGAAGCACAAGGTAAGAGCCATGCTTCCTCATAATGATCAGAGAACAATGCCTTATAAACAGACAGCGGGCTAGCTCGTGCAACCTCTTTCTCTCCTTATGAAGCCATTAATGCCACTAAGAGGCCTGCTCTTAATCCCAATTCCTAATTCCTAATTCACCTAATCCCAATTGCTTCCTTACAGGACCCACTGCCAAATTAGCATATAGAACAATTTGACTTTGTACAGGATATGTTTACACCCACAACCCTCAATCCTGGCATATCTTTAGTTTCCTCCAAAGCCTTTGCTCACTGGTGTGATGCTGATTCCTCCCAGGGAATGGATCTCAGGCCCCTGTTTCTCTCTAAAGCTCTCTCCACTTCAAATGCTGTGTTCTAAATCTAGTCACCTTCATTCTCCCTCAAGTTCTTCTCACCAATGTTTAGCTCAAGAAGTCCGAACTCTACCTACTCTGACACTCTTCTCCCTTAGACAATCTCTCCAACTGAAGACCTGGAGCAGGGAGGATTCACATCTCTTGCTTCTGGTTTATGAGTTTTCTTCAGTGCTTCATGACCAGGGTCATAGAAACCACTGCCATACTTTTAGTTATATCAAACCAAAGATAAATTTAGCTGTGCTACTTATCTATAATAGAGAAAAATGCTTTAAAACTCAGCCCATTTTTCAACAATACAAGTATTATGTAGCAGGAATACCCCTTTAACCATCTTTAAAGAAAGATCCTTGAACCACCTACCTCAGCGTCATCTAGAATTTGACAAAAAAAGCACAGTAATATATTCCATTTAATATTAAATATAAATTTCTCAAAACTAAAACATAAAATGGTTTGCCACTGTGATGACAATTAATTAACAAAAGACAAAGTATCATCTTCAAAGAGTCCCCAAATCATTAGAGTATATAACAGACAAAAAGCCAAAGCTACTGGCAGGTCAGCTTTCTAGAAGCCATGGCTTCCTGTGGCTCAGTGAATCATTCAGGCTATAGCTGCTACCTTGGCATTATTGCCACAGGTATGCACAGTGGTGAGATGAGGTGAGAGTCTTAGCTGCTTCCGTACAGAAGACCCTCTGGACAGCAATCATCAAAGGCCAAAGCCACACCAGAGAGGAAACCGTTTGGCTAGAGTAAACATTTTCCCTCAGTTCTCTACGTAAGCACTGGACAACAGCAATCAAGTTTAATAAAGAATCCTCCCCAATGGGAGCAAGGCAACTACGATGGACTATTTTCATTTTATTCCTCAATCTCAGAGGCATTTGGAATGAGCTCTCTAAAGTCTTGTTCTTTCTGAAGGAAACAAACAGCCTAAAAGTGCTTATTAGCAAGAGGCATCTTTGCACTAAGGTAGCCAGGAAGCATCAGGTTAGACTACTAAAGCTACGTTGCCCAGATCTTTTCTGGGACTTTGTTTTAGGCCTCACATGTTGCTCATTCTGAAGTTAGTGAAATGTTTCTCACTGCCGAAGAGGCAGTGATGGAAATGCTTGTCCCTGATTGATTCAATACAAAATAATTTTATGGTTGGAGGTGACCACAACATGAGGAACTGTATTAAAGGATCTCAGCATTAAGAAGGCTGAGAGTCACTGTCTCAGTGGTTGCGACCCACTGGTCTAATAGATGGAAGAACGAACTAAAGCATTTATCACATCGTCAATCACTGTGTGTTCTTCATTTGACCCATTTTCCCCCAAAGTCTGAACACTCCTTATTAGGGGACACCTAATGAGCAAAGGTTAGAATGGAGGAGGGTGGAGACCACACACTTCAGACATAGGGACCAGAGGCCCTGAAGCTGGAACTGGCTCAAAAGCCAGTTTTGAGGACTTGCTTTCATGCTTCCAGAAGGCACCATGCAGGCTTCCAAAGAAGGGCAGCAACCAAGATAGCCCTACCCAGCTATGATGCCTATGAATCATAGTCACCACCAGGATCCAGTAACCCTAAGGGTGCAGTACTGGCATGCATAACTTGGTGGTACCCAACAGCTCTTTAATTGGACTAAAGACTTGCTTAATAATAATAATAATAATAATAATAATAATAATAATAATAATAATAATTAATAACGCTGGAAATTATACTGGCAACCTAGATAACTACCCAGGGCGAGTGAAGTCATGGACCTCGAAGGAGAACCTACAACAGCTACTTTATTAAACCAGCACAATCCCAAACTACAGTCTAAACATTTGTCCTTATACCCACAGATACGTGTTAGCCTTACTCCCTCACCCCTCATCAAAGAATGGCTGTTCACAACAGAAAGAGACCTCTAAAGAAAACCACAATCAATCAAAATGCAGGGCTGTGGAGTCCAGTCCCAACGGATACATCTACAACACAACTCTTGTACCTCAGGCACAGGTATCATTGTAGAAGAAGAGACACAAAGATAAGAGCCAGAGGCACAAGGGGTTCGCCGTCAGACTGTGTCTTCTAGTAGTATCAAAAACTACACCCATACAGTCTCCACAGTATGGCTGACTAAACATTAGCTGAACTAGGATGGCACCAATAGTCATGCTAATGTGTACTGGGAGAAAGCTCAGGGAGGCCTCAGACTACACAGGAACAGGAAACTAAGGAATGCTGAGAGTAGGAGATTGAGCCTTCCTCATGGGAAAGCTCACCAACTGATTGTTCAAACCTAATGGTCTGATCTGAAATTATATTCATACAGGAAACACTATACAGAATGAACAGGTTATATTTATGTTTTTAGAAACTCACACAGGTAACAACAGTTAAAGCAAATAGACACCAAGAATTTGAAAGAGTCTGAGGTGGGGGGTGGGGTGTATTTGTGTGGATTTGTAGGGAGGAAAGGGAAGGGGAAATGGTGTGATTACATTATAATCTCAAAAAATGAAAAGAAAGGCAGTGGATACAGAAACAAAGCGAGATGATTGGCTTAAGGCTTCCTAAGACAGGGTAAGCATCTGGCTTTATTTTAAATGAAATAAAAACTTTATTTTAAATGAAATTTTTAAAAAAGGCTTTGGGGATGGCTTGGGGGAAGAATAAATGATTTTTATTCTCACTACTTATTTATTTGCATACTCTGTCTGGATGCCTTGTGGTCTTTTAAAAAACCATTCAAAATTGTCTGTAGACCAGTCTAGTCTGCAAAGCGTGTGTTGCTGTCTTCATGGAATACAGACATATGGATAGAAATAAATTAAATGCATTTCAGTAATTTGAGATTGAAGAAATTTCTATGTAAATTTTTTTAATCAAATAAGAATAGGCTGTAGGTATCTGAAGAACAAATGTCACATGGTCTTTTACAAATACTTTGAGATGCACTGTAGTGCTTCAGGCAAAGAGTGATGGATGTTTAACCAAAAGGGGTGGATCAGGCGCCAAGAGACAATTATGCTACTGCCCTGGGATCTTAAAGAACGCTGCTGAGAGAGACCTGGGCAATCAGGATAAGGAGGTAGGTGTACCCAGGGATACCTGTCTCCAGCTGCCCACACGTGATCTAAAGTTACCACACCCTAGAAAATGACAACTAATAAGAGTATTTCATTTTTAAGAATAATAGTATACATGGCACACTGTTGAGTTCAGAGACTGGAAAGAAGAAACCTTGAATGTAAATTCTGAATTAGCCATTGTATGATCTTAGAAAAGTTACTCTCTCTATGTTTCAGCTATGTCATTTTCAAAGTGAAAATGCAGCCTCTAGCATCTAAGGTTAACAAACACAGTAATAGCACATGAAAATGTTCTGCCCATAACCTCATTATTATGATATTTGCTTATTGTTTCTGGGATACTTAATGTATTAATGTCTTTTGTAAAAAGTAATATTTATCTGGAATTGTGAAATCTTACATATCATGAACTTTGGATTTTAATTCTTCTACTGAATTTAAAACAAATGCACTCTCCCTGAATTGTTTTAAAACAGCTTTTCTTCTGAGAGTATCTTAGTATCTCAGAAAAGATACTAAGTGTTGAGAGTATCTTAAATATCTGAGAGTATCTCTGACTCATTCTATCACATCCCTCTCTAACTCTCACTTTATCTGCCCCTAAATCACACTTCATTGTTTGGGATTAAAGGTGTGTACAGAAGGGCTCTAGCCAGAGGGATTAAAGGTGTGTACTAAGGGTGTGTCTGCATTCTGTCCAGATCACAGAGACCTAGAAGATCTTTAGATGAAATCAGAATAGCCCTGTTGATGGATTCAAAATCCTCTACAAATGCTCATTACAGAAAATGTATTTTGTGATAGACTCTGTGTCAAAGATAGACCATCCTTATGCAAAAGAAACAGCATTAGTTTGTTGACTAATTGTTGATTCGAATCAGAAATAGAGTAATTATACTTTCAGATCATCAAGAATGAATAAGAGAACTTCATACAGAGGTTGCCACTCCCAAGAAATAAGTACAGCACTCAGGAAACATTGGGTCTGCAGAACGGAGTTAATAGGAACACAGCATAAATCAGGGCTGGAACAGTGAGTGGTCACAGGAAGGAAGCAGAAGGCTGAAAAACACCCTCTGTAAACATCCCAGAAGAGGTCTGATTTAATTTTGTTCATTTATTTATTTAGCTAGGAACTTGGATGGAACTTTCCTCCGACAGGGCCTAGGGCTTACTTCCAAGTGCTAAGAGAAAGGGTACCAGCCCACTTATAAGAGCCCCAGTTGGAAACTCAAATAGGAAGCTGTATTGATACCATCGTGCTAGGCTGTAGAACAGTCTGAGGAATTCTGTGATCTTTAGGAGGTGGCAAGGGTAACCAACCAAAAGAGACTGAAATCAGAGTCTAGCACAATTTCCTTTCAGGAGATCATTTTTCATAGACATAGTATTTTTCTAAAAGCCCATTTTCTCTCTATTAAAGAGAATCATGTGAAATATTGTAAATATTTTCTAGAACCTGCAGAATTTCAGCCATAATGAAGAAAGGTGCAGATAAAGTCACCTTGTTTCTTGTCGTGGAAATTACCACCTTGTTCTGACTCATCACCTTTAAATTTTTTCTCTTGAAAAAAAGAAATCCACAGAGGACAGTCATCTTTGCTCAGGACAACAAGAACAAGGCATTTGCCTTTGAACCTTTTTCCATATTAGGGTCATCTAAGGTAACCTCAGGGAAACAGGCTAGTACAAAGTGGTGATGGGTGGTTTGGGAGAAAGAACTCATTGCCTTCCACGGTTTTCCTGAGACAGCTGAGTGTCAAAGTCCATGGCAGGCTCTCTAAAGCCAAGGGCAACTTCACACAGGTGGTTCACAGACCAACAGTCTGAGAGGAAATCATGCAAATGAACCCCATTAGACAAGCTTCTCCAGATGCCAACTTGACCTTAGAAAAAGAACAGTCGGCATCCGTGTGCCACCGTCTTTTCTCTGTGACAAGATAATCCTCATGAAGATCTTTGTGCCTCAACTGTCAGGCTGAAGTGTGTGTATTATACGGTGTTGCGATCTTTGTTGAAGCAAAGTCAGAATAGTATGATGAAGGCCCATTTATAACCTTTAATTAAGCTGAAAACAGACTTATAGAGAAAGTCTAAGAGAATAAGACCCAACTATGAAAAGGAGATTGTGCACACCTGTAAAAGCAGAGCTCTTGGAAAGCTGAGACAATTGGCTTCAGTTGATGAATGATTAGCTCTGTGGATTTGTGCCATTGACAATGCAGTGCTTCCTGGCACCAGCGTTTAGAGGAATGCACCTGTTCATTGCAAATCTGGGAGCAGAAGAGAGAGAGAGAAGGGAGGCCATGGCCCCAATAACCTGATTCAAAGGCCTTTTAATATTTATTCAAGCTCAGTATTTATTTCATTCCATCTGCTAACTCACTAATTGACAAATAGACATGGCAGGGGGATTCTGGCAAATGAAGTGTATGCAGTTCCCCAGCTGGGATGTACTGTCGGCAAATTGCTCTTGGGAAGCTTTGGGGATGATCTAGAGCCAGGCACGCTAAAGGATAAAACAGAAGATTGTGTTTCCAAAATGACACCAAAGAAGATGAGTTTGTACACCAGACTGCCATCAAGAAGAAGAATCCACACAAGTATCTGCACAGTGTGGGGGATGGAGAAACTGTAGAGTTTGATGTGGTTGAAGGAAAAAAGGGTGCTGAAGCAGCAAATGTGACTGGCCCAGATGGAGTTCCTGTAGAGGGGAGTTGCTATGCTGCTGATCGGCGCCAGTACTGACCCGGCTACTATGTCAGGCGTCATAGACCTCCCCATAATGCTGGTGAGATTGGAAAGATGAAGGATAGAGTCCCCGAGGGAGCACAACTCCAGGTCCATCGGAATCCAACCTACCACCCGAGGTTCCACAGGGAACCCGCTCGCCCACGCACAAGCCTACAGATGCTGAAGGAGCATAGTGGCTGCCACAGTGATTGGTGAGACATGCTGAAGCTGGGACAAAGAATGATGCCTACCTGTGAGCTTGCTGAGTGCCCTGACAAGAGTAACTGGGAAGCTGTATTAGGCATATGTTCCTGACCCATCTTTGCTTACCTATATCCCAGATGGGACAAGCTGCCTTGCCTCAAGTTTTTAGACCTTGTGGAACAGAGAATCAAAAAGAGAAGTTATAATGAAAAAAAAAAAAAAAGATTGTGTTTCTACAACCAAAAATTCAGTAACACATCAGTCATCCCCTAGGTCCTTTTATCAATGCAGATAATCAACCAATTGACACCAACTGACATTTATTGAGTGTGTATTTTAAATCTAGATACCACAGTGAGTTATGTTCAAACAAGATAAGGTGAGTTTGTCTGCAATGAGATTTATTTCATATGCAAATATGATGAATCTTGTTTCTATTCTGGCCTCTTCCAGTGATCGTCTTTCCATTGACTACTTGATTCTTACAAACCACACACCAGAGCAATGAAACTTAGCATGCTGGGCATTTGACTTCAGGACTCGGGGAGGTAGGAGAAGAGGATTACACATTTGAAGCTAGCTTAAGGTACACAGCAAAACCCTACAACTAAGAAAGGGGGAGGAAGCAACAAACAAGAAAGAGAACAAAGTGGGGAGGAAGGAGGAGAGAAAGGCGAAGGAGGAAGAAGAGCCAGTTCCTCATATACCTGAGACTGTGTAGCCTAATGGTTAAAGCTTGAAGATCTGATGTTAGACTGAGTCTACGTCTTACGTCTACCACTTGTTCACTATGAATTGTGGGCAAGTATTTTAATCTACCTGTGCCTCTGTCTCTGTGGGGTAGCAACCCTCAGAAGGTTTCCTTCTGAGAAGATACCATGAGCTGAATACTCAGAACGCTTGCTAACTGTTAAATGAACAAAAATAATAGCGAGATGTATCAAAGAGCCATCTGTGGACAATAGACTGTTCCCAAACAAGTGGGAGATGAATATATGACCACCCGAGGAAAAAGGACCCTGGAGATCATTCCACAGATTTCTACCACAGGGTCATGATGACTCAGCATCTTGCCTGAGGTCAGGCAGGTGGTCAGCAGCCACACCAGAGCCCATCTCTCTGTCACAGTATCATTGAGAGAAAGCATGAGAACTGCAACCTGATCGTTCACTTACTTGCATATCCCAGGGATAGATGGTTTTTATTAACAGGGTATTAAAGACCGACCTGTTGGATCTATTATGAGAACAGGACAAGTTCTAACCATCACACACCCTGTCAAAAACTTCCAAGTGGCCTTTGTTAATGGAAAATAATGTGGCCCAGGGTACCAGACCACTAGAACAAAGCTGGAAGACATCACCAAAGATGTTCACACTGCCAGGATGTTCACACTGCCAGGCCCTGCTGAGCACCTAGCCTAGCCCAATCCCAGCTGCAGGAGGAGAGCATGTTGGACAAGCTGTGGCGACCCCAGAAATGAATCATTTCACAAAGCCACCACTTTGTGCTGGTGTCAGCTCAGCTTACCAGGCCCATATCAAGCTATTTCACAAGCGCTCTCCTTCCCTGACAACCCAAGCCCTCTCAGGGTGCTTGCACTTTTAGCTGAAAGCTTACCTCCATCTTTCTCTCTCTCTCTCTCTCTCTCTCTCTCTCTCTCTCTCTCACACACACACACACACACACATACACATACTTTCTTGTATATTTTCTCAATGCTCCAAGGACAGCTCCACAGTTTCCAGCACTTGCTCCTTCACCATACTTTGCCTTGCTCCTAGCTGCTGTCTCAGCCCTGTGAGTCCTTCCCACCACCACCCCTAAAACAAACTGGCAAAAACCCCTTCCCAGAAATGGCAGTGTTTCCATGAAACCAACCTACATTCAGACGGCCTTCTCTATCATCTGCACCCCAGAACCTTCTATATCTAAGGCCCCCATCACTTCTTCTTTGCTGTCCATTCATGATGGACAACCTCACGTCATGCCTGCCTAGCAAGTGTGTGGAACTGGATAAACCCTGGTTTCTAGGAGGGAAGTGGAAATACTACTGAAGAAATTGATGCACAGAAGCCAGGGAGGAAGACAATAAGGAGTGAAAAGGCAGCAAAGCAACACTACATGTCAGGCTGGCCTAACAAGAGTGCTTTACCCAAGATCTACCGTGAAGCTGTGAATGAATTGAGGTGAGCTAATTCTCATTGTCTCTTTGCAATAATGTCCTAACCCAGCATCCCTAAATCCTCTTTAATTGTTCTACCTTTGTGGACCAAAACATGCTCTAAAAGTAATCATTCTTGCTCCAAATGCCCACCCAGTACTTTAAGAGATAGAAATTAAACATCTACTTGAGTCAAATCTTCCCCAAATGGCAAACAGCATGCAAACATAACTCTGAACTTCAAAACATTACTCAGACAGAGGAAATCATAGATGTTTCAGAAGGAATGGGCCTGGAGCCACCAGTAGGTCAGCATTTTCGGCCACTCACTGCTAAATCCCGACATATAAAGTAGAGCTATCTGGAAGCACGACGTATAATAAACACTGTGGATATTGTGTTTAATGGAACAACAGGTTAAGTATGTGATTACAGGATTGCAGACACATAGAGTGGCCTATCACTTATTTAACTATTTTGTTAGTAATCTAAGAGGAATTTAGATCTCCCTCTTTGAGATATATTTGCACTTTCAACTACATTCAAACTTAAGTGAAAGATCCGCTAAGTCCTTTATGTGATTCAAGGTTTAAATAATTTGTCAAACGTTGTGTTAATTCTGAATACAGCAGAGAGTTTTCTCAGTCAACCAACAAAATAGGGAATGGAGGACAGGAGGGAGGGAGAGAAGGTGGAGGGGGAGGAGGAGGAGGAAGAGGAGGAGGAGGAGGAGGAGGAGGAGGAGGAGGAAGAAGAAGAAGAAGAAGAAGAAGAAGAAGAAGAAGAAGAAGAAGAAGAAGAAGAAGAAGAAGAAGAA
>JANHMN010000011.1:39757020-39768442 GCA_030674055.1 Rhabdomys pumilio
AAGAAGAAGAAGAAGAAGAAGAAGAAGAAGAAGAAGAAGAAGAAGAAAAATTTAACTTTGAGATGAAGAAATATTTACAACAAAACACCAGTCAAAATTTTGTTCCCAAGAAATCTTATACTAGCACCAACCCTGGTCAATTTTAAATAGAGAACCAAACATTTCCCTCAAAACAGAAAAGAAAAAAGAAAGAAGCCCAATGTCCCCTGCAGTTTTTCCCAGTGTGAGATGTTTTTCTTCCCTCAACAAACAGAAGTCTGGTGAGAAGGGTAAAGATGCAGGCTAGAGAGCTCAGCAGGATGAGAAGGATGTCTCCAAGTCTTCAGCACTTACCCAGCTTGGCCTGCTTGCTCACACCTTATTCTCCCCACTTTGTCAGTTAGGATCAGAAGGCAGCTGGGCTTTGGTTGCTGTTTCTGTTCTTTTGATCGTAAAGCCCCATGAAAATTAAACTGTGTTGAATGTGTGGCCTCGCCTCACATAGGGGGAAGAAAAAGATTCAAGCTTGGGTGGCTGATTGCTTCTTGGAAAAAAAAAATTAAGTAGTAAGTGGCTAGCAGAAGGCTACGTGGGGGACGTGCCTTGCGGGTAGCAGGCCTGGAAGGGGCCCACAAACTTTCTCAGCACAGCTGTCCAGATGTGCTTCATCTAGTTCCCCAGCGGGGCACTGGCTGGGCTGCAGTTGGAGGCAAAGCCTCCTCCTTGGTTGTTGATTGGTGGAGCAGCCCGCCACTCCTGCGGGCTCAATCTGCCTCCGCCCACTGGGCCACTCGCATCCTAGAAAGGAACTCAGCTGGGCGCGCTGTGCAGTCGCTGATGTGGCACTGCGTGGCAGCGGGGTCTTGGGAGGGGTGGTTGGAGGGATCCCTAAAACTCTGAGCTTTCCCCTGCCCTGGCTCCATGAGGGCAGGCCTTGTAAGGAACTAGTTTGTTTAAAAAGGGGCATCGCTATCCTTTGGGGCCAGGAACAGGATCAGTAGCATAAGGGGGCCAGCATTTCCAAATAGAAGGGGTTGGAGGAGTACGTTACTCACGCCTCCAAAAGGGCAGTCCAGTCCCGCCTCAAAGATTTCCTATCCACACCTTCTCTGGCAAGAGAAAAATAAGTGTCTGAGAGCACACTATTTGGGAGACAGTATTCTAAAGATTCAGGAATAATGAACCTTTTACTAAAACGTGAGCTAATCAGAAATGTGGTCGTTTTTGTGGAGACGTCCTGGGTGAGTGCTTAAAAAATGCTTGAGGTTCCTTTACTGCTGAAGGGGATAATGCTTGAGAAGACAGCAAGAACTCTCTCTCTCTCTCTCTCTCTCTCTCTCTCTCTCTCTCTCTCTCTCATTTTTTTTTAACCTGTGAGAACTCTAGAATTGCACCAAGCACGTTTTGATTCTGTATGAAGTCATTTGTATCTGTGTTCAGCTTTCAGAATCATCATGGAAAGCTGCTTCAAAGTGAGTTCATCATCACGGATTAACTAGCTTTCCATAAATTACCGTCAACAGACATCAAGTTTATTGACGACTAGGACAGGCTCCTCACAAGAGAAAAAAAAAAAAGATTCCTTGTGCTTGCAGGAACGTATAAAAAGAATTACACACACACACACTTGCCCATCACACTTTGGTATAAATTATGCCATTCAGCTAGTTACACGGACAAGTAGGGCACGGTGAATCAGCTACCCTAAATACCATTCTTCATACAAAGAAGGACTGGCCTCAGTCACTGTAAATTAACTGGGGCCCCAAAGCTTACCAATTCGTGAGCCAGCAGGCCACAATGGAAACTCTGACATATGTACCCTGACCTATTCTCCACTGATACAAGATCCTCCAAGGACCCTAGTAATTGTCAGCAACACTGGAGTTTCTAGTAATGCCCTGCATATCCTTAAAGCTGCATATCTTGAATGGAGCCAAGTACTAGCTGTTTTCTCTTCCTAAAATGTAGTGATATCTATCTTAAAGGGGATTATAAGAGATCTATAAGTGTTTTAACAAACATAACCAAGTAATTTTGATTGCTGAGGTGATCTCTCTGGAAAAGAAACTAAGGGCTGGAAAGACGACTGGATGTGCAGGCTCTTGCTGCCAAGTCTGATGTCATGAGTTTGATCTCCAGAACCCACATGGTGGAACAAGGGAACTGACTCCTATAGTTGTCCTCTGACCTCCATGCATGCATCTTGGCATGTATTTCCTTGGAGGAGCTTTCCAGAGAGTTAAGTGATACATTACTTGTGTACATCCTGTTGGCAGTTTTAATGACTATAGCAATTACTCAACTAGAAAAAAAAAAATGGTGTGAGCTTTATTGCGTGCTTTAAATAAAGTCACTAGTGACATAACCTTCAAGTCATTCAGGTTAACCTCAGCTTACAGGCATTACCACCCACAGTAGTCTGTATAATCACTAATCCATCCTGTTGACTCTGCATAAACATTGGGTACCAAGTGAAATGGTGAAAAGAAAGAAAGGGAGGGAAGAGAGAGAAGGAGGTAGCACCATTTGCTTTATAAGGTAGATTCTAATGGCTTATTACATGCATGTACCTGATTTGATCCAGGGGCCTCTGCAGGAAAAGTGAATCTTGGATCTGTAGAACAAGGCTGCAGATATGGTGCTGTTGACGTAGCAGATCCAAGACCATCTCAAGACTTTCTGAGGACACCTATGCTAGACTCCTGTCTGCAAGCATGACATAGTATCATAAATAGTGTTAGAGACTGGTACTTGTCCATGCGATGGGTTTCAAGTTGGGCCAGTTATTGGTTGGCCATTCCCCTAGTCTTTGTTTTATCCCCAATCCCTACAATTCTTGTAGACTATATAAGTTTGAGTTGAAAGTTTTGTGGGTGCATTGCTATCCCTACAGCTCCCCTGGGGTTCCTTCCCAGGCTTCATTTCTCCCAGTGCTGTGAGTTACAGCTAAAGACCTCATTGAATCTTGGGCAGATCCCCTATTTCCAGGTCTCTGTCTCTTCCTGGAGATTCCCCCTACCACTCCCTCTTAGTTGCAGATTTCCATTCATTCTCACGGCCATTGGGTCATGCCCCTTCCCTCCACCCTCCCCAAACCCAACCCCAAACTCCCTACTTCCTTCCAAATCCCCTCTCCAACCCAACTCCATTCCTCCATCTGCCTTCAGTGACCATTCCATTCCCCCTTCCAAGTGAAATTCTCTCTTCTGTCTCCTATTTTCTGTTAGTGATGCTTGTATGGCTTACTTCCAAGCTTCTGTTTAACTAGCTTTTTCAACAACATAGGGGCCCCTGCTTAACAACCAAGAAAATTCCACAAACAAACCTGTTGGGGTAAATCTCCAACCCAAATATGACTGGTCAATGCAAATACAACTCAGTAATTATGAATATACTCTGCACGCCTAGATTGGGCAGATTCGCCACTTCACTACTCTATTCCCAGCTATGAGACCCTTAGAACTTGCGGGTTTTCCAAACCATGTGCCTGGCCTTCTACCTCCTGTTTCCCCGTTGTCATCTCCTCTCTCCCTCTGTTCTCTTCCCACCAAGCTTTCTCTCTCCACATCCCCTTCTGCTCAGTCACTGGCTTCAGCATTTATCTTACAAATTAAGGTGGGCAGAAGGTTCACTAGAATTCACCTATGTAATGACTCACTCCTCCTCTGCAGCCCTTCCCAGGAAAGGGGAATTAACATCAAAATACAAGGCCAAGGCTATCCAAGACACAAACCCATAAACCAATCTGATCTAGGCAATCGCCCAGTGAGACTTTCTCTTATAACTCTGGGTTGTGGCAAGTTGACAGCTCAGGCTGAACAAGTGTTTCAACCTCCAAGCTATAACTCTAATTTAACCTTGTGTGTTGAGTACTGTCAGCAGTAATTATCACTAGAAAGAAGCTAATTCACTCTAATAATAAAAGTAACAGGTGGTTACAAAACAAAACAGGTTTGTTACTTATTAGGGAGCGAAAGGACACCTATGCCTATGCCGTTGAGTGTACTATTATCCTAGTGTGAGCCTAGAGGAGAGGAAACACATAGATAAGCAGAGTGAGACTATTAGTAAGTACTAGGTTGTTGGATAGAAAGTAGCCAGGAGAAACATAAATTGGTCTAGGGATAATTGAGGCGAAGGGGAAAATGGGTAGCTATATGAAAATTTTGGTTAGTAGTGGACTAAAAAGGAAAAGTAAGGATATACAGCCTGATATTATAAACCAGGTCAGTATCTGAGTTTTGGGAACGATAACAATAAAAAGAATGAATATGGGAGAAAGAAGAGAAACGGAAAAAAGTAAAAAGAAGAGAGAGAAACGATCTGTGGGTAGGGTTCAGAGCTGGGAGTACATAGAAGATAATGGATTTCTGACAGATAAATAATAGCTGGAGGCTAGTAGGAAAGGTGGGTGAGAATGTAAGAAATGAGATCAAGGGCCTGAGTATTGATTTTCATCTCTTAGTCTTAGGATCTGCTGCTCTGCCCCTTGGTCCTACTATGGATCATATTCCATGTTGCTTTTAAATAGTCAGTTCTTCTCATACAGTGGTCACCCCCAACCCCCACCATGAAGAGACTTTTTAAAAATGCTTTTCAATGTACTATGGAGAACTAAAGCAAACTCCAAGCATCTGTTTGCTGCATTTTTGCAGGGTCAGGAGCTGCTGGTGATTACACAGTGCCCAAAGCATTATTCAGAGTTTGTGCTTAGCTTCCACAGCCTCATCTCTTCTGGCTGAGCACTGATGATTAGGCAACACTGGCTGGCAGTCCGCTCTACCAAATCCTTACCAGTGCCTTCCTTGTCAATTGCCTGGTAGGAGTCTTTTAGCCCAGTTTGCAATCACAGCAAGTCCAGTGGTATAAGTAGAGAAAGTGCCTGTGTCCCATGGGTAGTCCCATGATTCTGGGACTGTAGTGATAGAAAATATTCCTCTTCCTTTTAACTCCCAAACTATAATCAATTACCCACTCTGAAGTGGCTTCTAGTTCTCTATCATACCTAAAGTCCTTTATTCTTTCTTTACCTGTGTTTTCTTTTCATTGCAAGACACATTGTTTATTATTCAACTACAACCACTTCCCTTTTACTGTCACCCTTGGATCGAGAAATGGACAAACTTCTGGTGACTACTGACGACCTCCTGAGCCAAGGTGGTTCATGGAGCTTTCTCCCTTTCTCAGTGGATGACCATCCCTCCCCAGATCTTTCTACAGGGACCAAAACGGATGTGCAAATCTGAAACTTGATTTGCATGACTGAAAAGTGGCCAAACCCAGGGCAGAAAACAGTGTTGTTTTTTTTTCCCAGTGACTAAATTCAAAGCTGACAGGTCCCTCATCATGTCCCTTAGTGGTAGGTAACACTTATCATGTGAAAGCTTGATCTCATCCTTCATTTTACAGATGTGTGTATGCACAGGCACACACCAAAATGTACACAGCATGTTTAGCCAATCTCATGAAGATACTGAAAGGATGAAAGATAGCTTTATAAAAAATTCAAAGATGTCAATCAAAATGATTAACATTTGGCCTTTTTAAAACATTTTTTTCATATTGTTTCTGCCCTGTTTTGTCTTCTTTTGTGCACCTTTCTATATAATGTCATTATGTTGTATAAGTGATCAATTACACTATCAGTAATGAGTAGTAGACTTGATAAATTTCCTTTACAAAACAAAGAATCAAGCTGCCCTTTAATCTGAAGATTTAAGTCAGAGACAAGAAATAAATGAGAAATTATTAGAGAGTTGAGGAATCCCTCTCGATACACACACCCCATAGAAGTAAAATAGTCTTCTAAATTTCAAGCCCAGACCACAAAGATGACCTCAGACAATTGTTGTCTACAAATATAATCCAAGTGGTAAGTGACTGACTTGTCTCACTCACAACCTGTCATCTGCATGCATATCACCTTTATACCAAGTATCGACCTGTTTATAAAGTGACTAGGAGGCCCCTCCTCACACAAGGTGAATGAGCTCTCCCATATTGTGAATGGGCTCTGACCCTAACTCTACCTCCATGCCAACAAACCATAGAACTTTCCAGACTTCTGTTTCCTCAACAATAGAGTAAAAGGAAGAATAGTTTTGTAATGGTATGATTATGGCAGAGGAAGATAGATGGAAAAGCATTGCTCTGGGGTGAGCCTGTTTCTGGAAGAGATTGGTATTTGAGCTATTAGACCAAAAGCTAAGAATCTGTTCTCTATATGTAGTGCTGCCCACTTGACTGAGGGTTCAGATAGAGCAAAATAGAAATGGAAAGGTCGATTCCCTTTCAAAAACTAGGGTAACTCCGCCTTCCATCCTCAAGTTGCCATTTAGCCAAGGATGCTTTTCATCAGTTTGGATAAAAATATCATGAAAGTGTTACTCTCTGGGTGTTATCAGCTCTGGCTGCTGTCCATCTGGAGGTAGTGTTACCAGCTCAATCTATTTTGTCTGAGATTAAAATCAAGGCTGGCCGAAACGTAAACAGCCAAAGGAGGCTTTATCTAGACTTGTGCTGCAGCCCACAGACAACTCCATGAGGCTGAGAGTGCTACTTCTTGTCAAAGAAAAGAGAACCTGCTTGCCTGCTGCAAGTGTCTGCACCTAGGCCATGATCGCTGTCCTTCTGGTCCTAGGAGCTTTGAGCTTAGCTAGGCCATGCTACATGCTTCTTTAGCATACTGACAGCTCATCATGAGACTTCTGTGCCTCCATAATTATGCGTGCCAACTCCCCTTAGTAAATCTACTCTTCATTGCTGACTTGGAATTTGAAGATGCACAAGCTCATGCTGGATGATTTGTCCCTAGCTGGTGCTGATGCTTTTAGAGGTAATGAAAGTCATTAAGAATGTCTTTGATCCCCCCACTCCTCCTCATCCCCTCTTCCACCCCAATCCCCCCTTTCATCCATCTCTGATATCTATTTTGTTTCCCCTTCTGAACAAGATTCAAACATCCTCTCTTGTGCCCTCCTTGTTATTTGGCTTCTTTGGGTCAGTTGATTATAGCATAGTTATCCTGTACTTTAT
This sequence comes from Rhabdomys pumilio, assembly GCA_030674055.1. NCBI lineage: Eukaryota > Metazoa > Chordata > Mammalia > Rodentia > Muridae > Rhabdomys > Rhabdomys pumilio. Next base: position 39,764,038 of record JANHMN010000011.1, read on the forward strand.
GGCTAATATCCACTTATAAGTGAGTATATACCATGCATCTTTTTTTGGGTCTGAGTTACCTCACTCAGAATGATATTTTTCTAGTACTGTCCATCTGCCTGCAACATTTTCAATGTCCTTGTTTTTAATGGCTGAATAGTATTTTATTGAGTTAGATATAACATATTTTCTGTATCAGTTTTTCAGTTGAGAGACATCTAGGTTGTTTCCAGTTTCTGGTTATTACTAATAAAGCTGATATGAACAAGTGTCCTTCTGGGATGGTGGCGTATCACTTGGGTATATGCTCAGGAGTGGTAGAGCTGGATCTTGAAGTAGAACGATTTCAAATCTTCTGAGAAACCACCAAATTGATTTCCAGAGTAATTGTACAAGTTTCCACTCCCACCAACAGTGGAGGAGTGTTCCTCTTTCTCTACCACCTTGCCAGCGTGCGAGGTTTTCCTCTTAGCCATTCTAATGAGTGTAAGGTAGAATCTCAGGGAAAGAGAAGGGAGATCAGCTTGGGTGGGGGGGAATCTTTAGGAGGTGCCAAAGACCTAGGGTGGGGAAACTTTCCGAAGGGCCTAAGGGGGTAACTCTAGCTGAGATTCCTATCAGTGGGGTATATGAATCCTGAAGTGGTCACTTCCTGTAGCCAGCCAGGACTCCCAGTAGAAAGACAAGAACAGCAAGCCACTCACAAAGTCTTTGACCCAAAATGTGTCCTACTTACAAAATGTGCAGGGACAGAGATAGAGCAGAGACTGAGGGAATGGCCAACAGATGACTGCCCCAAATTGTTACCAATCTCATGGGCAAGAACCAATCCCTGAGTAATGATACTTGGTTATGATTGCAGACAGGAACCTAGCATAACTGTCCTCTGAGAGGCTTCACCCAGCAGCCAATGGAAAGAGATGCAAAGACTCACATCCAAACATTACATGAAGCTTGAGGAGTCTTACAGAGGAGTTGGAAGAGAGATTAAAGGACACAGGCATGACAGGGACTCCACAGAAAGACCTACAGAGTCAACTAACCTGGACCCTTGGGAGTTCCCAGAGACTGAATCACCAACCAACAAGTGATCCCAGGCTGGACCTAGGCTCCCTGCACATATGTAGCAGCTGAGCAGCATGGTCTTCATGTGGGTCCCAGACAACTGGAGAGGGGCTGTCCCTGAGCCTGCCTGCCTGCCTGCCTGCCTTCGGATCCTGCACTCCTAAATGGGCAGCCTTGTCTACCCCCAGTGGGAGAGGATATGTCTAGTTTCACAGTGACTAATGTCACTGTGTGTGTGGGTATGGGGGTGTGTGGATGTGTGTGGGGGGTGATGACACCCAAAGAGGAGATCCCCCTTCTCAAAATAGAAGGGGAAGGTTAAATGGGTAAGACTTGCATGAGGGAGTACTAGGAGGAGAGGAAGGGCTGATATCGGGTAGTAAAGGGAATACATAAATAAATTTAATAAAAAGAAATAACGAATGTCTTTGAAGAGCATATTCTGCCTTTTCCACTCCTGTCTTACTCTGCTTCCTGGTCCCCACGGTGTGTACTCCTCCGCTCCATCATTCCCTGTGTGCCATGAAGTGATGACACCTATTAAACTATGATGCTGAAGTTGCTCATGCCAGGAATTCTGCCACACCAAGAGAGCTAATGAATGCTATGTCCTTTTAGACCTGAGTTTCAGCGAGCCAACACAAGGCCTCCCTTCAATGTGTTAAGGATCGCTTTAGATCATGTGTTAATAATTCAGGGCAATACTTGTCATGTTAATTAGTAGTTTTCATTAAGTGAATGGCTATTATATAGCTTACTTACCTGGAATAAGGAAATAAGATCAGAGACAAGGAAGTTTGTTTCGGATAAAGTGGGAGGTTAATAAGAAAAGGGAAATAGTAATGACATATAAGTGGCTCATTAGAAACCAAATTTTATAATGTCAGGAATTCCTTTATTTTATTCAAAGACCTTTTCCTCTTACCACAGAAGGACATAAACATTTGCACACTCAAGATGCCAGAGGCAGTTGGAGTGTAACACGAGTTATCTCGAGAGGCAGTCATTCCAACTGCCCACTTTAGTCTCAACATCTGCAAACACTCTTTCCAGATGTCATCCTGCAGGAAGCTCTGGGTCTTCAAACAACCAGTGACATCTGTCATGGCAATGTGGAAACAAAGCATTACTCTGGCCCTTTTTCAATCAGAGGAGCCATGGGTCCGTCTCCATGTTCTTCCTTCATTGAGCTCCTTCTGTCTTCCACTTTCTTGTAGGATCTCACGTTAGTCTCTAGGCAAGGTCTTTCATTTCTCTCCTTCCTCCCCTTGAGTCCCTGGAAGAGCATCAGAAAAGGGTAAAATGCACCAGACGCTGACCAGGTCTCACATTTGTCCCAACAACGAGTCAGGAAGAAATCTCTGATTTTATAACATACGTCCACGTCTTACTTTCTAGCACATAAATTAACATCAACCCAAATTCACATCTCTGTAAAGGTTTTAAGCATAAAGAAGAGGTTTTTTGTAGTGTAATGTAAGAGCTACACAAGCAATGCAGTGCTTAGGAAGGACATTCAGCCAGATCATCGTTCTCTGGTAGATCTAATACCAGCAGATGACAATACAGCTTTATGGATAGGTCATAACTATTGAGCATATCCTTTAGTTAAACAGATTTTAGGGTGTGTGCATGAGATGGCAATCAATATAGTCCAACTGAGTTTTAATACCAAAATAGAAGAATTTAACCAAGTATGTTGGCATATGCCTGAAATTTCAGCACTCTGGAGGCTGAGGGAGAAGAATCAAGTGTTTAAGTCCAGTCTGAGCTATGTAACACCCTCTAGGATAGATGGACCATCACAGTATGATACTATCTCAAAACATAAAGGAAAAGATGATAGGACAGACAGAAGGAGGAGGGGCAGAAGAATGAGGAGGGGGAAGGAGAGGAGATGGAAGGGAAGATGAGGAAAGGGAGGAAAGAAAGAAATCAATTATAATCTAACATCATTGGTGAAGAATAGGCCAAAAATGAAGGTTTTGGCTCTTTTCATTCTCAGATTTATAAAAATATTGAGTCTACATGTTATCACAATTTAGTCTTTAAGCAGAAGATACCAGAAGGCCTTTCCTAACCCTGAACTCCACATCTGTGAATTCAACCAAAGAATTATCAAAAATATACAGGGAATTTTTTTCAGGAAAAGTAGTTGTTACATTGTATCGTAACAACTTGACCTATAGCTTGTACACTGTGTTTAGCATTAAAAGTAATCATGAAATAGATTACATGGAAATGTCTGTATTCCAATGTTTAATATATATATATATATATTTTTAAATATTATTGACAAATGCCACTAATGTTGTTATCTTAAAACTGTTCCATGGATTATGAAGCAGAAAGATGTTTAAAAATATATGCATTCTAAAAATTTTCAGTTTTAACTGACAGTTTTCAATTTACTCTATATAGAGCTAATATGACAACAGACATTTAATATTAAGTTATCACAAAAATACTGAGTGGTCTGTTCCAGTCACTTATTACATGCTATGAATGAAGAAGTTAGACTTTCCCTCCTCAATCCTGAAGAAGCTTAAATAATAACAGTCTGCCACATACCTTGGAAGGAGAGCGCTTGGTTTGAAGGCACAAGTGTTCAAAGGATTCTGAAAACTCCTGCATTTTGGAATGTGCTCTTCTTTGTGATTCTGTTGGCTCCCTGAATGGTCCATCTGCTGAGCATTTTCTGTGATACCGCATGGGAAGATGGCTTCGCGATCCCTGGTCCTCATGAGAATGTCTTCTGGGGTGGCAGTCAGATGATATAACACTGGGAAACGCAGGAAACTAGAAATACAGGATGTTTTAAAGTTTGCCTCATAAAGGATATATATACTAACACAGAGACAGGACACATAAGTTAACAACTAAAGGAATCATGTGTTTCAGGAAAATGTTATCTTCTTTGTCAGTTAGAGCTTCCTCCTGCCAAGAGGCAGCAGAATCGGTTGTTAAAATATCTTGCATCTCCAGATGGCCATCACTGTGAAGGCCCCCAAGCCCTGAGTTAAACTGCCAGAATAAGTCTCTAAATCCTTTAAAAATTTTAGTGACACTGCAAGTGTTTCAGAAATAAGGTAAAGATGAATGTTTACGGAATTTTATAAAAAAATAATGGAGGAATTATGAGGAACGACTAATTTAATATATATATTTGATGTTAGTGATATATATATATACATATTATTACATGCTATGAATGAAGAAGTTAGACTTTCCCTCCTCAATCCTGAAGAAGCTTAAATAATAACAGTCTGCCACATACCTTGGAAGGAGAGCGCTTGGTTTGAAGGCACATAGTGATATATATATATATATATATATATATATATATATATATATATATATA
>JANHMN010000011.1:39768452-39800158 GCA_030674055.1 Rhabdomys pumilio
TATATATATATATATATATATATATATATATATATATATATATATATTTCAAAGACCATGCTGATGATATAAGCTCTGGTGTGATTCTTACATAAATATTTTGATGTTAGTGATAACACTAACATCAAAAACAACATAAATTTAGACAAAAACTTTAAAAACCTGCACATTCTCAATAACTAACAAATACCGAGAACATACACAACCATATCATGAGGGCTTCCAGACATGGAGATTATATAACGACATTAACCCTGAAGTCACAATTGGAAAATAAACAAAGGTCAGAGGTCAGACAAGCCAGACTTCCTGGAAGAACCAAGATGCTCTCTCAGTCTTTCTCACACCCCAGCCCACTTTAGTGTAGGCCTTGTGCTGAGGGCATTTTAGCTCCGTGTTGCCAAATTCTGCACACTCTAGTCTATCTCAGTCACTGGGTCTTATCCAAGTTAGTTTCCCATGGGGCCTTCTGGAAACATTCCTTCTCCTCTCTTCCATCACCGTACATCTTTAGCATTCTTTGATCTTTCTGCCACAGCAACACAGACATTTTTGCTCACTATCCCTTGGTGAATGTGGGAGGTCCCGAAAGTTCTAGATTAGACCCTTTCTTTTCTTTCCCTTTTCATTTTATACTATCTCCCTACACATGTCTGGACATCAATTTCTAGCTATAATTCTGATTAATATCTTTAACCCTGACCTCTCCCATAAGGTGCCTACTCAATTTCTGTAGTGTTCCACAGACTCTCAAACTAATTTACACATATATAAATTGCTAATAATTACATCATTTATACAATTAATATATACTACATAATAATAAAATATATAACACATATAATGTATAACAATACAATTATAATTAATAATTAATTAATATATAATGTATATTAATTGAATATATATATATATATATTGCTCTACAAAACTGTAGAAGACTGTTATTTTGGACCAGGATTCCATATTGGCTCCCAACAGGTCAGGCGAAAATAAAAATGCACTCACCCATGCTAAATCTCCAAGTCACTGAACTAACAAGCCAGGTGAAATGAGACAGTTAGATTCCCTAAGCAGGCTAGTCTCAAAGACCATGCTGATGATATAAGCTCTGGTGTGATTCTTACATAAAGATCGAGACCTAAAGCATCTTTTCATTAACCAAAAAGTCATTGTCCTACCATTTTGTTACTTTATCCCACCTTTTAAGAAAAGAAACTTGGGAATGATCCATCTGATTTGCTTTCCTTTGTTTCTGCTGTTTTTTGTTCTCTCTATGTCTTTAAAAACCAATGTCAGCCCATCAGAAAACACGTTACTTTCTGTAGAATGCAGACATGGAACACAATGATGGATCCACTATCAATCTCTTTCTGATAGACGCATCAATCTAAATAATATTCATGCACCAGACTGCAGGAGCTAAGGGAGCCAGGAAAGACTACATTAGTGCCTTGTGTCAGAAGGTAAGTGGGAAGGGCACATTGAAGAAGACAAGAAGAGTTGTCTGTACCTGTCCTCTTCCAGCTCTGAGCAATGTGAAGCCTGGAGTTAGAAGGAGGAGCTAAATCAAGGCCTTAGACTCCAAACCCAGTATTAGGGCCACTACAGTGAAATCCAGTGCCAGAAAGCTTATAGCTCCTGTGCCCTAAACAGTGCCTAGATTAAACCTCTGGAACCACATTAGACAGGCAGCCAAGACAGCATCACCTCTCCCTTAACCTTGAGCAACAGAGGAAGAAGACTGAACATTGTGGAGCAGGACATAAAAGTTTCCTCAAGACTTTGTAGTTCAGGGCCAGAGCTTGCTACAGTGAAGCTCACACCAGACAGAAACCAAGGTTCTAGATTCAAGCCCAACCTTATATATTAAGCCTCTATGTATCCCCTAGCATCTGATGGAGATTTGTCCGCAGGACACATCTATGTGTCTGTACACAGACTTCAGATCTCCGTGGCTGTAGGACTCAGACTAAGCTACCCAGTTTAGCCTTTGTCTGGAAAGCCCAGAGAGTCTATCAACAAAAACTACTCACAACTTCAGACAGCACAACAGGGAACAAGAAGGTGTTTGCCAGGAGCATGAATGGCGTGAAGACAGGACTGCCCTAGAAGTCGGTGTCAGACTAGTGACCCCCACAATCAGAAACTCTGCAACAGTCCCAGTGCCAGAGAGATGTCATCCAATCATTACCATCTGTAGCTGGTTATAGCAGTCTAGATTCATGTGCCTTGCTCAGCAAATGGCATTGTATAGATAGCAGTGTGTATTGTGGATAGCACTGGTCTTGTATTTTGATGCTAATTCTGCTTTCCTGGGAGGAGCTGCAGATAAGGAGTGATTCAGTATACAGGTTACTTCTTATGAACCTTCCCTACCTTAATTTTTAAAATAAAGGCTAGAGCCGGTGATTGGGTAGTAGAAGGGGAGGTGGACTGGAAAAGTTTGGAGGAGAGGCAAGATGTCTGCAGATGTCTGCCTGTCTCTAATAGTCTCAGGTAGTTATTCATATCAAGGTTAGGTAATTGGGATTAGGTAATTGGGACAACAGTTCTGATTGTGTGAGCATCTTGTGGATTGAGTATTTGCTGATATATAAATCTATTTGTATAATCTTTAAACATCTAGAGTTTTGATTTACCAGAAGGCGGATCCACTGGCAACTGGGTGGTTATGGCTGTGAATGAACTAGCAGCTCCAGGGATGAGGAACCAGAGCTAGAAGCACAGCGATTGGTTGCTACGGGAGCAAGCTAGAGAACAGCATGGAGTAACCAACTCCCGAGCTCTGGTCCTGATGGAGAGCTTGCCAAGACAAATGGGTTTAGAGTGGGAACATGGCAGCCAGGCCAGGAGCTAGCTGGAAGCTCCTTTTGTCTAATACTTCCCGCAACAAGTGTGGCCCTTTGTCTTGCATGGGTGCTGCACAGTCTCAGTAGGCTTTGAGCTCGTGCTGAGGGTGTTAGCCAACAAATTAGTTTTGGTGATCACACAACTGCTTTTTCCAGTTCTTCTGAAAATCCAAACAGCATAACATGGAGAGAATACTTTCCACTTAGGGAATCTGAAGGCAGGCAAGTGCCAAGCTGTGGAAGGAGCGCCTGAAGCTTGTTCTTCCACAACTGGGAACTGAGCAGATTCCCACAGTCAACTACAGACAAGGATAATGGACAAACTCTCTGGATGTACCTCAGGAAAGGGAGAGGCTGTGGGAACAGAGCACCTTTTCTCCCCATTAAATTATTTGTTTATTAACTTCACATCCCAATTGCAGCACCCCATCTTCCCGGTCCGCCCCCCCCGCCCCCACAAACACACACACACAAATTCTTCCCTTATGCCCGCTGCTCCCCTTCTCTGAGAAAGAGGAAGTCTGTCCTGAGTACCAACCCACTCTGGTACCTCACTGTAGGCTCAAGTCACTATAGGACTAGGTACATCTTCTCCCACTGAGGCCAGACAAGACAGCCTGGTGAGGGGAACAGGACCGACCCACAGGCAGGCAACAGAGTCAGGGCAAGCCCCCGCTCCAGTTGTTGAGGGACCAGCATGAAGACCAAGTTTCACGTCTGCTACATATGCACATAGCACCTTTTAAAAGTCCTGCTTCACCAGTGTTAAGCAGCATTCCAATTTAGAGTTTGGAACAAAATTGAGCATAGATTTCCCTCTAGTGTTGAAATGTAGTATGACACCAACAGAGGGGCTTTAAACAATTCACTAGCGTCATCTAGTGATGAAATTGCAGAAGGAACTCTAAGTTGTAGGAAAATAAGCAGGCACAAACAAATGCCTAACTCTTCAATGTGCAGACAGCATAACACATTCATAGGCTCTGCCAGAGATCCACGGTCTCACCTAGCATTCAAAATATGGTGCCAGAAAATGAAGGCATTAGACTATGTATTAACTCTTAGTGGAAACCTCCAAGCAGCTGTTTCAGGAAACCCTTGAAACAACTTCAAGAAAACACAGGGAAATTAATTATCTAACAAAGACATTTCACAGAAACATGGAGACAATTTTTAAAAATCAAACTAAAATCTTTGGGGTGGATAATACATCAAGTAAATCTTAAAGCTCGACGACCGGAGCCAAGAGCAGAATAGAGCCAAGGGAAGAAAGAATGACTGAAGCGAAGACAGACAACTTGAAAATGCAGAGAAGTTAAGAAGGAGTAACAGGAAGAGTGTGGGATCTGCTGTGTACCATGGACAGTGAAGTTATTCAGCTTGCCGGGGTTTGGTGAGAACCTGGGAGGATCAGAGGGAAAGCTCATCGGAGTTATAAAAGAAAATCCCCCAAACATATCCCCCAAATCAGATACCTAGGTCAAAAGTCACCGTCAGATTCAACTCAAGCCAGAGTGCTGTAACTTATAGTCAGCTTCCCTCAAGCACACCACAGAAGTTAAAAAATGATTTTTTTCAAAGGTTAGAGATAAAACAGAAGACTGCAAAGTTAGAGCAAGTAAAGAAACAAACAACACATGACGTGTGCACCTCACTCTGTATTTCTCAACAGAAATGTTATGTGGCTGGAGAGAGTAGCATGGGATTTTCATGGTACTACAGAAAAATCAAACCTGCCAACCAAAAACATCGGGCCTAGCACAGAACTTCTTTAGAAGTGATGGAGAGATAGAGACCTTCCCATATGTATGAAACCTGGTTAGGCTCCTTAAGCTGAGCAAAATAGACACGAATGGGCAAGAAGAAAGCCCTAGAAGGCATGAAAATTACTGATAACATACACAATTCAGACCAGTGCTATAATACTGTAAACATGGTGTGAAACTCAGGAGGATGTTTAGTGTGAAGATTAAGGGACAAAAAAATTAGGGTGGTAAGCACACCAGTAAGCTAACGAGAACACCAATATGCTAATAAGTACACCAATATGCTAATACTTATACCAATCTGCTACACATATACGTATAGGGAGACAGCATACAGATGTGAAAAGGGGCATCACAAGAGAAACTCTGGGAAAACATGCAGAGGTCTTGCATTAGAACATATTTCTATTTTTGTCTCTTATCTTTACAATAACGGCAATTGCTACCTTTCATCATAACTTACTATAACTAACTAACTAACTAACAGTTTTTGCTTTATGGATTGAGTTGCTGCTAAACTCTAGAACTGGAAATGAAGTCAAAATCTTCACCTGATTATGTCACCTTATCGCTCCGTAACAGGTCCATCATGATTCATCGCCAGTGTCCCCACATTCAGTGAAGGGCAGGACATTCACCTGGTTTCAGGACACTGAAGAGCTGCTTCAATACCCAGATGTGTGGTCAGTAGATTCTCCTTCTCTCACTTCTCTGAAGACCAACCACCTCTTTAGTCCAAGTCATCACTATCATCCTTCCTTGGCACCCAGTATTGATCTCAGAGTGTCCCTAATGCACACTCCTGGGAGTGCACACCTTGGGTGTGTGCTCCCACGTTCTTCGATTTCCTTTTCCCAAAGCAAGCAGGATAGTGAGAACAACAATGAACTCAGGGCTGTCATCTTCTCATTTGGCACCATCTCAGCAGGGTGACCTACATGTTCCTTAAGGAGAGTTCCAGTTCTCCTCTCTTGCCCAGGGCTATGCTATGGAGGGAGTCAGTCCTCCCTACAGTAATCTCATCCACCACCCTCCCTCTCCTCTTCCCTAAAGGCTGTAAAAATCAATGAGAAAAGCAAAGTGTGATGGCTGACACCTTTAATCCCAGCACTTCGGAGGCACAGATGTATGGATCTTTGGGAATTCTAGGCCAGCCTGGCCAAGGCCTTAACTTAATAAATAAAATAAATAAAATAAAATAGGAGAATTACTGACACAAAGAAGCCCTCTATCATGCCAAACCCAGACAAAAATTCAGCAAGTGAACCAGGAGAGAGATGTGTTCATACACTGCCTACCTGACCAACTGTCTCAGAACATTCCTCACAAAACAACCAAAAAGCCACCAGAAAGTCCTGTAGAAAGGATGCCTTTCACACCTTATACACAAATCCACATTTGTGCAAAAGAATTTATATCTGCACAGCTGCAGCAACACCCATGAAATGTTTTCCAACAATGACACTTCCACCAAGTAGACAGTGACTGCTCCTTTGTGTTTTCAAGAATAAAGACCTTTGTAAATAACCAGGTCATGTGAATTCCCCCCTTTTGGATAATAAAGCCTTACCGATCCTTCCCCTCATTACCTGCGGCTTGCCACTGTGTAGATTCCAGACTGCAATTAGTTTACTCATTGCTGACTGTAAGATTCCTTTGTTTTTGTGGTTTGCTTCCCACCCATTCTTTCAACTTGGACCTGGGTCATCATTTTTACTCTCAGAAGAAGCAGCAATCCCCCCATAAATTCTCAGCCACTGTGATTGGGTCAGGTCTCAAACAGACGCTGTCCTAGGATCCCCCATTGCTCCTTCTCTATACTACACATCTCCAACCAGTGATCTGGCTAAGTGTGCTCAGTGTGTCTCTTCTCCATTAGACCACTGGCTCCATAACATCAAGGGCTATGTTGACCTGGCCCCCTGACTTGTTCATTATGTGTTCATTATGTGGGTTAGATGTATACTGAACGGGGATCCATCCCATCTGCAGACACCAAACCCAGACACTTTTGCTGATGCCAAGAAGTGCTCACTGATAGGAACCTGGATTAGCTGTCTCCTGAGAGGCTCTGCCATCCAATATAGATGTGGATGCTAGTAACCAACCATTGGGCTGAGCACGGGACCCCAATGGAGGAGTTAAAGGAAGGACTGAAGGAGCTGAAGGAGATTACAACCTCATAGGAAGAACAACAATATCAACCAACAAGACCCCCCAAAGCTCACAGGGACTAGACCACCAACCAAAGAGTACACATGGGGGGACCTATGGCTCCAGCTGTGTATGTAGCAGATGACTGCCTTAGCGGATATCACTGGGAGGGGAGCCACTTGGTCCTGAGGAGGCTTGTTGCACCAGAGTAGGGGAATGCTAGGACGCTAAGGCAGAAGTGGGTGGGCATGTGGGGAAGCACCCTCATAGAGGCAGGGGGAAGGAGAGGGGGTTGGGGACTTGTGGAGGGGAAACTGGGAAAGGGGATAACATTTGAAATGTAAATAAATAAAATAACCAATAAAGATATATACTGAATGAATGGATGAATGAAAAAATGAGAGAGCCAGAAGGCCAAGGAGTTTACTGTGAGATTGTGTTTTCTAAGAAAGTCAGAAGCCACTCAAATAAAGTTTCACCGATACAGAACATGAGCTGGACAAGGACAACAATAGATGCCTAAGAAGTCTCAACCCTCCACAAAGAACTTCGGGCAACTAAAGAATGCAGAGAACAGGAGAGATGGTCTTTTCTAGAGATGAGCACACCAATTTATTATCCAATATCAAACAGTCATTTCTAAAAATATAAGTAACATTATAACAGCTGAGAAAGTTGGCAAGTTTATATATATATATATATATATATATATATATATATATATACATAATTAATGACAAAGAGGCCAAGATTTTAAAGAGAATAACAAAAGGTATGTGGGAGGATTTGAAGGAAGGAAAGGGAAACAATAAATAATATAACCTCAAAAAATAAAAAATAATAATTTTAAAATAAAAGAAAATGAAACTCCCAATGGCAAATATGTTTATGTTACTCATAAAGATTGTATAAAATGATCAAAAAATACATAAAATGACAATAATATCTTTTAGGTGAGTCTTTAAAAACATATTTAAACAATTCAACCCTGATAAGAATAGAGGAACCAGCACCTTGTACATAGGCCTGTCAATGTGTAGAACACTTCCTGAAAGCTTTGGAATATACAGGTCTACAAACTTGGAATACAGTTTGCTTAGGTGTAGCCAGTGGACATTGTTGCAGTGTGCGTTGTGTTGCCCCAAAGTTCACCTGTTGAAACTCCTAGTAACTCAGAAAGTGACTTATTTATCAGTAGGGTCTTTACAGAAGCAATTTACTTAATGAGACCTTTAGAAGACCTCTAGCCAGTCTGTGCATAGTAAACATGGCTCTGGCAGACCTGCCCCTTCTCCCTCTGCCATGGTAAAAAAACAAACAAACAAACAAACAAACAAAAAAAAAAAACCATTAGATTACATTCCTAAAGCTATCTCCCAAGGTCCATTGCCTTACTTGGCCACTTCTTCCTCCTGAGGCTCACTATCAAGGTCCAACAATCAAAGTATTGAAGTCCAACAAACAAATCCCTATTTGACCACTTTAATTAACAATGCCCAATCAAAATTAACCAATCAACTTAAGTTAACATGGGGTTTCCCTCTCTTCCTTTATAAACTGCCATTTGCCTATGGGCTATGTCTGTCTCCTCTTTATCCAAAGACAGTTTTTTGCCCACCTCCCCTCCCAACAAAGAGCTTTTCCCCTTTCCCTTGTTACCTCCTTTGCTCTCATCCAATGAGAGTAGCATTCTTAGGAGGTGTGGGTTTGTTGAAGTAGGTGTGGCCTTATTAGAGGAAGTATGTCACTGTGAGGGCGGGCTTTGAGGTCTCCTATGCTCAAGCTACACCCTTGGCACACAGTCTCCTTCTGCTGATCAAGATGTAGAACTGTAAAAAATAAATCAAGTTTTTTTTCCCCAGCCACATATTTCCACATAATTCCCAGAAATAATAAGTCTGAGACTAATTATTTATTAATAAATGTCTAGGCCATACAGTTTTCCCTTGTTCTCTGATTTGCTCTTAACTTATATCCCTTTTATTCCAACCTGAGTTCAGCTCCGTGGCTGGTTTCCTCTTCTTGTCTTCTTCTGCCTGTCTTCTCATCATTCAGGGACAAATCTCTCCATTTATTCTAACTCGAGTTCAGCTACCTGCTGGTTTATATCTGTCTCCCCAGCACTCCAGAGAGAAGCTCCCATGCCTCTGACTATTTCCCAGAATTCTCTCTATTCCTGCTGGTTGTCCTACTTCCTATTGTCTGCCTCAGCTCATTGGCTATAAGCTTTTCTATTGACAGGAGATATTTATAAGAAATTCTTTCTACATAGAACTCTCAGCTCCTTCTCCAACACCACACCTGCCTTCATTCTCCATGCATCTTGAAATGATGATAATGGACTAAACCTCTGAAACTGTAAGCCAGCCCCAATTAAATGTTTTCTTTTATAAGAGTTGCTGTGGTCATGGTGTCTCTTCTCAGCAATGGAAACCAAGCAATACACTCTCAATTAAGGGAACAAAACAGTTTTAAAGCTGCTGACATCCCTGAGGTAACTGTGTTAGTCTGTTTGCTGTGGTATCAGATACAGTACCTTGTGCTGGGGAAAAGGTGGAGGTCAGACAGGCTCAGCATTCTTTCATCAGGGTTTGATTAAGAAACAGACATTGTACAAACAGGGCATATCACTGTGTTCTGACTGAATGTTATAAAATTTGACATTGCAACACAATGTTGTCTTCAAAGTTCATGCTCGAAATCTCATGATCAAATTACCAAAACAAAAAATTGGAAAAAAAAGTGCTGGGACTGGAGAGATGGCTCAGCAGTTAAGAGCATTGACTGCCCTTCCAGAGGTCTTGAGTTCAATTTCTAGCAACCACATGGTGGCTCACAACCATCTGAAATGGGATCAGATGCCATCTTCTGGTGTGTCTGAAGACAGGGACAGTGTACCCACATATATGAAACAAATCATTTTTAAAAAAAAGGAAAAAATGCCTCAATGTTTTAGGTAAGTTTAGAGTTTTGTCTTGGGTATCATGATTGTTCTCAGCTGCATTCTCAGAACAGAACATGCAATGGAAAGAACAAGATATAAATATGACTCCATGAAGGTCAACTATTTATATTTACACAGTGCTGGGGACCTGGATGGAGGCAAGGGAGATTTCTGTGAATATGTAATGACTTGATTTACCTGAAGAGGCTCTGTCTGGAACACAGACTGCTTTCTACCTGGGGATGAGCCCCACACTTGGGTAGGAGCACTGTCACAAAAGGAGCTTCCTGGTGTGCTAAATAGTAAAGAGGTCTAAGGAGGGAAGAAAAACTGGAGTGTGGATATATAATGGGATTCCAGCAGTGTCATGGGACAGGTGGGCAATAGCAATGCAACCTAGAGCATCTAATGTTTGCTCTGTGCCATGGGGTGTTTTCTTCCTTCACCTTTCAGCATTCAGCAGGGTTTTACGATCTCAGATAATAGTTAAGTATTTATTTGGTACCTGGTGCTGTATCGAGTATTTATGTTCATCAGTCACTGTACCGTGTATGTGCCTTTGTGAGGAACAAACAACTACCACCAGTCCCATTTATGGGAATCTGAACAAAAAGATATTAAGGACCATGTTCAGAGCTATGCTGTCAGTGGAAACAGAAGGCATCACCAAGAGCACCTTCCAAACCCATCACCTTCTTCCCTGCATAGCATCTCCCCCACCATAGCATCCCAGAAAGGAGACTAAAAGCACTATGGTAAAAGCTTCACTATAGCCCTTCACTCCCTTGAATTACAGAATGGTTATTTATTAAAACTGAATATGAATATATTGTAAAATATGAGAAACCATTCACTGCCAATCATAAAATATTGTAGTAGCTTTTTTCTAGCTTTTTGAGATATACCTTTGGGGTCCAGTCCCAATTTGACCTTTTAGTGAACCAACTACAGGAGCATCTCTACAGAAGTGAGTATGTAACCATCCTAGGATCGTCGTGGACAAAGATTAAAATTTTAAGAACTTACTACTTTAATTTGAAAATATGTCAAAAGAATATAAAATAAAAAAAATGTGATCTGAAGAAGTAAAAAGAGAACATGCTGGGTGTGGATGGGTAGAAACTGGTTTGTTCTCATCAAATAACTTCACCAGGACAGTCATACATGGTGTTTACCCTGGAGCATGAAGGAGGTTAAGATTCTTCAGGGATCAGGACACTCAGTCTGTTCTCCAGTGATAAGTGCCCTTGCACAGGGCTCAGATGACAAAGAACCAAGCTTCAAGAATTGTAGTAAGCTGTGAAGGTGAGTGGACAATGGAACCCACTAAGCTACTAGGAATACAGTCACACGATGAGCAGAATAAGTGGTCTACTTCTGTTTGTATCCCTGTGATGATGGACAGAGAAGGCAGAATGTTTAATAACAGGCTGCATCTTACCTTTTTTCCCCCCACCTAAGATAATTGGTTAAAGCCAGACTTCTCCAAGTAGCTAACTGAGAAGCCACAGATTAAATCTGAACAAGGAGCTGTCTTCTCTGAGAAGGACTGACATTCACTCTTGAATGTACATCATTTTTTTTCTGCCAGTTTATACTTCTACTAGACTAAAAGTTTCAAAAACAGGACCATGCATGCCTGTTTTTATTTCACAATCTCCATGTTTGGCACAATACCTGGGACAAAATATGTGCTCAAGGAACATGTTGAATGAATGAATGAATGTTCTATTACTGTGTTGTTGAGTCATAAGATGTATTAATAAAGACGTACTAGAAAAAAAAACATTCAAAACAGGCAAGAAGGAGGAATCTCTTCCTATTCATTTACTAATACCAAGTCTAGATTATTTAGATTTAGAGAAGGAAGAAGCTAAAATTAGAGCAGCAGAAAATAAAAAAAAAAAAAAGATGAGAACAAGAGAATTGCATTTCCTTGTTAATAATGTCCCATGAAATTAAAACTGAAAACTGATAGTGTCCAGAACTTGACAGTAAGGCCCTATTGCTGAAGACATCATATACTTGAGGCATAGAATATGGAGATATCAAAGCTGGTATTCACCTGGAAGCTATATCCCTACTAGCTAGCTTTCACGGTGTTGAAGTTTTCACGATACTGAAAAAGAGACACAATCATTAATCTTACCCAGGTGTGGACCCTTGAGCTGCTGTTGCACCAGACATGCCCAGTGATACAGTAGTGGGTTAAATGTCATAGCATAGCCAGTCACTTTCTGATTGGACTTAAGACCCACTCAACAAGATGAAATTATACCTGACACTATTACTGAGACAAAAACCTATTGCTAGTCTGACCATACACCCTAGGAGAGAACCTACTATTACTCACTAACTCCTATCTGTATATCCATTTATTAATGAGTCTCTCAACCGTCATCAAAGAAGCTTTGTATTTCGGTAGATGATGATCAACACAGAGACCCACAACCAGCCATGGTGTAGAAAATAATTCACTTAAGAATGTCCATCCCTAAATGGAAAATATACACCACAGCTCCTCTAAAAGCTCAGGGCTCATAGTGAAAGAGTGGGTAGAAATAAAATATGAGCTTAAGGAGGCTAGAGAGATGACTCAGCAGTTACGAGCGCTGACTGTTCTTCCAGACATCCTGAGTTCACTTTCCAACAACAATCTGTAATGGGATCTGATGCCCTCTTCTGGTGTATCTGATGACAATGACACTGTACTCACATAAATAATCTAGTAACAGCAGGGAAACTGCACATATGTACACACTGCAGAAACCTAGGAAACTTTAAGAGACAAAATGTGGAGTAAAATTTAAAATGTGAGTGATAGAGAAGAGGATGCAGGAAGAGAAGACAAATCAGAGGACACAGTTAACACAGCCATGATCCTAGAGGGCACAGGTGACATGGCCGTGGTCCTAGAGGACACAATGGGCATGGCTATGGTCCAAAAGGACATAGTTGATATGGCCATGATCATAGAAAACAAGCAGAAACCTAGGAAAGCTCAAGCTAAACCAAGCCTCAGTAGAAAGAGGGGAGGGAGTTGAACATAACCTTTCACCCCTACTCAAGTAGCTACTGGCAGTTCTTAGCTGCTGGAGGAAGAAAGGTCATTTTCTCTAAAAGTATACCCTCTAAGAGGCTGACCAAGCTACAGTGAAAAGCCACATATCCAAGAACATCAGGGCAGCATACACTGCATCTTGGTTTTGATGGGGGGGATGAGAGAGTTAAGAGATATGAAATTGAGTGGGAAGGGAAGTATAGGCCAATCTGGAAGGAGGAATGGGAAGAAAAGCAACTATGATCAAAACACGTTGTGAGAAATTCTCCAGGAACTAATTTTACAAGAAAACAGAAAACAACATTGCTCAAAAATAAGAAAACTACTAGCCCATTTTGATAAGAAAACACAGGTTTGACTCACAAACATACAGCATTATTTAAACAAGGGCGAATCGGAGTGCTTGTTTTCTATGATCATGGCCATATCAACTATGTCCTTTTGGACCATAGCCATGCCCATTGTGTCCTCTAGGACTACGGCCATGTCACCTGTGCCCTCTAGGACCATGGCTGTGTTAACTGTGTCCTCTGATTTGTCTTCTCTTCCTGCATCCTCTTCTCTATCACTCACATTTTAAATTTTACTCCACGTTTTGTCTCTTAAAGTAAATACATGTATGCTGATCTGTTAATTATAAAATGGATTATTTGCTTGGAGACTCTAATCACGTTCAATTAAGAAAATGGTCAAATTAGAGATGAGCAGAAAATACACTGTGTATCTACCATTGAGAAACGCTGTTCACAATAGATCTGTGGTTCCCCATAGTGAAGGGAAGAAAAAATATTGTAAGCTCAACATGAATTTTTCTAAACACAGTAGATTATACTGTAGTTTATTCAGGAAACTATATTTTGTAAAGCATGTTGCTTCCTTTATTGTCACATTCTCTGTGACACTAGGAAGCCATTGCAATGACCAATAAGTCACAAATTTTCCCTTATCTTTGCTCGGTTTCTGTACCTGGAAGCTTCAAGCTAATTGTACTCCTGGTTCACAGATTCTGAAAATCTCATTAGATCTGGAACATTTCATTGTGTTGAAATTAAATGAGAGCACACCATGCAGGCTTAGTTTTTGAAGAGAGGGAAATGGAAAGATAGAGCTGGGTCTCACAGACAGCATCACCTCCAGCTTCGTTCTCTACCTAAGGCGATGGAAGTGAGCACGCACCCATTCATGTACTAAGGAGCTTATTTTGAAACGTTTGTGTCTCTAATACAAGGTGTTGAGCAGTGACAGTAAAAGTAATTTCCTCACATGCTTTATCATCGCTGTGCTTCTGAGACCCTGGAACTGGCCTTAAATAGGTTTGCTCACAAGCTTACTTGGTTCTGAGGTTTGCAAAGAAGGGGTTCGGGTAAGCAGTCTCTACTAGCTTGGAACTCTAAGTGACTAGTGAAAAAGAAATGTCATCATTATTGCTCTGTACATGGGAAGCAGATAACGTGTGTGGAGCCTTCTAGCACTGCAGCTGAAGAAGGCACTGTGCTGGCTATCTACAGAAGAGCCCTTACCTGGCCCAGGCTGCCCATCTGCTCCTAGGTGCTTTTCTCTGGCATTGTACTCCCTGTCCCTCGCTGCAATTGGAAAGGATTAAGGGCTCTTCCCTCTCTAATCATTAAAAAACAATGGCAACCAAAGGAAAAGGTGTGTCATATGTATTAAAGGCAGTGATTTGCTATGTGGAATCACCAGTTTCTTAAAGGCTATTATCTACATGAGGTAATTTCACTATTTCAAAGAGACAACTGGAAATCACACATTAACCCACAACCCCTCCACAGAACAACTACAAATCCCTCTCCTTTGACCTAAATGTCATTGCTCAGTGGAATGATTTCTGACTCATTGGGGACTGTGAACTACATAGTTCAAGGTATCTTAGGTTACTGAAAATGAAGAAACCACTACTTAAAAACATTAAAAACCAGATGTCTTAAAGAGCAACTCAAATAGGTAAGATTATTTTTTTTAAGAACGGATAAAGATTTGGAAATATTTATTTAAGACAAAGAACCCCTCAAATATTTTTTAAGAGAACCCCCTGTCCCTGCCACTCCAGCCTCCCTTGACTTTATGGTAACTCACTGGGCAGGGCAGCGAAGCCTTCCTGTAGCTTGCCTCTTGTAGTCGGTGGTGGTCCCGGAGTCCTCGCTCATCCTTGTCTCTCCAGTTGTGACCCCAAAAGCTGCTCATCCACTTGGCAAAAGACACATCATCATTATCATCATCATCATCTCTGTGCTCCATGGAAATGTGACCCTAAATATTAAAGACCTGCCCTTAAAACTCCAGAAATATAACCCAAGATTTGATGAAGCCCACCAAGAACACTAAATGAAACTGGTATTTGAAACGGTCTCTGATAATGGCATCCTTAAAAAAGAAAAATTTACCAAACAACCACTTCATCATCAGGCAGCCTGAAGCACTGTCTATTTATAAACTGTGCAGCCCACACTCCCCTCCCCCTTGTCTCTTTAAATTGAGAGGCTTTTTAATCCTCCTGTTTCCAGGGCTGTGCCTTTGCAGCCTAAGGGTAGGCAGCACAGTCCATTGCCTGGTTTTCCCTGAGCCTTTCTACCAAAGACATGTGGTGGCATCTCCAGCTGTCAGTGGTGATGAAGCATGACCCTCACAATATGCTTGTCAGCTCCAGGCTGGCTCTGAAATGAGGCCACATCCAAAAGACAGACAACTGCAACTCTCAAGGTGGTGAGCTATTGGCATGCCAGATCTAAAGCTAGTTGCTTTTCTAGTAAATAAAAATGATATAGAAAACAATCTATCTCTAGGTCAAGCTGGATACCTTTTATTATTTAAGTATTATCTGTACGTACATGTGAGTGACATACATATAAATATAAAAATCTTAGGTGTTCAATGTTTGTATATCTAATTTATGCCTGTATACGCTCCTACGCTGCCAGTCACTGTAATTGGCTAATCACTGAACATTTTTCAGAAGCCAGGAAAGCTCCTTTTAACTCCTTCAAATCCATATTTCTTTGAAAAGGTTACTACATCTAAGTCCTGTTCATAAAGCTTCTACAAATTTATAATCCCAGAGACTTCCTATTTTTTCTAAAGTAATAAAAAGGTTATAATTACAGAAATTTTACTTTGTAATATATATAAAGATGAATATTTCCCAAATGTGACTTTTGTTGTGACAATGCTATAATTGAGAGCCTTACACCATATTTTGTAGATGAAGAACCTGAGATTCAAGCTGATCATTCGTTCAAATTCAAACTACTGCTAAGCAGCGTGGCCAAGCTTAAACCCTGAGCCTTTTTATCATCCTGCTGATATTCTAAGAGATTTGAGGAGATGCTGTAGCTTCAAAGAAAGGGATTCCTAATTAGTTGTCATATGAAAGAAAATCCTTCCTGAAGCTGGAAAAGAAAGTAGGCTTGAAAGATATGCTAATGTTCCTAGAGCTTTTTAAAATGTGATTCTGGAGTGGACCTTTCTTTGCTTCTTCCTAAAGTAAATGTTATATAGCTATTACCTGAAAATGAAATGTTGCTCCCTACCCCCAGAAGATGAGGGAGGCTCATAAGTCTTAGGAAGTAAACAAAACTTAAAAGCCTAAGGAAGGCCATGAAACTTAGAAGTCTCAGGAAGTACATGGCACTTACAAGGCTCAGGAAGCACATGAAACTAATAAAACCCAGGAAGCTCCTCAAAGTTACAAGATTTTCAAAGTCCTTGCAGACAGGGTGATAAATCTGTAAATTACAGTTACTAGCCAGTTACTCTAGCTGGAAAGTGGCCTGTAAACTATTCAGGAAACTCATGGATGAAGCCATGGATGAATTGTCCTCCATGCTGAGCTTTTCAGTGGTCTATTGACAGTTGTCTTTGAATCGCCCATGCTTCTAGTAATTCACCCTCACTTAACCTCCTGTAAGTAACTCTGATAAACTCACTGTTTCCTTAAGCCACACTTGGTATCATCATTTCATTGGACTTATATCAATGCCCTATCTGAGTTAACTAGATGTTTACATTTCTTCAGGTAAAGTTAAGACAGAAAAAACAGTACCCAAATGGGGCCTAATAGAACCAAAAATGAGTTGAGAAGAATGGTTGCATGGACCCTATAATGTATTCTAAGACATTCCTGTGAGGGTATAACATCTGTGATTACCTTTCCTTATGTGGTATCGGAGGATGTACTAGCTAGTTTTGTGTTAATTTGACATAAGCTAAAGTCATCAGGGAACAAGGATGCTCAATTGAGAAAATGCTTTCATAAGACCAGGCTGTAGGCAAGACTGTAGCATATTTTATTTTGCTTTTCTTTCTTTGTTTTAAAAGAATTTATTTATTTATTTATTTATTTATTTATTTAATGTCTGTATGCATACCCAGATGCCAGAAGAGCACATCAGATACCCTTATTGATGGTTGCGAACTACCATGTGCTTGTTGAGAATTAAACTCAGGACCTCTAGAAGAGCAGACAGTGCTCTTAACCACTGAGCGTCCCCCCCACCCCAACCCCCGAACCTCTAGTCCCACTTCTGTCTTCCTCTGCTCGATCACAGGGTCTAGCCTGTTATTGGCCAGTTAACATGTGGAGAAGGTTCACATGACATCACCTGAGTACGTGATGGACTGCTTATCTCAGGCAACCCCTCTTGAGGAAACAGTGTTAACAGCAGAATACAAACAGCATCAGGACAGTCCACTACAGGATCTTATGCAATGCAAAGAGAATGTAAATTAGATTTATGACGAAGAGCTCTTTCTAGCTAAACACTTGGAACCTGTGAGAAGAACTGAACACTAGGGTAGAGGAAAATAGAAGATGCCCCTTAGGTCTGTTCTTTACAAAAACAGAAGGAAAATCATAATTCAGCAAAGTAGACAGGGGCTTTTTCAGTTAGTTGCTATTGTCCTGATAGACAACAGAAAGTGACTTGGGGAGGAAAGGGTTTATTTCATCTTGCAACTCTTAGGATATACTCCATCACTGAGGGAAGTCAGGCCAGGAATCTGGAGCCAGGAATTGATGCAGAAGCCATGAAATAGGACTGTTTGAGAGACTGATCCCTGTGGCTTGCTCAGTGTGCTTTCTTCCAGACTCAGGACCACCTGCTAAAGGGTAAAACCACTCACAATGGGCTACAGCCTTCCACATTAGCTATCAATCCTTGAGGTTCATGCTTTCCAAATGACTCTAGCTTGTGTCAGGTTGACATAAAACTAGCTGGCCTAGGAGCCTTAGTGAAAAAAAAAAGCAAAACAAAACAAAAAACAACAATAAAAAACAAACAAAACTCTGCTAGCCAGGATATATTTAAAGTTTCTGAACTGTTTTAATTGGGAAAAACTTAAACAATGAAAGAGCCTCTCAAGGCCGAACTCTTAAGACTATGAGATAGGAAGTCAGATGAAATCAGTCTGAGTGTCACAGAAACAGAGAAACTGAGCAATATACTTAGCCTTCCTTGAAATAGAAAATGGTACAATCTAAGGAACTGTAAAATAAGTCTCTGATGAACTGGCTGTCATATGAGCCATTAGGAATTCTTGGTGACCTCTGGATGAGGTCCCCAGAAATATCAGAGGCTAGAAAAAAATAAAGGGAACTGGAAACAAGGCAATGACACCTGATGCCTGTTTCACTGGGACAGTTGAGGCAGTGTTCAGAGGACAGCTATGAGAGAAGGCTTCATGGCTTTGCTGAATCCCATCCTGGGATGTTATCTTTAAGAAAGAGGAGAAGTTTTACATCACTGATGAATTGACATCATAAAATTGTGTTTGTAAGGCAATAAAACAATCAAGCACAAATAAAAAAAGGCAACACAAATATGTCCGTCAGGGTCACTCAAAGGTAAATGTGACAATATTTGTGTTGAGTCATGTGTCCTGGAGGAGAAAACAGAGTGCCAAGGTTTTAAAAAGCTTTAAAGCCTGTCCAACAGTTCAGAGAAGACACAAATAATCACATAATGCAGACGACCTTGGAGCATATGATATATGTTTTTTTCCCTTTAAGAAGGTAGGGTTGGGGTAAAGATTACTTGTTCAGGATGGGGGTACATTGTCCAGCAAAGGAGGCTGTTAGTGTCATGGAATTCAAGACCTTCAGGAAAAAACCAGCAACCAGAACGTTTCTCGAATTAAAAGGTAAAAAGCAATGTTATTTTATTTATAGCAACATTGTGACAAACAGCCTTCTTTACCAAGCTGCAAGATGCTGCAAAACTGAAAGGCAAAGTTTTTAGAAGCACAAATAGCAATTGTCTCAACTGTGAGGATTTTTTTTTACTGTCTGAGGATTTTTCTACTGCAAGAGGCATTATCATGTTTTTGTTTTTGTTTTCTGAGCAAGCAGCAGATAAGTAAGATTACAGAGACAGAATGAGTATTTGGTTAATATTTTAGGATAATGCTTATGTAACAAGAAAAAGATGGAACAATTTGGGGGATTGATCCACTACCATGGCTCTATAAGTCTCCTCTTTAGATTGCTGTCAAGACTCAACTGTTGAAGGGAACTGACCTTAGAGTGCTGGTCTAGACATCCTGTGGTTAGCAATCCTTATGGTAAC
The DNA here is from genome assembly GCA_030674055.1 of Rhabdomys pumilio. NCBI lineage: Eukaryota > Metazoa > Chordata > Mammalia > Rodentia > Muridae > Rhabdomys > Rhabdomys pumilio. The sequence goes on from JANHMN010000011.1 coordinate 39,787,808, forward strand.
AACAAAGTCCTGCTGAACCTGGGTGGAGGCTTGTTTTAAAAGACACAATTACTTAGTAACTCAAGTCGAAACTCAGGTTGAAATGGAGCGACTTTTTCAGCATTACATTAGAATTGTTGGTGAGCCAGCTCTAGTAGCAGGCATGGCAGGCCAGAATGGAGCCCTGTTCTACCTTGATCCTGAAACAAACCACGTTGTGCAAAATGACCTTGTAGAAACTATTAGGGGATGAATCTGATGCGTGCTTGCTCTATGGAAGCAGCAGCAGACCAGGGAAACAAGGCAGACTAACTCCTGGAGAATGACCATGGATTGTAATGGGCTAGCAGTGTGTATGTGTGGGTGGGTGGGGTGCTCATTCCGTTCCCCTCCTGGCTACCCTATTACATAACCCTGATATCAGCATGCTCAACCCTCCTTGAGCACAGGATTTTCTCATAACTCCTGTTTGGCATATTCATCCTCATCCCTTCCCCAACCCCCTGTTCTCTCAAGATGACCTGTTTCCCACTGCCAACCATTCCCAATCAAAATAAATTTAACTTCTCTCTTCACACTCCCTCTGTCTGAATGACTGTCAAACATCCACGACCAACTGACACCCACTAAACTCATTAACTGTCCAGACGTTCTCAGACATCAAACACTCTAAGCAAATCTAACACTCTCAATTACAAGACATAACGAAACTCAAGCCATCCACTCTCCAACAAACACTTGCATGATCTCTCTCTCTCTCTCTCTCTCTCTCTCTCTTTCTCTTATGGATCAAAGTCATCCAAAAAGCTTTCTTTCTCTCCTGAACTTCACTGATCCCTCCTTCAATGCCCTCCACTGTTCTCTTTACACTCTTCTTCAAAACCCTCCATTGGTCGATGTCCCTCTTGCCACTGATACCCCAAATGCCAATGTCCAACCCCCAATTACTGATCACTTGTCCCCTTGACCATCCAAGCCTTTTGGGAACCAAAGGCAAGTTCTCTCAACCTTTTCACACCAACCCCCCAAACCTGTTTCCTATCATCCTTTCACTGCTTGACAAGAGCCTCCCCAATCATCTATGTTCTTAAAATATTCAATTTCAGAACCCACCTGAATAACCCTGGGAAAGTCTATTCTGATGGAACAGAAGCCTCTCAAATTGTATTCTCCCCAAAATAACAATACTCTGCTTTCAGATAACAGTTGTTCCCCCCAATTAACCTCATGCAGCCAACCTAAATTTTCCTGGCTCGTTTCCAGAACTCTCAAACAGACTCTAGATAAACATTCTTGTCAGCCAACAGTCCGAGTTTTTCTGCATATTGCCTGTTTGTAAGGGTGGGGTCTCTCCCCCTTTCATTGACCTTGGGACTCCTCTTCTCAACTTCCAGGGCCATGAACCTAAAAGTTTCAAATGTGAATCCAAGGAAAATGTTTTCCTACTCTCCTTGACTCTACACTGGTCTCTAAGCCGTCTCTCCCAGCAGATTTCAAATCAACTACAGACTGCTCCAGCAACTCCAGCACTAGCCCAACTGGTCCCTCAGCACCTACATTCTGGTCCGGCCTCAAGACTACGCTGCAATTCCTGGTCTTGACCAGCAACCTAGCTTCCCTGGGTATCCTAACAAGACAGCCCAGTGTCAGCATTCTGCCCCTAACAAAACTCCTCCCCCATCTCTATCCTTAGCTACAAAACACCCAGCTTAAAGTGTGTAATCTGCATTCCTTGGAACTCTGGTCATTGTAGTTTTGGGTCCTATATCCTGATCAATATGTGAACAGTTCTAAAGATGCCACATCTCAGGTAAGATAAGGCTCTGCCAGCTGTTCACATCTTTTAAACTCTCTTCCTTTATTATTCCTACAAACTTGATTCTTACATTTGATTCTTCCATAAACTCTGATCCACCCCACCCCGTCTATCAATGCAAATACTAATTTCATTGATACTTTCACAGACATACTTAGAAACAAAGTTTAATCCAGATTCCGCTGATTTACCAAATTGACACTCAAAAGTAACTATTTCAGGTGCTAAGTCAGTTCCTGAGAACTCTTGGTGTGTCCTTGAAAACTGTGAGATAAGAGAGAAAAGGTTGTGAGGAATGGGGCTTCTCCATCTATTCCTGAGAGATTAGACTGTGAAATCCTTCTCTGAGAAGCCTTATGTATTAATGCTCAATTTTCATATTATTTGAAGTTTGCAGAAGCAGAGGGATAGCCCGAATAATTTTCTCACCTATCTACTTAAGTAGTCTGATTATTAAATCTTGTTGTCCCAGATACAGTCTGGTCTCCCCCAGGCTGCTTTCTAAAGAAGTGACCAAGCTAGAGTTTATCTTACCACATTCTGAACAGTTTTGAAAATTCCTAATCATAAGCTCTTTTTCACTTAACCTATAAAAACATGTTTTTCTGTGGAAATTTTTGTTCTTGTGCCCTACTTTTCTTGACCCCTTCTGACCCACCCAAAAATCCAAATTAAAAAAAAAAAAACACAATTGGGAAGCAAAGCATTGGTTTGTAAATGAAACTCATTGATTTTATAATGTGAAAAATGAAACCAAAGCACTTGGGGACAGAGGAAGGAGGGTATACACGGTGTGCTTTTAATGGTATACTTAAAGTTGTGGATCTTGTAGGTTAAAAATGTAGAATAAAAATGTGATGATAAAGTCAAGTTGTTTCAAAAAAAATAACACTTAGAGCTAACAGAATCCAGTGCTGATGACCAGTTATGTCTTGCACCATGGTGAAGGACTGATAATATCTGTCTGGGCTACGACACTGGCTGACGTTCAGACACTACAATAAGGCAGTAATGTAGTAGATCTGAAGCCTCTCATAAGCAGTAGCTGCTAGCAAGGTTAGGTATTGTCTAAAGTATAGGTGGCCTAAACTGTATAACCAATGTTATTTATAGCATATGTTCCTCAGCTTTCCATTACTGTGACAAGGCAGAACATATGTGGCAAGAACATGTGGAGGGAAAAAAAAAATCTCCCCATGACAATCAGAAAATGAGAAGCAATACTGGGATCCTAGTATCTTCTCAAATGACAGACCCATTAACATGATTTCCCTTAGTTACTGCAAAACTAAAATTTCGATGTCTTACCTGATTCTCCCAAAGGATACTTAGCAAGCCATCGACACAGTCTTTGGGAGAATATTAAAGACCTAGAAGTAACACGTCACAAAATTGATTTTCTTTGAGAATCTAGAATTGTATCACTTGCCTGGTAAAGAGTGCCTCCCTGACAAGTACCCAACGCAGCCTTTTGACACTGACTCCCCTGGGGACTCTCCCTGGGAAATGCTTTTCTTACAGGGGTTATCACTTCCTGTGATTAGTGAAGGGAGGAAGACTGTTGGAAGAGTGAGCCAGGCTTCCCCTAGATCAGCAGTGTTCAACCCTAGGGTTATGACCCCTTTGGGAGCTGATCCTCTCACAGGGCTCACATATTAAGTATCCAGTATATCAGACATTTGCATTATGATGCAAAATTATAGCTATGAAGCACCAAGAAAAATAATTTTATGACAGGGCTCATCACAACATAAGGAACTACATTAAAGGGTCTCAGCATTAGGAAGATTGAGTACTACATTGGTGCAGTGTTCTACTTGCCTACGTGCAGGTTCTATTTGAAAGTTTGCTTTATTTTTTTTTTCACTATAGGAAAGCTCAGCCACGAGCACAAGTACACACTGAACCAGATGACTTTCTTTGGTGAGTCACTAAACCAAAGAGTATGATTTGAGACTACATTTACCTGTCGATAGAAGGACGAATGTTTATAGATTGTAGGAATTATATTGGTTTAGTCGTTGTAGATTCTCCTCCAATAACCATGACTCCACTTGCTCTGAGTGGTTAGCTAGGCTTCCCTCGTGTTGAATGAGTCCTAAATCCAATTAGAGACCTGTTGATTACTCACAAGGCATGTATACCCCTACCGCACCCATTTGGGGGTCTAAGGTTTTTATAACACACTTGGAGCAACTTGCAAAAGCAGCACCTAGCACTGGAAGAACCTCTTATCTAGCCTGTCTAGAAACTCAGACATGAGAAGACGCTCTCCCATTGGAACTAGTCCTCTGCTTTCCCTAATACGGAGGAATGGTTTGCATTTGTTTCTCCAACAGAATATCTCTCAAAAAGATATTTCTGAGTTACTCAGGTTTTTTCTGTGTCACATGAGAATGTGCTAGAGCTCAATGAAGAAAACAAAGACTTGAGGTTTCTAGATTCATTCATTTTCATTGCCCCACTTTTAATGAATTACAAGATGCAGGAAGCTCAGGAGTCTAGAGACTATGTGGCTAATTAAAAGAAATATTTCTATATATGATTCTGATGGTAATATCATGTGTGTGGAAAAAAACTTGTCACCCAAAGTACTTTCAAAGATAAAAACAAAATTAAGTTACATTTAAGTGCTTTAACAAACTTGGACTCATAAACAGTATAGTTCCATTGTACATAACAGATGCCGACCAAAAGCAAAATGAAAGCAAGGTTAATTACAATAAAGAAACGGTTTATGTAGAAAGAATGGCTCTCATCACGCTCACATCTCTCCTGATTCCTGTTCTTGTTCACTACTTTTGGGGGAATGTAACTTTTGTGAAGGGGATCTTCCTAAATCTCCATTTAGCCAACCTGGATATGGAAGATAAAGTCACAATCTTGGTTACCTGAACTCTAAAATAGAAACTGAGGGCAATATATTACTAACACTGTCTTATTTCTGTATTTAGAGGAGGCTACTCAAAAAAAGCAGTACATATAACATACAGATTAAAGCAGAGTATAAGTAGACAGATATGGCTTTTAAATGAATTGCATAATTGTTTACCTATGCATCAGAACCTTTTGATTGTTTCTAAAACAAATAAGAAAATCTATGGGCTGTGGTAAGGCAGGATGAAACAGAGACCAGAGGAGCTGTGGCATCAAAAACACACCTACCTACCCATGGATTGCAAAAGATTTCATTTCCTATAAAGGAAGTACATGAATCCATTACTCTCCCTATGGTAGCACCCCAAGTGGAACCCTATGGCAATTCTGGGTTGATTTGTAATCCCTCCTTGCCTCTTTAGAAATGTGTTTTGGGGCAGGGCAGGGAACACTTAGTATTGGGTGATTGCCCTGTTCCAGGTGAGTTAGGAAGTTTGGGGACTATTTTCTCCTTTGTGACCATTTTCACTTCAAAAGAAACTAAGAAGGACGTGATAATAATTTTTGACACTGGAAGCTACTTAGTGGCTCACGCTTGACAGGGTTTCTGAGTCTCTGATGGGAAAGGGTAGTAAGGTTATGCAAATCTCTTTACGTGTGTGATTTCACAAGGACACTGTGAGTTTGACCACGTGAATAAGATGTGATTTGCACAAACACGTAAGACTGTGGAAAGAGGGTTGACAAAGCAAGTCCTCCAGACCATTCTTATAAGAGAACGTTCACCAGGCTACCCACACTTGGTCTTTACTTTCTGCCTTCATCTAATGGAGTTCTGACTCCCCCCTGTCAATGCTCCATGCTTTTCCTTAAGCTAAAACTTCACCTGAGTAGAGACGTCATCTGACACCCTAACCCAGCCAGTCTGAATTAATCCTGGCAAGTAACATTTTGGACTCTTTGACAGGAGGTCACATTACTCATCTGTGAATAGAAGCTAATTCTTCAACCTCTGCCAACTAACACGACTAACTCCAATAAATAATGATTTATTAGTGTCTGAAGCATCTGTTGACTCAGAGCCAACAACAACTGCTCAGAATAATTTACCTAGATTATTGAATATTCATATCATCCCAGCTGACCTCAAACTTCAAACGACTTCTTCATGAAAGGCTGATACTCTGTAACAAGTGACAGCCTGAAAACTTACTTTTGTCATTTTTTTCAAAATCATACGCTCCTTCATTGCACAACTTTCAGCACACATGGAATGTGAAGGATTGGCTTGTTGGTTGACTAGTTTCATTATTGAAATTTCTTGTTGATTTAAAGTATATGTAGTTGCTTATAGCAAATGAATTATTTAAATGTTCTCTCTCCCTCTCCCTCTCCCTCTCCCTCTCCCTCTCCCTCTCCCTCTCCCTCTCCCTCTCCCTCTCCCTCTTCTTCTTCGTCTCCCTCTCTCCCGTGTGTGTGTGTGTGTGTGTGTGTGTGTGTGTGTGTGTGTGTGTGTCTGCATGTGCCACATGAATAAAGGTACCCTGAAGGGTACAAAAATACATCAGATGTCCTAGAACAGGAGTAACAGTGTTTGGGAGTCAGAGACTTTGGTGCTGGGAACCAAAGTGGAGTCCTCTAGAAAAGCAGTAAGTGCTCTTAACCACTGAGACATTGTCTAGTCCATGAATTAATTATTGACGTAGCCTATAGTGACTACATCTTCACCTTCTCAGGTTTGTGTGTGCTCTGATCACAAGCCACCAAACTAAGCCACATTCAGAAATCTTTACCAGGTTCTATTTGGTAAGGTTTAGACAAAATTGCGCTAAGGTTTAGAGATGCAGAAATGGCCTCCAGGGGTGGGGGGCAAGGGAAAGCTAACAAACAAGAATGGAAAATAACCACTAGAATGGGGCAAATTTTTAGAGCTAGGATCAGAATGGATATATTCTTTCCCCATATATTCCCTTCACATATATGAGTTAACTGTCTTGCCAGTTAATGTCATAAGTCTATTATTTTAGTGAGTCTACACTTTTGCTCATCAAAGTGACTCATATAAGTCATCTCTTGGAAAACTTGTTTTTAATTGGTTGTTATTTTCTGTACACAGGAGATTTTCTGAAATAGTTCTATGCAACAGGGAACATTAAACATAAGAGATATTAAACACATAACAAGATTTCTGAGCAGATAACTCCCAGATACAAGCAATCTAACTGAACCTGCAGAGGTGAGATAGGATGAGACTTTGTTTGAACTGTCACTTTAGGAAACTGGTGAAGATTATCTCATTTTTTAGTGATTCTGGTAGTGACAACGCCATAGCCTATTTAGACTGCATGACAATCGTGCTATTGCCAAACCAATTACATAATGTTCGGTACTTCATCACAGGTGGATAAAATGCAAATCCCCGGTGAAATTCTAACTACCAGATTAATAATACCTATTACCCTGAATTTCAGGGTTGAATTAGCCAGCCATTTAATCACAGAAAGGTAGTGCTGAATCTTGATAATATCTTTCCAATATCAACATAAGAGCAAAACTAAAAAGCATATATGATTTTTTTTCAAAACAAATGAAAGTTGTATTCTGTATTCAGTTTCATCTGGAACACTGATCTTTTACGAGGAAACAAGCCATGACTGCGTATCTGCCGTAAAATTAGCAGTGTGCCCTTACGACAGCTTGAGATAGTAGGTAGAACTCTCATGAATGAACTAGTAGTCAGTAGTATTGTTGTTAAAGTGTCTGGTAGATGAAGAAGATTGAAGGAATCACAGGAACTGTGAAGGAAGAGATAGCTGCTTAATGTGACTATGCCAGGTAGCAGGGAGTGCCTGATTGTAAAGAGTAGAATTAAATATGTTAGGGATAGGAAGCGACAGTCAATGAAGACACAATAGAAGAAATGGATATTACAGTCGAAGAAAATGTTAAATTTTAAAACTCTTGGCACAAAACACTGATGAAATCTGGGACAATGTGAAAAGACAAAATCTAAGAGTGATAAGAATAGAGGAAGGAGAAGAACCCCAAGTCAGTGGTGCATAAAGTATTGCAATAAAATTATAAAATTATAAAATTATAATTATAAAATTATAAAAGTTCCCTAACCTAAGGAAGGACATGTCTAACAAGGTACAAGACACTTATAAACCACTGAATAGGCTGGATCAGAGAAGAAATTTCCCTTGTCATATAATAAGATACTAAACACACAGAACAAATAAATAATATTAAAAGCTCCAAGGGAAAACAGCTAAGTCACATATAGGGGCAGACATATTAAAATAATACTTGATTTCTCAATGGAGATTCTAAAATCCAAAAAGGTCTAAAAAGATTTTCTACAGACTATAATAGACCATAAGTGTCATCCCAGACTACTATGACCAGAAAAACTTTCAACCGCAATAGATGAAGAAAATTAGGTGCTCCTTGATAAAACCAAATTTAAACAATATCTGTTTATAAACTCAGATCTATTGAAGGTACTAGAAGGAAAACTCCAACTGAAGAAAGTTACCATACCCAAGAAAACATAATAAATGAATAATTACAGACAAGAAAAAAAAGAAAGGAAACATACCCCCATCACCACTGCTACCACCACCACCACCATCACCACCACCATCACCACCACCACCACCACCACCATCATCACCACCATCACCATCTCTACTACCACCACAACAACAACATCATAGGAGTCATAGGAGTCGAAAAAATCCTGCTCATTTATACTCTCAACATCAATAATCTCAATTCTAAAAAAAAAAAAAAAAGAGGCACAGATTAACAGAATGGATGCAAAAACGGGATTCATCCTTCTGCTGTATCTAAGATACACACCTTAGCATCATGGATAGACATTACTTCATAGTAAAAGAACAGAAAAAGATATTTTAAGCAAATTGATCTATGAAACAAGCTGGTACAGCAATCTTAGTATGTGACAATGTAGTCTTCAAACCAAAATGAATCAAAAGAGATATGGAAGAACACTTCATGATCCAACAAAGAAAAAGCCACCGAAAGTTCATTTACTGTATTTCAGCTCAGATACAAGGACTCGAAAGCCAGGGCTGGGCTCTCTCTGAAGGCTCTAGGAGAGAATCTCTTTCCTTAATTTTTCTCTTTACTTCAAGGTCTCCTGCATGTCTTGGCTTCTGTGTTTCCTCCAACTTTGAAGCCAGCAGCACAGCATCTTCAACCCTCCCTCACTGACCCTGACCTCCATCCTCCTGTGATTTTGACCCTCTTGTCTCTGCCTGCCTTGTGAGGGCCTTGTGATTACATTGAGCCAACTGGATACCATTAATATCCTCATTCCAAATCCTTAATTCCATCCACACAGCCCATTTTAACCACACAAAGCTACGTATTCCTGATTTCTAAAGGTTAGGAAAACTTATTCTTGAGTATCATTCTTGACCTTACCAAAATCCCCTTAAGAACACCAACTGTGGTGGTTTGAATTGGTTTTGGCCCCAATCAATTCATATATTTGAATGCTTGACCCATACAAAGTGTCACTAATAAGAGGCATGGCCTTATTGGAGTAGATGTGGCCTTGTTGCAGGAAGTATGTAACTGTCGGGGGTGGGCTTTGAGAGTCTCCTATGTCCAATCTCTATCCAGTATCAAAAGCCATTCTCCTCCTGGCTGCCTTCAGACCTAGATGTAGAACTCTTAACTCCTTCAGCACCATGTCTGCCTGGATACTGCCTTGCTTCCTGCCACAGTAACAGTGGACTAAACCTCTGAAACTGTAAGCCAGCACCAATTAAATCTTTCCCTCTATAAGAGTTGCTGTGGTCATGGTGTTTCTTCACGGCAATAGAAACGCTAACTAAGACAGCACTTAAAGAAAAATCTCTTAGATTATTAAGAACTTTTTTATTATTATTACTAAGATAGGTTGGAAGAAAATAGGAATAAAGCAAATTCTGCAGATTTGTAAGTTTCAAATTAATGTGTGGGCAGAAGAGCTATATGGGCTGGATTTCAACACTAGCTCCCATTAGGATCTTCTGAGAGTTAATTAAAATGAAGCTACACAAAAAAAAATGGAATAAGGAAGCTTCTTCCTGGTATCAACTTAATGTCTTCATGTCCTGTGACTAAAGTGTGTGGGACTCTGAGATAACTTGACAAATAACTCTATTTATGGTATATCACATGTGGCCCTGGGCTTTTTATTTGAGAAGGTACAGCTTCTGGGAGAAATATTATTCCCTGTGTAGGGTTCTTTCAATTAAAATGTTTCTATGACTATACAAGCAATGTATATGAAGCTTATAATATAGTAGGTCTCCATAGGGCTTCTTCAAGCATCTTTAGTATTAGTTATGATCTCTCTCTTCCCATCCTGATTTTTCCTCTTTTTCACTTAAACTTCTTTGTCCATTATTTCTTTCTCCTCTTTAACATTAGACAGATGAGGGGGGAAGTCATCATCCACATTACCTACCTGTGATACTGAAAGCTACAATAACGACCAATCTGGGAAAGCATGTCCATGAGTGAAATACTGGCATAACGATAAGCAAACAGGAGGAAACAGCCTCAAATTATAAATTTGACAAAGAACCCATGGTTTGGGGGCTCAGAGGCACCACTGGTGAGCATACTACTATTATTTTGCTGAATGGACACAGTATAAGACTACCCTCTCAATTCCTAAATCTGTGCCTATAAACTAATGCAGCTCCCAGACTTGATCAGAGATTTTTTGTGTAGTGAATAGTGTTTAATACAGAAATTTACAACTAATCAAAGTACAGATGATAAAGTGTCTTTGAGGCGCTCAGCCACAAATAGTACATTTATATTACACTGACCCTGGCCTCTATTCTCTGTGATTCCGAACATCCTTCTGAAGGAAGAGGGAACAGGATTCTCAGAGCCAGAGGCCAGGGGAGACCACAGCAAAATAGTGTCTTCAGAACATGGTATGACTGATACCTCACTAAACTTATAGTAGCAGCCATTGCTTCACAGGATCAAGCCATTCAACATTCCAGAAAGAAGTAGGGAGGAACTACTTTTACTGAGGAGACATTGAAAGTTGATTCAACTCTGGAAAGATTTCTTTTCATAAGGGTGTGTCCCTTGGTGTGTCAACAATGCTCCACTGGATGGCCCCACACCCATGAGTATAGGGATGTTCAACTTGGTTGCAGTGGAAAATTTATGGAGAGACAACTACAGACAGAGATACAGAGACAACATAAATTTTCAGGTGATAGAGGCTGAAAGCTCAACCTGGAAGAAATTAAGGGGAGGATTACAGGGAGTAAAAATGACCAATATACACTGTATACATATATAAAATTCTCAAGGAGTTAATAAAAAATTGCAGTTCCCAGTGGACTCTCTATCCTACCACAAGGACACTTACACAATTATGTTCACAGCACCTCCTTTATCCATAACAGCACCAAACTGGGAACAACTTTAGGTGTCTTTAACTGACTAATGGATTAAAGAAAATGTGGTACATTTACACAATGGATTATTACACAGGTATTTAAAAAATGACATATGAAATCTACAGGCAAATTAGTAGAACTAGAAAAAATTATCCTGATATAACACAGATCCAGAAAGACAAACATGTCATGTACTCACTTATAAGAGGATATCAGCTATAAAGTAAAGGATATCATTCTATAATCTGCAGACCTTGTGAGGGCTAAACTGGAAGGACAAATGGATATCCTTGGGAAGGGGAAATAGAATAGACTTTGCTGTTGGACTGGGGACAATTGAGGATGGAAATAGGGTGATTAGGTGGGGGAATGTTAAAAAATACTGAGAGAGAGAGAACTGGGAGTATTTGGGGGGGCAAGGTAGAAACCTAGTCCAGTGGGAACTTCTTGGAATCTACAAGGGTGACCTAGTGAACACGCCTAGTAATAAGGAATATGGAGCCCAAACTGGGCATCTTCTGTAACCAGGCAAGACTTCCATTGGAGGGACTAGGACACCAAGCCAACCACAAAACTTTCAACCTATAATTTGTCCTGCCTGCAAGTGCTGGGGTAAAGAAGGCTCAGAGCTTGCCAATGACTGGTCCAACTTGAGACCCATGCCACAAGAGGGAGCCCAAGCTTGAGACTGCCTAGAGGGCCAGGAACCAGAATTCCTGGTTAGCCCAGAGATTTATCCTCATAGAGAAGAGCCTAGCATAGTCGTCATTAGAAAACTTTATCCAGCAATTGTTGAGTGCAGATGCAGAGACCCATAGTCAAACATTAGGCAGAGCTCAGGGAATCCCACAGAAGAGGGAAGAGAAGGATTGGAGGAACCAAAAGGGTTAAGTAGATTACACAAACATGACCTATTGAATCACTTTAACAGGGTTCATTGGGGTACACAGAAACTGAACCAACAATCAGGTAACCTGAATGGGACTGACATAGGTCATCTATGTTACAGTTGTACAGCTTGGTTGTCATTGTCATCTCCTCTTCTTCCTCTTCTTCCTCTTCTTCCTCTTCTTCCTCTTCTTCCTCTTCTTCCTCCTCTTCTTCCTCTTCTTCCTCCTCTTCTTCCTCTTCTTCCTCTTCTTCCTCTTCTTCCTCTTCCTCTTCTTCCTCTTCTTCCTCTTCTTCCTCTTCTTCTTCTTCTTCTTCTTCTTCTTCTTCTTCTTCTTCTTCTTC
>JANHMN010000011.1:39800168-39819594 GCA_030674055.1 Rhabdomys pumilio
CTTCTCCTCCTTCTCCTCCTTCTCCTCCTTCTCCTCCTTCTCCTCCTCCTCCTCCTTCTCCTCCTCCTCTTGCTTCTGCTGCTTCTGCTTCTGTGTCTCCATCTCTGGCTCTGGCTCCAACTTCTTTACATTTTTTATTGATTATTTTATTTATTTACATTTCAAATGTTGTCTCCCTTCCCAGTCTTCCCTCCACACCCCTCCCCATCCCATCTCTACTTTTTCCTCTAAGAGGGTACTCCCCCACCCATCCACCTACTCTCTCCTCACTTCTTTATTATCCCTCTTCGCTGGGGCAACAAACTTCCAAAGGACCAAGGCCCTCCATTCCCTTTGATGCCAGATAATGCAGTTCTCTGCTACATAGGTATCAGGAACCATGGACCCAACCATGTAAACTCTTTGGTTGGTAGTTTAGTCCCTGGGAATTCTGAGGGGTCAGGTTAGTTGAAATTGTTGTTCTTCCTATGGTAGTTTAGTCCCTGGGAGCTCCGAGAGGTCAGGGTAGTTGAAATTGTTGTTCTTCCTATGGGGTTGCAGTCCCCTACATCTCCCTCAGAAATTCCCTAACTCTTCCATTGGGGTCCCCAGGCTTAGCTCAATAGTTGGCTGTGAATATCTGCATCTATCTTAGTCAGGTGCTAGTGGAGCATCTCAGAGGACAGCCATACTAGGCTCCTGTCTGCAAACACTTTTTTGGCATCAGGAATACTGTTGGAGTTTGGTGTCTGCCGATGGGATGGATCCTAAGGTGGAGCAGTCTCTGGATGGCCTTCAATCTCTGCTCCATTTTTTGTCCATGTATTTCCTTTAGACAGGAACAATTTTGAGTTAAAAATTTTTAGAAGGGTAGGTGGCCCCATCCCTCAACTGGTGGCCATGCCTATCTACTGGAGGTGGTCTCTTCAGGTTCTATCTTCCCTCTGTTGAGTATTTCAGCTAATGTCATCCCCATTGGGTCCTGGAGCCTCTCACATCCTTAGTGTCTTGGACTTTCTAGTGGTTACTCCTGTTCCCCAACCCCAACAGCTACAGATGTCTATTCATTCTCCTGGCCCTCTGGACTTCTCTCTAGTTTCTTCCCATACATGAACCTGCTACTCCCTTTTTTCTTCCCTACCGTCTCCCACCCAAGACTCTCCCTCACTCTATATCCCATGATTATTTTGTTCCCCCTCTAAATGGGATTGAAGCATTCACACTTTGGCCTTCCTTCTTGCTAAGCTTCATATGGTCTATGAGTTGTACTGTGGATATTCTGAGCTTTGGGACTAGTATCTACTTATTAGTGAGTGCATACCATGAATGTCTTTTGGGGTCTGGATTACCTTACTCAGGATAGAATTTTATAGTTCTATCCACTTGTTCGTGTAGTCATTGTTTTAGCATTCCACTGTGTAAATGAACCACATCTTCTGTATCCATTCTTCCATTGAGGGTTGTTTCCAGCTTCTGGCTATTATTAAAAAAGAGGCTGCTATGAACATAGTGGAGCATATGTCCTTGTTGTATGTTGGAGCATCTTTTGGTTATGTGCCCAGCAGTGGTATAGCTGGGTCTTCAGAAAGAACTATTTCTAATTTTCTGAGGAACCACCAGACTGATTCCCAGAGTGGTTGCACCATCTTGCAATTCCACCAACAATGGAGGAATGTTCCACTTTCTCCATATCCTTGCCAGCATCTACTATCACCTGAGATTTTGATCTTAGCCATTCTGACTGGTGTGAGGTGAAATCTCAGGGTTGTTTTGATTTGCATTTCCCCGATGACTAAGAATGTTGAACATTTTTAAGTGCTTCTCAGTCATTTGAGATTTCTCAGTTGAGAATTCTCTGTTTTAACTGCATCTTCTTGAGGGACTCCTAACAATGGAAGAAAATGCTGTCTCTGACTCTTTTGTCTGCTTTTGGGACCCTTTTCCTCCTATTGGGTTGCCTCATCCAGCCTTGATATGAGAGTTTATGCCTAGTCTTATTGTGACTTCTTATGCCATGTTCAGTTTATATCTATGGTAGACCACTCTTTTCTGAAGGGAAAGAGGAGGAATGGATCTGGGGGAGTGGGGAGGTGGGCAGGAGAGACTGGTGAGAAGAGAGAGCTGAAAACTGTAGTCATGTCAGGATATCATACATGAGAGAAGAAATCTATCTATCTATCTATAAACACACACACACACACAAACACACACACACACACACACACACACACACACACACACACACACACGTATTCCAAAGAATCCTGACAGTACTTGAGCCACTATCAGACATTTTGACCCAGTAATCAGGGTGGAACCAGGGGCCATCTTATTCAAATCCCTCCTAGAAAATATTTAAGAGCCAAGGATGGATCTGGAATCCATTATTTGCATTCAATGGCAGCTTCACGATTGTGCATTTGGTCTAGAACACATATTTCAGCTACCTTACTTCATTCTACAATATATAAACAATGATATTAATAAAACTCTCCTGTACAGCTGAGGATAAGAAGGCATACACACATATCCCTGCCATAAAGAAGTCACTGCCTAAAGTCAAAAGTTGTTTCTATCTAAAAACCACATAGCCTTCCAGGGTAATGTCTTATACTACCTGAGGTAAGAACCAGAAGATTTCTGTGTGGCGCTGTTACAAAGCAGAGTATTGGAGATACTGAACGGATTCTCCTATGCCCTGTGTTGTTAAGATGTGCTTTAGAAGTGCTCACCACAGTGTGCCAAGGGAATGGTAGCATTAGGACAACAGCTGCAATTCTCCTCCTGGCAGAATGCATAAATCAGGAGACTAAAATTGAGAAAAGCTGGAGCTCCCAATGGGAAAGATTTGATAACTTGTGTGGTCAACAGTGGCCAAGGCTTTGCTCTCTGCTAGAGTAGTGCTTCTCTGCCTGGTCGTATAAAGAAAATACGTGAAAATCCATATGCGAACTTCTGAAGAGTCATAAAACATGAATGATGTCCAATCCCCACCCCAGATTTGTTAAATCATAATGTTCGTGGGTGAGGCCTGGGAATGACTTACCTGTCTTTTGTCCTTTTGTTGATATTTGAACCAGTTTCTAGTTAGGATCTGGTTCAGCCCTTAGCACACACCTCTAATGCCTCTGGCTGGAATACACACCCTTATTTTAATCCCAAATAATGAAGGTAAATATAACCTGTAGAAGGAAGCACCCATGTCTGAAAGTGATGTCTAATTGAGTGGCAGAAAAAGTGACAAATCAGAGAAAGATTTGACAGAAACCAGGTAGGATCTGCTCAACTCTCACAAGAAGAGAGAGGAAATGGAAGCTACTTAAGGGAGAGCCAGACAGTACAGGAGGAAGAGCATACAGTACAGGAATACAGTAGAGTTCGTGGAGGGCAGTGCAGTAGAGTTGAGAGGGAGAGAAGAGCATCACAGAGAAGTAAGAGGCAGTTTTGCCTGAAGAGTTTTACAGAGACAGATTGAAGAGAACAAGCTAAACACAGGTGAAGACAGAATGAGCCAGAGAATGAGAAGGAACCAGATTCGAACATATTGTCAAAGTTAGCATGAGGCCAACTTTGTTGTTCAGGAGAAGCTGAGAGAAGCTGGGAGAAGCCTGGTTGAATCAGCTAGTATGGAGAAGAGTTTTGAACCAGAACAGCAGAGTTGAAGCAGCCAGCCAGAGTTCAGAAAGAACTAGAAAGGGTGAGCTTATTCAGCTGTAAGTTTTAGCAGCATGTTTTCAGCGGCTGATACATTCTAGGTCTAGATAAGATTGTACAGAAGCTAGAAGTCTCCAAGACTAGGCCTAGGTTAGCAAACAGAGAAAACAGTAAGCCTCCAGGACGACAATATTATAAGAGAATAAAAGTTTCTTTTACGTTCTTTCTTTATTTCATCTTTTCTTTTTTTGTAATCTCTCAGATGCCAATTCTTTTATGCCTCCTTTGTAAGGTTGATTGGCTATACCAACTTTATTGCTAAATGAAGGAAAAAAGAATAGATGTTGGTGGATAGCAACCAGATTCTCAGCGTTTACCAAGACATCTTACTCAGACTAATTAATTTAATAATTCTACTCACCATCAGTCATCCAAAGATAATAATAAAGAGCATAATGCCATGGAGATTATAATATACTTTGCAATTGTGTTATCATAAAGCCAAGCGTCAAAATATAAATCTGCCTAAAATGAATAAGGCAAACAATTTATGTTTATTGGACACCACCTATCCACCAGCTACACAATGCTTTCAATTCCATGAGATTGACCCCTCCCATCTCTGTTTTTATATTTGGCATGACCATGTCAGGCTAAGTATCTTTCTCAAGTCACATAGCTCATAACAGACAAAGCTGGGATCTTAACCTTCTACCTCCATCTCTCAACCTGCATTGTATTTCTCTCTTCACATTTCCTATTCTCTGTGCCTTAAAAGCCAATAGTAACAGCTACAGTGAGAGCAGTGAATATTTATCAGATGCCATGTCTGTATCAAACACTTCACTCAGATCTGTACATGTATTATCCAAAGAAAACATGATTATACCCTAAAGATAGAAGCTGGTTTTTTTTTGGGGGGGGGAGTCCATTCATCAGTATTGAATGCTGTGGGAATGTCACCTGGGGAAGTTAGAAATGAACACTTTAAGAGTCCCAAATGACTCAAACACATATTAAAGTATATAAATAAACTAGAAATAGTTCTAGGTAATTTTTTTTGAGGGGACAAATTTTTGTGCTTTCTTTTTACCTTTCGGGAGACTTTTGTGTATTATTAACTTTCAGGGAGAGGGAGGTTATCACTAATATGTATGTACAGTCTCTGTTTACTGAGCCACACAAAGCACCAGCAAAAACTACACAGTGGACCTTGCCTTCTATTCTGTGGTTTGCAGGAATGTTAGAGTGAGTAGGCACACCAGTTTTTTACAACACCACATCTCAAGGTTCTAGTATCCAAGGTGTGGGCCATTAATCCCAAATATCCTAACAAGAAGTCCCAAGACAAACTGTGATAAGTTTGGCCACTTCTGCACAGAAACTAATATCTTGTGACTAATAGATAAAAGGCTTTTGGAAGTTAACAGTAACTTAGCAGACCCACCTCCCCCAAAGCTATGGATATCAACAGATATTATCTTAGGCCTACGAAAAAGCTCCTCCCATCTTGCTAAACCTCTTCTCTGATGTACCCACCAATATATTTTAAACTTGCCTTGATTTATGACCTCTTTGGTCTGAAAAACTATAAAAATTCTCATGATACTGCTTTCAAGTTGGAAAATGGAAGTTTGAATAGCCTTTATCTGTGATCTGGCCCATGGTCACTCATATACACCCCAGGTTAAACTATGTCTTTTATTTCTTTGAGGTGTGAACTATTTCTTTCAATGATATTAGTTGGAAGCCAGGAATGAATGGCTAGTTAGTTTGGAGCTAGGAAGGGCCAGCTAGTTTTATTTGCTGCCATCAGCCCGTGGAACTCTGGCACTCACTAAAAGACCAGTGCTGGCTTATTCTTAATGTAACATATGAACAGAGCTTGAAGATAAATTACTAGCAGCTTGGAGATTTGCCACCATTGAACTTGAACTCTGCTTCTCTCTTTTAATGTTATGACTCCATGCCTGCACTGGCAGAACCAGCAGGAAAAGCCTTTATCCCACTGCCTTTAGGAGTAGGGCTCTGGGGACATATAAGGTCCCTGTCACATTAAAAGGACTCTTAATGTTTCCAATTTTCTTACCTCATCCTCTGGTATGTCACCAATCTCCTTATCTTTTGGCTTTAGGCTGACCTCCTGTAAAACAGGGTTTGTTCTTGAACACAGAAGGAATCGTGCCTCCGAAGATTCCCTCTTACCTGATCTTCATACAGGAAGTACCCACTCTCACTTTTGGAAGAGGACTTACTGACCTCTCTTCATTTCATTTGTAAAGGGTATAATTGACATTACCCACGAATTTGCCTCAGCAGAAGCTGGCATATGGCTATTCATATTTCTCTGGTATAGGGCAAGCGACTGGTACCCACGGAACTCTCCTTTCTTTCTGCCTAGTGTCCACTATCATTAAAACGCTTGTAAAAAGAGAAATGACAACCCTCATTGTCTGTATTCTTTGCTATTGTAGCATAATGAAAACACAGGGAATAAACAAGTGGGGAAAGGAAAAGAAAATGGAAGTGAAAGGAAAGGGAAAAGGAAAGGGAAATAGAAAAGAAAAAGGAAAAAGGGGGGAAATGAAAAAATTTGGCCCTGATGTAGTGACTAGGCCCTGAATTCCCACTACTCTGGCAGAGCACTAACAAGAAAAGCTGCCAAGGACTCTGGCCCAGGTTCCCCTTATTTTGAATAACTACTGAAACAATGGGCCAGGCACATGCAAGCCTATTACGATTAGTATAATCTCCTTAAGGCAGTGCTGGACCATGCTGTGTTTTTTAATTAAAGGTCTGCATATAATGACTTGGCTGAGAATCAGGCTAGGATTAATTTGAAATATAACCCTAACATTACCTTTGATATGCTAACTGGCCAAGGGGCATACATTAACCCTTTCACTCAGGCTACTATCTGACTGCATACTTATTTTAACCAGGTTCTGATCTTGCCTTAAAAGCCCTTAAGGTTTGCACCCCTCGAGACCCTTCTGCTTACTTTCACAATCATGTCCAGCAGTCGGGGGAGTTCCTCATAGACTTCCTGTCCTGTGTGACTGAGGCAGTGGAAAGTCAGGTGAATGCTGGCCCAACCACAGACATGCTCATCAAATAGCTTGCATGGGAGAGCCTTAACGCGCCCCACTTGCAATGCTGTGGTAGCTCCAAGGAAAAATGATATCCATAAATGAGTTGTTGCCACTAGTGATTTGGACCCTAGCGTGGGGTCCACTGCAGTCCTGACTGCCTCCACTGATGCCTTGGCCAGGGAACATGCACAGAGGACACGCCTTTCCCCTGCAGAGCCTTCTGATTGCACCTGTTGAAGCTGTGACAAGCCTGGTCACTTCAGATGGGACTGCTACTCCTCACTAGGTCCAAGATCAGATGTCCTCACTGCAACAAAGGTTTCCATTGGTCTGAGGAGTATCATCCTCAAAAGGAGGAAGACAATTTAAACTCCAAAAGAGGCACCCCTCAGCCTTGCCAGTAAGAGGGACCTCTGTAAAGTCAGCAGTCTTTTGGACCGTGCCTGTATTTCCTCATTCCCTGATAATGACTGTACATTTAAATGGTATGCCCATTAAAGGGTTGGTTGACACAGGGGCAGATGTCACTACAATAACAAAAAAATGAATCACAGAGGTTCCCAAATTGGGATTCTAGTCTGGTCCCTCTATTACGGGAGTTGGAGGCCAACAGGCCACCAAAATGACTACCCGACCTGTCTGTTGGCAGGACTTGGATAGTAATTAAGGATCTTTTACACCACTTGTGGATGATGCTCCCTGCAACCTTTGGGGAAGAAATTCTGGAAGACATGGGTGCTGTCCTTACTATGGATGGGCACGCCTTTTTTGAAAACATTATGCAACATAACCAACTGGACTGTACAAAGTCACAAAGTCAGGGATCACCCCCAATTCCAATGGCCACTGCTCACCCAACCACCAATTGACATCAAGTTACCTGACCCTATACCATTGGCCTGGCTGTTGGAAGCTGATGATATCTAGGTGGCCCAGTGGCCCAGTGGCCCAGTTTGGAACCTAAGCTTTCTGTTCTCAAGGAATTGGCCTTGGAACAATTAGCTTTAAGTTATTTGGAACACTCAAACAGCAGACATAATACTCCCATTTTTGTCATTAAAAAGAAGTCAAGGAAATATATGCTTCTACAGGGTCTGAGAGTCATTAATATACATATGGAAAAATGGGGACCACTCAAGCAGGACCGCCTCACCCTAGTGCTATCCCCCTAAGTACCATGTGATGACCCCACTAGATATTAAGGATTGCTTTTTCCAGATCCCTCTGGCTCCCCAGGATAGATGCCATTTTGCCTCCACAGTATGGGAGCCTAATATGAATAAACCAGCTAAAAAGTATCAGTGAACAGTCCTGCCTCAGAGCATGAAACATAGCCCAACCATTTGTCAGCTATATGAGGTGAAGTGATCCAGTGAGTCACCAGGGATGACCTTATAGTCCATTGCATGGATACTATCCTTGCACACCCTAGCCTGCCTGATCTTGAAAGGGTATCCTCTTAATTGTTGATTAATGGGGCAAATTCCACTTTAAGGTTGCTTCCAAATAGATTCAGAGAGTTCCCCCGTATGCCTTCCTTAGCTTTTCTGTTTCTGACAAGATAAAGCCACCAGCCTTCTCTTTCATGGCTCAAACCTTTCCTGTCTATTCCAGATAAGGAGATGAGGCACCTCTTTTCTCTCTTGAAGGGGTCTAGAAGCCCCTCTGCCAGGGTTAAACTAACATCTGAGGCTAGCAAACTACTATAGAAAGCTATGGCGCTCCTACCTGTATCAACTCTGGAAAGGCACAATCCAGGGAAAACCCTCTGGCCATAATTCTGTGGTCCCTTGAGGGGGTCCTAGGAGTGTTATGGCAGAATGGGCCCCTCATGTGGTTACATCAGGCCCACTCTGATTTACTTAAGGTTACCTCATAGTTTGAGATTGCTTTCTGCCTTGCCCTTATGGTGAGAGACTTGGCAAGGCGAACTTATAACAGGGAACCAGACAAAATAACTCTACCATTCTCCTTATGACATTCTCAACCATTTTGAGCAGATTCTATCTGCTTTCAAGAAATGGTGGTGGGGTTCACAGACTCTTCACATGTCACCAGACAAGCATCTTACTGCTTTGCCCTAGCTGCCAATTGTAGTTAAAACCTATAGTACACCTAATTCTCACCCCATTCTCAAGGCAACTATGGCTTTTTTATTGCTAATAAAGTCAGATATGAGGTTCTTATCCACCAACATAAGGAAAAGAACACAACTAACATTCTTCCTAATTCTGGCTCAATGCAAATGGGTGAATTATTTGGACTTCTAAAAATTTTTGAGTGTTGCGAACAGAAGCCAGTTTATATTTTCTCAGAGAGCCAATATGCAGCACAAGCTGTCCACACCCCATCCTCCTATGTTAAAGAGAAAAACAGCCCTATACATGTCTGCATGAGTTCTATCCAGAAGGCTCAAGAACAGGGCACATCCCTGGTTCATCTCATATAAGATCACATTCTAGATTGCCTGGCATATTAGTAGAAGGAAATGAGAGAACTGATGCCCTGATTCTGACTAGAAATTGCTAGAACAACCCAGAATATTACCAGCAACTTCACCTTTCCCCTCTGAATTTGCATAAGCTCTTTTCCAAATTGCCTAGCTTGCAATGTAAACATCTTGCAAGGTCCTGTGCTACGTGTGCACCTCTTGCACCAATGAGGCTCCCTGGCAGATCAACAATTAACCTAGAGGTCTACTCCCAAATGCAATCCAGCAAATGGATGTCACCCATTGTCTACCTAGCCTTTGGTAATCTTAGAAATGCACTTGTTCTGGTAGATACTCACTCAGCCTTCATATCCTTGCTTCAGCACCTTCTTATCCTCATGGAGAATGAGTCAGTCATTTGGAATACCCTATAATCCTCAAGACCAAGAATCTTAGAAAGAGCAAATTGCTCCTTGAAGGCAGCATTTGCTCGAGTCACCTCCCCAGAATCCAAAAGAGATCCACATCTAGCATTGGTGGAGGTCCTGTTCCATGGAAACTCCCTCTCCTTCAATAAGAAAGGGCTGATCCATGTGTACAAACATTGGGCATTTTTGCTGAAGGACACTCCTCTCCCATTGGAGGGACCCAATAACTTCTCAATAGCGTCTGCCTGGTCTACTTCTGACATGGGGGCAAGGTTTTGTTTGCATTTTTTCCCAGGACACAACTGTGCCAATATAGATACCCTTGAGAGATGTTTTCCTGGGTATGGACCAGGGGACAATGAAGGAGCCAGAAAAAGACCAGGACCAAGAGACATAATGTATATACTGTTCGTATTAATTCTTCTTCAGCCTGGGAGGGCCATTGAGTTCTAGACTTTGGTGCCACTGGCCCCCATTCTTTTGCCTGGGGCAGTTAACTCCCTGGCCTACCCTGTTCTTTTCCCTTCCAGTGTGAGTTTGGGTTTGCCCTTCATGGACTTAGTCACTACTACAGGACAATTAGAAGGAAATTGTCTCATGAAGGAAATTTTCTCCTTTACCACCAATGTCTCCTCTATCGGCCCTTGTTTCTAAATACACAATATGACCACGGGGGACTTTCATGGTAATCTAACCTATGGCATCATGTTAGGCAAGTAACTTCACGTTCTCCTTACTGATTACAAATCTTCAAAGGATCCTGCAAGTGTATCAGGTCCACCCATGCCTTCCTGTTCAAGGGTCCCTCAAATGTCCACTATCTGAGACTTTCTATAGCTTAGGAGCACTTCCAGCATGCACTAGGTATAAAATTTGCCGGAGACTACCTGACATTGTCATCTAAATTCACACTTGGCATGTGGAGGTTTACCTCACATGATACTTCCAATATTACTCCCTATGTTAGATTTTGATATGACCTCATTATGAGCAATATGTGGCCTCTCTAACTGTCTTAATTTATGCCCCCTTACTCTCCTAAGAGGTGGCCATGTCTTTAATGGAATATATTTCCATATCAATCCATCAGCAGCAATGTAGACTGGGGGTGACTCCCATGAATATGACCATTGCTAGACAGGTTGGCTGGAAAGCCACCTCAGTCTGAGTCTGACCTCTATTTTCTTTCTGTTCACCAATACCTACATTGTCAGAGATAGCCTTAACTGTTTTAATGGAAAATGTCTCCTGACCATCTGCTAGACGGAGTATTCAACAAAGGCTATCCCGAGGAGGGAACCAGCTGCCATTTGGATGCCTGTGGTAAATATCACTCACTTTCACGCCATCACTCTGATGGCCCAAACTCACTTAACCCCTACACTGGGGAACAGGGGTTTTGGTATTACAGATGCCATCATTGCAGGCATTGCCACTGGCAACAACAGTTGCTGTTGCCTTGACCCAGACAGCCACTATGGTGGAGACAGTCAGTGAAGTAGTCTCTAAGTTAACTACACGCAAAGGGAGTACTAAATCAACATCTTTATCAAGCCATCCGCATTTTACAACAACAACTTACTGGCAGAAAAGTCCCTTGTTAGGGACATGTCTCTATTGGCATGCAACCCCAGGTTTTACTCAATCTACCTAACACAGGTACATAACACCACTGAAGCCCAATAGTTGGCTCAATATCTTAAAGGTACCTCATCAGACAAACTATTTTTTTAACTATTCTGTGCTGTTAAGGAAAAATATAGCCAACCTCAATGCAACCAGAATATCTGTGCTCTTCCTAGATGCTGAATTCTTGGGAAAAGTGTGGGATAACATTAAGAGGCAGTTTGACCCTTCATGAATAGCCACTGATGCTATGATGGGAGGAATTGTCATACTAATAATTATTTTGTTTAAGTGTCTCACACAGCATATTTTCAGGCAGCACTCCATAAATAAGGTGACCCTCCAGGTGCTGATGACTCTCAAAAATCCGGATTGCTGCCACCCTAGATAAGTGATCAAAGCCTGGGTGACAGAGATCCGTGAAACCCACTATGCAGGCTGTTCCTCATCTTCCCCTTACACCTCCAGAGCAATTTCTTTCACGATTAGAAGTCAATGACTTCTAAGACCCTAGAAAACTGGATGACAGGCACAGTCCAGTACACTGGGAATACTCTGAGGTGGGGTCAACAATGTGGAAGCAATGGCACCCCGTCTCCCACTAGGCTTCCAAAATCTAAAAAAAAAAAAAAAAAAAAAAATGGGTGGAAATGTAGGAAGGATGATGCAGCTGCCTCTGCATGCTGCGGTCCATGCAGCCTCAAAGTCATCTCCTGCAGGAGGACCTAATTGAGGACTGCCTGAGAGACCAAGGATTGCTGATGCAGACAACGCCATACAATCAGGAACTGCTGTTTAGAAGAAATGCTTTCTTGGGACCAAAGGGGTGTGGGTGGATGGTATTAAAGAAGCTTGCAGCATCGTTCAGATGAGGTTGCTGCTTGTCTCACCTGCTCCCAGATTCTGTGCTGTTGATTCTGTGCCATCTCATCTCCAACCCCCAAGGGCAATTAGGGTTGGGTGGTGGATGGTCCAGGGCACAGGCAGCATCTGTGTGAATGATTCTTTCTCACTTTTTCTCACTGGCCCCAGAGATTTTCTTGTTGGCCCCAGGGAGTATTTTGCTGTCCCTAGAGAATCAAGCTTTTTTCCCTCAGAGAAATGTATGCTGATTGATCAATCATTGACTCTATGCCTAACCTCAGGTTACCCTGGATATCAAAGATGGCTTTTGAAAGGTATGAGAAACCTGGTGTTGGGCTGGAGAGAAGGCTCAGCCATTAAAGGCTAGGCTCACAATCAAAAATATAAGAGAAACCTGGTGCCTTCAGGAAGTACGAGGCACAGGATTGGAATAAATAAAATAGACATGGAGCGATCCTTTTGAGGTAAAATAGAAAAGGTGGGGAAATTTAGATCTAGGATGAACATACAGGATAAACAAAATCCTAAGTAACATGATGAGAGTAGAGATCTTTGCAGAGCAAAGAGGAGGCAGTGTTCCTGAGATATAGAGGATAGGCCTTGGCACTGTTGCATTGGTGGTACTGGCATGGAGCACATGGCTGCAGGCCTCGGATGTGGATTGATTGGGCTCTGAGATTGAACATATGGGCTTGGCCATAGACTGCATGGACTCAGTTGATAGTGTCAGCTTTGGCATTGAGCACATAGGCCCACTGGGCATGGACCACATGACCTCCAGTATTGAGCACATGGGCCAGACCATGGAACTTATTGGATCTGACATCTAGCACATGGGTGTCTGCATAGGCTTTGGCCTGGAATGCATTGCTAGACTTATTGACTCTATGGAGCAAACCATTGAGTGCATGGGTTCCAGTGTAGAGCACATTAACCCTGCCATTGACAGCATGGACCTGCACATGATACCCACAGACATGGGGCTAGCTTGGAGTGCATTGCCCCTGTGATGGATGCTATGGCTACTTGCCTGGAGCACATGGGTGCCACCAACATAAAGCACATAGATCTTGAAGACATACAAACCCACCTTGAGCACATGAGCCTGGAGAAATGGTTGCCAATAGGCTGGAGCACATGTGCCCTGCCATGGGCCCAGCATTGGACACTGGCGGTGAGCAAATGAGCCTAGCCTTAAGTGACAAGTTAGTCCTATCTTTGACTGAACCATTGACAGGGAGCAGAACAACTTTAGAAGCTTCCTGGGTTCCTCTGGGGGAGCTGGTGGCCATGTATCTGGGGCAGCCAGGAAAGCCTGTCAGATATTTGTGAGAAATCTCCCATTTGATTTTATGTAGACGATATTAAAGGACAAATTCAATAAATGTGTCCATGTACTGTATGCCTACATCAAGCTGAAGAATGTAAAGTCCAAGCAGTTGCAGAGTGGTTAGGTTTGAGACTCCAGAAGCGGCTGAAAGAGTCTGCCAGATGATGAATGTCACGAAGCTGAGAGACCAAGAAGTTAATGTTTGAATTGACAGACAAGCTTAAGCAATGTCTTTTATAGACATCAATACCAGACTTCTGAATTTTTTTCTTGTTAACCGTTTTAATTTGTTAGGTGGATGTATAAAGACGTTTTGAAAACTCAGAAGCTTTTGGCTAGAATCTTTAGTGATTTGGGTTCCATTTGGCTTCATTGAGTTGCAATGTGTACAATGTGTGTGTGTGTGTGTGTGTGTGTGTGTGTGTGTGTGTGTGTGATTTTATTAGCATCTTATATGACTTTTATAATAAAAAAAAAACCAGTTCCCGAGAAAAAAGAAAAAAATGAAATCACAAATGTGTTTGCAATGAAGAGGTGACCGTTGTGGACAAAAGCAGAGGACTGAGAACTGTCTAAGCAATACAAAATCCAGGCAAAACAAAATGACATCACATTGGTCACTTCAAGGGTGATACATTTTCAAGTGTATCATTAAGAATTTTTAATATGAGCTCTCTTCAGTTTTTGTTTGGTTTTGCTTTTTATGTAGGGACTTTGTGCTATGAATTTGCCTCTTCAAACTGCCTTAATTGTGTCCCAAAGTTTAAATATGTTATATTTTTATTTTCATTCAGTTCTAACTTGACCCAATTTTTATTCACTAATGCGCTGGTTACCTTTCACAAGTTTGTATGCTATCTGTCATTTCTATTGTTGTTGTTATTCAGCTTTAATCCATGGTGGTCAGATAGGATTTGGGAGAGGCATTAATTTTACTATCTCTGTTATGACTTGCTAGTATGTGGTCAATTTTGGAGCAAGTTCCTTGAGTTGTTAAAAAGGTGTATATTGAGTGGAATGTCTGTAGATGTCTGCTAGGTTTATTTGATTTATAATGTTATTTAATTCCAGAATTTCTCTTTATGGCCTACCTGTATATTGGTAGGTATCAGGTACTGAAGTCTCCCAGTATCACTGTGTTAGGGTAAATATGTGATTTCAGTTGTAGTTGTGTGGTTTTTGTTTTTGTTTTAACTTGAGCATATAATGTTTGGCCCATAAATGCTTAAAATTCAGTTGGTAAATTTTCCCTTTAATGAGTATGTAATGTTCTTTTCCATCTCTTCTGATTAGTTTTAGTTTGAAATCTCTTTTGGCAAACATTAAAATAGCTATACCTGTTTGCTTCTTGGTTCCATTTGCTTGGAATTACTTTTTTGAATCTTTTTAGCCTAAGATAATGTCTGTACTTGATGGTGAGATATGTTCCTTGGGTACAGCAAAAAGATAGATCTTGTTTTCTAACCCAGTTTGCCTAGTCTGTTAGTCCGTGGGAGCCTGCATGAGAAAGCTGTGAACTAACTGTGAACTACAGATGGGGCAGAGGGAAGAATGCTCTTCCCATCAAGTGTCCTTCTGGAAAGACTTGCAGAACTATGATAAGTGAATGCATTTGAAAACACAGACACGAAAAGAAGGTTCTAATTATCTCTGTGGGAAAGGCAAAGGAAGGCAGAGAGGTATATTCTTGGCTCTTTTCAAATGACCAACGAAGAAAGATGTAACACTAGGTAAATTCTCTCACTGTATTTGTATTTGTTTAAGTGAACTTTAAACGTCGCCTCATGTTTTGCTTGCTTCCATAATATAAATGAGAAGTACTTTGTTTGTACTGTTCTTGATCTCAAATGCTTGGAGTCTCCTGTTACCAGACACATGTCTTTGGAATATTCTTTGATCTTCAGAGACATGGCCTTACTGGCCATGGGGTAGGTTGACATTTGATTGTGTCTTTTTTATTGGGGGATTTTGACAGCTGATATTGAGAGTTACTATTGAATAATGTATATTAAATTCCTGTTATTTTGTCATTGTGTTTTTTCCTTCTCTTTTGCCTAACTGGTCTTGGTTATTTATTGCTGTAGGTTTTTGGATATAGATAACCTCCTCAAACTGAATATTTTTTCTAGTGTCTTCTATATAACTGCAATGCTGGAGCTTGTTTTAAATTGTTTTATTATGAAGTATTTTTTCCTTCTCTATTATTTGTGATTGATAATTTTTCTGGGTACAGTAGTCTAAGTTGGCGTCTGTGGTCTCTGAGAGCTTGTAGAACATCCATCCAAGACCATATAAATGGTAATATGCTACAATAGTTGGTTGAATAGGACAGCAAGGATGTGGACTCTGTCCACACCACAGGACTGAGTCCAAAGGGGATGGAGGTAGGCTGAAAGGAGAGGCTTAGGTGTGTGGGAAACAGCAGGACAAAGAATACTCTGGAGGGTAAAGAATGGACAGAAAGACAGGCACATTTAGCATATTTGGGTCTTAGTCAAATGTGAGGACTTTAGTATTCCTGATAGAGACTAGTTCTGTGGTTCAGCAGAGAGTCACAAAGAAATGGAGATGGATTAGAAAGAATGTCTGAAGGGGGGCCCCGTGTTTTCCTAAATATTCAGTTTAATAATAGGCACAGGACCCTGAGACATGAAATACAGGATGCGAGCTGAGCACTGACATGTGTGCATCATTCTCCACTGCAGAGCTCCTGCCAGGAGGAACTGTACCTTTCTCTCTTATGTTGCCCTTGTCAGGGTATCTTATCTGTACTCTCTTTTATTCAATGTATGTGAAAAAAAATCAAATTTTAATTTTGGAAATAAAAGGCTCAATCAAATAAAAAAAGAACACTCAGGGTAAAGTCTATGAATGGAATTGATTAGATGGAAAACAAAATATAAAGCCTTGAGGACAAAGCAGATGAGTTAAGACAACCAAACAGTAAAAGGTTACAGTAATAGGACATTAGAGTCTGGGTATACAAGATTTATTTAACATCGTTTAAAGATAAAATTTAGATATTGTGGACATAAAAGAAGTACAAACTAAAAGTGTATGAAGTACATTCTAGAAAATCGTTGCAGAAAATCTTTCAAATCTAGGAAGGAGATGGTCATCCAAACACAAGTGGCCCTTAGAAAACCTCACTCTGTCACATTATAGTTCAAATACAAAGTATAC
This sequence comes from Rhabdomys pumilio, assembly GCA_030674055.1. NCBI lineage: Eukaryota > Metazoa > Chordata > Mammalia > Rodentia > Muridae > Rhabdomys > Rhabdomys pumilio. The sequence goes on from JANHMN010000011.1 coordinate 39,816,756, forward strand.
AGGACAAAGAAGTAATATTGAAAGTCATGTGAGAGAACGACCAAATCACACACTTTTTTAAAATCAGATATACAATAGGTATCTCCACAGGACTCTAAGATCCAGAAATAAGAGTACTTAGGGTAATGGCAGACTCCTCGGAGTGTATATACATAACATCACAAACTTATATTCATACTCTTACTATTCGTTCTATATGTTATACTACAGCACAGAATGGCTTTTTAAAGTTATTTTCCCCATTGATGTTGATACCAGAATTGCTCTAAATAACTGCTGCTTTAGGGACTAAATATTTTGTTAAAGAAAATACAGTAAATTGTGATAAAAGTTTCTCAGTAAGGTAATAATAGGTGAATATAGTTAGACTTTACTCCAACTTACTGATTGTCAAGTCATGCCATTAGTGTTATTGGAAAAGGAAAACTGGTAGTTTTTATCGATGTGTCATATTTTGTGTACTAAGTAAGAAGAGAGTCTTTTTATACAATGGTCCATATTGTAATCTTTATACTTTGACTTTAAGGTTTCCTTGTTTGCAGTATAATAAAGAGATAATTTTGAGAAGAAAACAGATAAAAAAGCAAGGGTAGCCAGGCTTAGACCAGACAAACTGAACTTCTGTGGTGATTTGAGTGAGAGATGTTCCCTACAGGCTCGTGTATTTGAAAACTGGGTCTCTAGGTGCTGGCACTATTTGGGAAGATTATAGAAGGTTCAGGAGGTAAGGGCTTATTGGAGGAAGTCACTGAAGGTGGTCTTGCCCCTTGGCACTTATTTTGCTTCATCTTTCCTTTTTTTCTTTTTCATGCCTCTTTAAAAAAAATATTTCAGATGGCCTATGGAAGACCCTGAAAAGCAGAAAAATGCCTTGTGTAGTGTAATCAACTTTACTGCTGTTCAGGCCCAGATCCAGTGCATTGAGTCTGTTCAACCCAATGTCTACTCCATCTGCAAGCTACTGGAGCACAGGGAGGAGCCAGTCCTGAAGAACTAGATGTCACTGAATCGGACCAGTCCTATGTCTGCTGGTCAGCTTCCAGCTTGAAGCGATAGCACCTGCAGCCTGAATTGCTTGCTCTGCTGGTAGACAAGGGTGGGGAGGCCGTAGTGCTGCCTGCAGGCTCTAAGTCAGCTTGCCTGAGGGAGGCCAGCCTTGAGGGTGGGAAGGTTTGAGGCAGCCTGGAACTTGCACAGAACCTGCTACTAGACATCGTGCCTAGCTGCAAGATCACCCTGACTCTGGGCAACAGCAGGATATCCATGGTAAGTCCAGTTTTTATGGTGCATCAGTAACAAGAAATCTGGAACCAGACAAAGTTCTCATTGCAATGAGTATTTGCATGTAAAGCTGTTTGGGCAGAAGTGTGTGTGTGTGTGTGTGTGTGTGTGTGTGTGTGTGTGTGTGTGTGTCTGTGTGTATGTGTTACACATTGCAGTTTTCAATGCCACTATAAAGAATGGATGAGTGATAAAGAGGTGGAAAAGACGGAGGAATGGAAAGGTGCCTGTGCAGTGGGGAAAGGTGAACTAGAGACTCAACAGTGATGACAGGGTGTGAGAGAAGACTTTGTGTTACCACTGAGGACCATGTGCATGTTTGTGCTTTGTGATGCTGCCTGAATCCTGTTGATGTTCATAGGCTATGCTGCTGCAAGAGGAGGAGGGCACGGGTACGGGCATGTTGATGTCCTTAGCTTGTGCTATCACCAAGGGCTATAAAGGTATCTGTGGCCTGTGCTGTAGCAGAGGGCCAGGTTGGTGCCCATGCTTTATGAGGACATTGGTGACCATGCTGAGATCCATGACGTGTGATGTCACCAGAAACTAAGTGGAAGTCCATGATTCATGTTCCCTTTAACTGTAAGGGGCAAGGAAGTTACTTTTACAGTAGCATCCATGACTGCAGACTCAAAGTTGAGAAACAGGGACTTGAAAAGGCTCTGGTAAAGACCCCTACCTGCACTCCACACTATTCCTCAACCCTAAAAGTAGAGACCTAGACAGGAAACCATATAAGAGAACTCTTAGAAATTGTGATAAGTGGCTGGAGAAATGGCTCAGCAAAGAGACTGGTTGCTCTTTAAGAGGACCAGCACCCACATGGCAGTTCACAACTGTCTGTAACTCCAGTTCCAGGGGATTTAATACCCTCATAAGGACACACATGCAGGTAGAACACCAATGTATATAAAATAAAATAAAATAAATTACAAAAACAAAAAATGTGATAAGGAAGCTAAGTATTTATTTCTACAATTGAGGGCTTCTGATGGAGGTGCTCATGGAGAAACACTCAGGTTTCTTTAAGGGGCTAACTACTGGGAGTTTGAGCATGCTCCAGTGAACTACAGGCAACATAAACTGGACTTGAGTGGTTGTGGTTGTTGTCATCGTTGCTGTTCCTTCTTCCTCTTCCTCTTTCTTCCTCTGAGGATGAAGTTCACAAGGGTGGTGGCAGACCTAGAGGATTTCAAAATAAATATGATCAGGGTACATGATGTGAAATTCACAAATAAACAATAAAAGTATTATGGGAAAATATCTCAGTATTGTTTATTTTATGATACGAGTCCTTTTCTGATTGTTATTTCTAGTTCTGTGAAGAATTACATTAGAAATTTGATAGTCCATAAAATGCAAAGGTTATTTTTGTAATACAGCTGTTTTCACAATGTTAATTCTCCCAGGTAAAAATCACAAATGTCTTTCTATCACCTATTGTCTTCTGTGATTACTTTTCTCAGGGTCTCGGTGTCATGGTGGTCTTTGATGTATTTGGTTGAGTTCTAGGTTCTCTCTCTCTCTCTCTCTCTCTCTCTCTCTCTCTCTCTCTCTC
>JANHMN010000011.1:39819694-39872157 GCA_030674055.1 Rhabdomys pumilio
TCTCTCTCTCTCTCTCTCTCTCTCTCTCTCTCTCTCTCTCTCTCTATCTCTCTCTCTCTCTCTCAATAGGCTATATTTCCTACTTCCTTTCTCAGCAGGCTTGTTATTTGTATATATGAAAACATATATGTTGATTTTTTTTGTTTCCTGCATCTATACTGAATGTGTTTGTTAGATCTGAGAATTTTCTGGGGAATGACTTAGGGCCTTTTAAGTATCAAATTAGGTCATATGTAAAAGGATAATTTCTCTTTCTTTCCTGTTTGCATACTCTTTTTATGTCTTTTTCTTGTCTTTTAAAGAATTTTTTAGTAGTTATCTGAGAATTTTATTCAACATGTTTTGATTACAGCCTCCCCTTTCCCCTAGTTCTTCCCAGATAGACAACCCCTTCCATACCCACCCAACTTTGTACCCCTTAACAAAATAATCTGGATAAATTTGTGCTGCCCAGATATTCTTAGACAAGTAGCCTTCCAATGGAGCTTGATTCAATTACCAGGGGATACACTCTTAGTGAAAACTGTCTTCCTCTTCTAGCTGCTAACAATTGTTAGTCTCCTCAACTAGGGTGAGACTTCATGATCAATTCCTCTACCCACACTGGGATTTTCTCTGTCTTGGGCTGGCACAGGTCTTGTGGATGCTGTCACAACCGCTGTGAGTTCAGATGTACACTATTGTGCTATATTGAGAGACACTGTTCCCTGAATCATCCACTGCCTCTGACTCTGGTTACACAGGGATCTTTTATCTTTGGGAGAAGTAGATGCTCTGTATATTTCATTTCCGGTTGCGTGTTCCATAGTCTCTTACTCTCTGCACTTTAGCCAGTGTGCACTACTGTGTTAACCACCTTCTACTTCAAATAGTCTGTCCATTTAGCAGAGTAATAATATTGGGTTCTCCCCTAGTGCTTATGACCAACCTAGTTGCAGATTCTTGGCTTCTTTAACACTGCCAGACATGGGATATATTGTTTGGAGCAGGCCTTAGATCTTATCAATTACACCCACAATGGCCATACCACTACTGTTTAGTGGATATAATTTGTCTGGCTGGTTATTGTAGTTAGTTTGCAGGGTTCTCAGCTGTGTAAGATTGATGAATACTTTTATCCTCCTGTAGTATACATAGCTTCTTGCAGCACCATAAAAGCTAGATCATAGGAATGAAGCCTCCAAGTGAATACCAGCTTGACTTCTCCACCGTCTGAGTCAGTATATAGTTTCTTTAGCAATAGGGTCTTACTGTCAAGTTCTGGGTGGTAGTCAAGATCAATTCTTTCTAAAGCAGCCATTTTCCCCTCCCTGATAAGGTACTAGATGGAAATGCTTTTTTGTCTTTAGGCTTGTTGCTCTGTAATTACAACAGTGGAGCTTTCAATAATTTCCTCTTTAAAATCTAATCCAGTGAAACTAGAAAGAGCTGTTCACAGGACAGGCACTGCCCTGCCTTTCCAGCCAGGCTTCCTGTACTTTGACTGGTGCTAGACTAAATACCCGCCAGTGTTTTTCATAGTCAGGTCATTAATGTAGATACAGTGAAAACAACCTCAAACTGCTCCACCCAGGTGAGCAACAGGCCCAAGTGCTTTGATGCTCCCTTGTTCTCAAATTACCTAGCTAGCATAGGTGTGGACACAGTAGATTATGACTAATAATATTTTCCTCTGGTATAAAAGGCAGTCAGATCAAAGCACTCTGAACTGGTAAGGCAGTTAGGCAAAGCATAGGAACTGAGTAATCCCACATGCTCTGCTGATGCTGGTACTTTTTCCAGTCACCCTATATTTCCCCCAGCATGCGTGTACTCACACAGAACTTGTATTCCTCTTCACAGAAGTTGCAATTCTCTGATATAAACATCCCCCAATCCCCCCCCATGATGTATCCTACATCTTCCACTATATAGAGACCTATCTCAGCAAATCTAAATCAACACATCTCTTGGGCTCATTTAGTTCTACATTATGGTCACTCGATGAACTGGTGGAAATGGGAAAGACATTAGGGCTTTGAAGACACAAAAATCATACTGTCTCACTCTGGCTGAAAACAGTGACTGCTTGATTCTGCTAAGATTATGACTCACCACCACCAGTAAAGATCCAGGGGCCACTTTGCTGTTATCTGTTTGATACCTGGATTGTAACTACTTTCATAAACTGTATTTTTAGAACGTTGTACTGTGTTCCTATATAGTTCACTAATGCTCTTTGTTCTTTTAGTTAAAACCTTCCTGAGGGCTCAGAACCACCCCACACTTTAGTTGGGATCTCAAAGGACCAACTCACTGCCATTCTTCTCCCCACACACACACACACTGCCACAACCAATAACAGCAAACTAATAGGAATTAACAATCATTGGTCATTAATATCTTTCAATGTCAATGGACTCAATTCCCCAATAAAAATATAGTCTAAAAAAATGGATGGAAAAACAGTATCTATCCTTTTGCTCCATACAAGAAACACACTTCAACATCAAAAATAGACATTACTTCAGAGTAAAGGGTTGGAAAAAGGTTTTCCAAGCAAATGAACTCAAGAAATATGGAGGTATAGCTATTCTAATATCTAATAAATAGATTTTCAACCAAAATTAATCAAAAGAAATAGGGAAGGACACTTAATTCTCAACAACGGAAAAATCCACCAAAATAATGTTTCAATTCTTAGCATCTATGTCCCAAATGCAAGGACACCTATATTTGTAAAAGAAACAATACTAAAGTTTAAACCACCCATCAAACCTTACCTATTTGTAGTGAGAGACTTCAGTATTCTTTACTCACCAATGGAGAAGTCATCCAGATAAAAGCTAAACTCAGAAATGATGGAGCCAACAGACACTATGATCCAAATGACCTAACATATCTACATAATATTTCACCCAAACACAAAATATCTTTCTCTTTCATCTCACAGAATAGTCTCCAAAACTGACAACAAACTCATTCACAAAGCAACAATAGAACCAATAGAAAACCTACAAACTTATGGAAACTGAACAACTCTCTACTCAATGACCACTGGAGAAGAAATAAAGAAATTAAAGACTTTCTATAATTCAATGAAAATGAATGCATAACATACCCAAACTTATGAGACACAATGAAAACACTGCTAAGAGGAAAGTTTATGCACTAAATACTTTCATAGAGAAATTGTCGTGATCTCACACCATGAACTTAACAACATACCTAGAAGCTTTAAAACAAAAAGTAGGAAACATACCAAAGAGGAACAGATGACAGAAAATAATTAAACTTAGGTATGAAATCGGTAAAATATAAACAAAGAGAAAAATACAAAGAATCAATAAAATAAAAAGTTGGCTCCTTGAAAAAAATCAACAAGATAGACAATCCTTTATTCAAACTACCTAAAAGACTGAGAAAGAATATCCAAATTAACAAAATAAGAAGTAAAAAGGAAGACATAACAACAGATACCAAAAAAATCCAAACAATATTTCAAAAGCCTGTGCTCCACAAAGTTGGTATATATATATATATATATATATACATATATATATATATATATATATATATATATATATATATATATATCACAAGCAAATGGACAAACAAAAACACTGAACAATTTTCTCGATGGAAACCAATTGCCAAAGTTCAAACAAACCATTTAAATAGATCTATAGACCTAAGGAAATAGAAGCAGTCATTTAAGTTCTAGAACAATAAGACAACTAAGGAGATCAAGGGAATGCAAATTAGAATTTACAAAATCAAAGTATTACTATCCACAGATTAAATTATAGTTTGTATAAGCTATCCCAAATTTTTTACCAGGAAACTTCACAGTTGATAAATATCTCCAGAGAATTGACTGGATATAAGATTAAGTCAAAAAAATCAATAGCCCTCCTATAAACAAACAAAAACTTGGCTGAGAAAGAAATCAGGAAAACAATATCCTTTACAAGAGTCATGAAAAATATAAAATATTTTGGTGTAACTCTAACCAAGCACGTAAAACACATAGAACACAAATAAGTAGTCATGTACCAAGACAAAAAAAAAAAAAAAAAAAAAAAAAAAAAACAGAGAAATTATGATGACCTGGAAAGAAAACTTGGGAGATGTGGGGAGAAGTGATACATGCCAGTATTGGATCAGTTTGTTCCACAGGAAACTTTAGATGCCACTGAGAAAACCTAAATGTCCAATGGAGACAACATATGTGTTCCAGAAAGCATCTTAGCAAAGACAATAAGTAAACTGTATTTCCTTGTGGCCACATTACTAAAGAAAGACATCTCAAAGATGTCAAGTATAGCAAATAACTATGCTTACTTAAAGCCAAGTGATGTAAAACCTTGCATTTTTAGCACTCCCTTTGCCTAAAGATAAATGATAATCCTTGTACCTTACAGCCTTGTTTACAAGGACCGATAACTTCAATGTTTAAAAAAAAGATTCTGAGAGAAGTTGGGTGAGAGAAAACCATAATCAGAATATATTGTATGAAAATCTATTTTTAATAAAAAAGAAGAATATGTAAGAATGAGATGTTTCTTAGTAACCTTTACAGATATAATTTGATGAGTCACCAAAATTCAATATTGTAAAGGCATATTATAAAACTGATTCTCCCTTTGAGAAGCTCATACTCACACTTGGAAATGTAGTATTATTGCTCTAGTATATATATCTCTTGCCTTTAATTTCTTTAATTATATGAAAAACATGCCTTAACAAACCTCTATTTCATATTGACTCATCCTGAAGTTGATTTTCTCAGCAAAACCATAAATTCCAGTTTCACCTGGGAGTGGCATTGAGTCCCCATTCTGCCTACTGCTAACATTTTAAGACCTCAGGATTCATCTGAAGCATTGTTGGTGAGTTTGTGTACCTGTTTCTTAGCTAATCTGTTCTGCTAGGCATGGTTTGCATATTATCTTGTTTGGTTTTGTTTTTCCTTCTGTTTTCTGGTAAAAATACCACATAGTGTTTAATGAATGTCACTAGTACCAAGGATAGAAATCCTCTAAAGTCATTCATATCCCACTCCTGGCTCAGGTGGAAGAATATGAAGCCTGGTCATTGGGGTATAGTCTATTCAGTTTGATCCATTTATGTCTTAAGGCATTTTGTTACCCCCAACACCCAAAGCAGCCTGAGACCCAAAACTGGTGAAGAAGGTACTCTTGAATATAGGTGGGTTGGTTCATGGGAGGAGCGTCCCCATTCTCAGAGAAGGGAAGGAGGGAATGTGAGAAGGGGCTGTGTGAGGGGTGACAGGGAGAAGAAGGAAGGGTACAATCAGGATGTAAAGTGAATAAGTAAATAACTTACTGGAAAAAACAGCACATTTTAGATCCAAAACACATTAGAAATTGTATGTATGTAGAGGCTAGAAGTCAAGTCTGGACATCTTCCTCGACTGGATTTTACCAATTTAGCTAGACTAGCTGGTCAGCAAGACACAGGGGTCATCTGGTCTCTGCTTCCTCAGTGCTTGGGTTACAACATGATTTGCCACATCCAGCTTTTTATGTTTAGAGATCCAAATGCAAGGCTTCATCCTGCCAAGTGTTCAAACACATAGTCTTGTGGGACTCATTTCACATTTGAATCACAACATTGGTTTTTACAGTTCTAGACTTAATCCAATGGTGATGATTCCCAATCAGTTCCTAATCAGACTTTGCCACCAGTAAGAGCAGCACCAAGTTCCCCAGGGTTGACTGCTCACACATTTCTTGGAAACTCAAATTCGACAGACTCAAGAGTTACAGAACTGTGTTATAGCTCTAGGATAGGACACACATGGGATAGAACTCATGGTCCTCAGAAGACTACGACACGTTGAGATTTCATATGCCAGGGTAGAGTTTACTGTGTTACTCAAGATAAATCTTCAGAGTTGCATATATGTATTTTAACTTTATGTAGCAAAAACCATGTACTCAGGCCATAAGACTGAAAATCCATTTTCCTCCATCTTCAAGGCCATTGTGAATACAGTTGATGGGGATTTGTTGTTATGTTGGGATGACCGAGAGCCTTCAGGGCTCCATTGCCCACACTTCAGTTCCATTGGCACACAAAACAGTTAGATAATATGTCCAGATACTTTTTGTGTTTCTTCTTTGCCCTGCTGTAGAAGAGGCTAGCCTTTACTAAGTTACCTGTCTCTGTATCTCTATATGAGAATCACAGGATCTCACAGCCAGAAAGGCTCCCCAATTCAATTCAGTCCGCATACTTTAGTGAAAAAGACCTAAGGATTCAGAGAAAGCTAAAAGTGGTAGAAGTGGAAACAAGGATTCTTGGCTTGACACTGGGCACAGCATAACATGGCAGGCTGGACAAAGTCTCTAACTTCTTACTTAGATATTCTATAAAAGGATGTATGTTGAACTTTAACAGAGGAGCTGGCAGGGCGGATATGATGTAATCCCTTTTTGCTTAAAGCTAACATAACTCCTCTCTCTAGATTTGGTGATTTTAGTCTTTCAGTTTTATCTTGGAAAGTTTATATACCTCATGACTTCTACTCTGCATTTCCCAAAAGATAATTCAGCTTTTCAATAGAGAGATGTCATAGAAAAAAAATTTATGTACCTTGAAGTTTATCTTTACTTTCTGTCTCATTCTTTCTTTTATTTATTTTTTTAAATGATATTGCATAAAGGTCAGGTATATTTCAATAATGAAAACAATTATTTAACATTTATTATTTTCTAAAGACTTATTTATTTCTGTGTATAGGTGTTTTGTCTGTATGTACATTTGCTTACCAGAAAAGAGTAGATTCCATGGAATGATAGTTACAGAGAATACTGAACTGCTAAATGAGTGCTGGGAATTGAACTCAAGACCTCTGGAAGAACACTTATCGTTCTTAACTGCTGAGCCTTGTCTCTAGTTCCTAATACAGAGTCATATACCCATCATTAATGAATCACAGAAGGCAGAGAGGTGAAGAATTTAGAGCATACTTATGAGGCAAATAAAACAAGTATGTTTTATAATATATGACAAATTAAAATAATATGTTGTCAAAATTAACCTACCATTCAAACTACTCTTGAAGCTAAAATTAAAACATATTTAAAATAAATAAAATAAAATAAAATTTGAAATCTAAATAGTACAGAGTTATGATCAAATAGTTGTTAATAAATGGTTCAAAAACAAAACAAAACAAAACAGACACAAAAATGAATCCTACCAGAAAAGGAAGACCAAACCTAAGGATAATAGGTATAGAAGAGAGCGAAGATTCCCAAGTTAAAGGGCCAGTAAATATCTTTAACAAAATTATAGAAGAAAACTTCCCTAACCTAAAGAACAAGATGCCCATGAACATACAAGAAGCCTTCAGAACTCTAAATAGACTGGACCAGAAAAGAAATTCCTACTGTCACATAATAATCAAAACACCAAATGCACAAAACAAAGGAAAAATATTAAAAGCAGTAAGGGGAAAAGGTCAAGTAACATATGAAGGCAGACCTATAAGAATTACACCACACTTCTCATCAGCAACTATAAAAGCAAGAAGATCCTGGACAGATATCATACAGACTCTAAGAGATCACAAATGGCAGCCCAGGCTACTATACCCAGCAAAACTCTCAGTTACCATAGATGGAGAAACCAAGATATTCCAAGATGAAACCAAATTTACACAATATCTCGCTACAAATCCAGAGCTACAAAGGATAATAGATGGAAAAATCCAACACAGAGAAGAAAATTACACCTTAGAAAAGAAAAGAAAGTAATCTTCCAACAGAACCAAAAGAAGATAACTTCAACTCTAATAACAAAAATAACAGGAAGCAACAATCATTATTCCTTAATATCTCTTAACATCAATGGACTCAACTCCCCAATAAAAAGACATACATTATAGGACTGGATATGTAAACAGGACCCAGCATTTTGCTGCATACAGGAAACATACTTCAGTGACAAAGACAGACACTACCTCAGAATAAAAGGCTGGAAAACAGTTTTCCAAGCAAATGCTGCCAAGAAACAAGCTGGAGTTGCCACTCTAATATCAACTAAAATTGACCTTCAAACAAAAATTATCAAAAAGAATAAGGAAGAACTCCCATATTCATCAAAGGAAAAATCTACCAAGAACTCTCAATGCTAAACACCAATGCTCCAAATGCAAGGGCACCTACATTCATAAAAGAAACTTTAATAAAACTCGAAGCACACATTGCACCTCACACAATAGTAGTGGGAGACTTAAACATCCCACTTTCAGCAATGGAAAGATCATGGAAACAGAAACTAAACAGAAACACAGTGAAACTAAGAAAAGTTATGAACCAAATGGGTTTAAGGGGTATCTATAGAATATTTCATCCTAAAACAAAAGAATATATCTTCTTCTAAGTAACTGATGATACCTTCTCCAAAATAGACCATAAAATTGGTCATAAAACAGGCCTTAACAGATACAAGAAGACTGAAATAATCCCAAGCATCCTATCAGATCACCATGGACTAAGGCTGGTCTTTAATAACGACAAACACAATGGAAAGCCCACATTCAAATGGAAACTGAACAACACTCCACTCAATGATAACTTGGTCAAGGAAGAAATAAAGAAAGAAATTAATGACTTTTTAGAATTTAATGAAAATGAAGGTACATCATACCACAACTTATGGGACACAATAAAAGTAGTGCTAAGAAGAAAACTCACAGCTCTAAGTATCTACAAAAAGAAACTGGAAAGAGCATACATTAGCAACTTAACAGCACACCTGAAAACTCTAGAACAAAAAAAACCAATGGAGGAGTTAGAGAGAAGACTGCAGGAGTTGAAGGGGCTTGTGGCCTCATGGGGAAAGCAACAATACCAACCAACCAGAGCTCCCAGGTTCTAAACACCTAGCCTGGGAACACACATGAAAGGACCCAAGGCTCCAGCTGTATATGTATCGGAGGATGGCCTTGTCAGGCATCAGTGTGAGAGGAGGTCCTTGGTCCTGTGAAGGCTGAATGCTTAAGTTAGAGTGAATTCAAGGGTGGAGAGGTGGGAGTGTATGGATGGGAGGGGGAATATCCTCACTGAAATAGGAGGAGGGAGAATGGGATAAGGGGTTTCTTGGGGGGGCGATGGGAAAAGGGGATAACATCTGAAATGTAAATAAAGCATCCAATAAAAAAAACAAAAACAAAACAAATAAACCAACAGATAATGGAAACGGCTATCACAGTCTATCGAGCATTTGAGACTTCTTAGCAGCAATTTAATAACACCCATATTACTGGGATTCCTTATAATTGTCAAGGACAAAAGACTGTGGAAGGGGCCCATGGAACTGTAAAACAGTATCTTCATAAAATTAAAAAGAGGGGAGTACATCTCTGTATACCACAAATTTATTTAAATCATGTTCTTTTTATTTTAATTAAAAAAAATTGGATGCCAAGGAACTTTCTATGTCTATGGCCCTCTACAACTAGGCATACTTATGTGTAGGTGAAAAGGAAGGATATAATTACTGACATATGGCATGATCCCAATCAGGTATTTAATATGGGGAAGAGGGCATGTTTGTGTTTTTTCTGCAGGATGCTGAAGGAGTGTAGTGGCTGCCAGAGTGATAGGTGAGAGATGTGCTGATGCCAGGACAAAGAATGGTGCTGACCTGTGAACTTGCTGAGTATCCTGACAATGGTGACTGGGAAGTTGTATTGGACATATGTTCCAAATCCACTTTTGCTTACCTATATCCCTATATCCTATATGACAAGCTGCCTTGTCTCAAGTTTTAGACCTCATTGAACAGAGAATCAAAATGAGCAGTTATAATGACTCTTGTATTTTTTCTTAAATGTGACCAGTTATTTGTACTCAATCATGTACTGGTCTAGAAAATCAATCCAAAGTTGGAAATAACATTTTTCATTTGGAAGGCTGGTTCTGGACATTTTCAGAGACATATTTGGAAGTTAGCTACAGTTCTCTATGATGTTATCTTAGCAAGAGATAAAGTTGGGACAGGATCTGGATTTCAAACAAGTGTTAATACATGTGTTATGACTCTTTTAATTGTCAAGTTAAAAATACTTTTGTTTCTTCTACAGTATTTAATTTAAGTTGCATCGATTATACACTTTCTAACTATGTTAGCATGTTGAAATCCAGCATGTCAGTTACAAAGGTCTATCAACCAGCTTTTGTTTTATTGCCCTGAGTATCACCTTGGTCTGAAAAAAAAAAAAGCTTGCAAGTATTGAAAGAAGTGGGTCAGGCTTTAAGCAGAAGCAAGAGGGTAGTGGGCTTGATTATTGCAGGTATAACAGCTTTAATTACATTAACTGCTAGCACCACTGCTTCTGCAATTGCTTTGACACAAGAAGTTAAGACAGCTACTTTTGTTAATCATTTAGCAAAAAAAAAGTTACTAATGTGTTGAATATACAAAAGGAATTACATAGGCATTTGGAACAACAGATTGATGGTCTTTATTTTATTCAAATTATTGGAAGGAGGTACAGAGTTTAAGAGTAAGGAGCCATCTCAAGTGTCATGCCAAATACCAATGGATTTGTGTTAGTTCTAAAATTGACAGTGGTAGTCATTAAAAGTAGAAAAAAGTTTGAAGACACTGGCAGTGTATTTGGCATAATTCTAACCCCTCTCTGGATGTTTTAACTTTGCATAGTAAGCTTATGAATGTAAAGAATGCTGCTCTGCTGAGCATTGATTTGGCAGATACTGCAGATAAAATTACCCATGGCCCCGGGGTATTTCTATTTTGCTCAAGCTTCAAGAATGATATATATAGCTTGATCGTGCTAGCCTTTTTTTGTCCTGGGAATACTTTTATTCCTGACCATCATGTTAAAGCTTGTCTTTAACAACAGCAACATGTTGGCAGCCAAAGTGCATGGCTTGAAACAGAACATCAATTAAATTAGGTCAGAAAAGAAAATCCTGCCACCACATAATAATAGAAACAATAAATGTACAGAAGAAAGAAAGAATATTAAAAGCTGTAGTGGGATTTTTCCCTAATTAGTTGATTGGATAATAAAGGTGACAAAAAGCCAATTGCTGGGCAAAAAGAAGAAGGCAGGCCTTCTGGGTCCAAGAGAGGAAGAGGGAATACCGGAGGAAGGAACGGCTTTTTTTATTTACTTTTGTGTGTGTGTGTGAGGTGAAAGCAAAAGGAAGCAGAATGTAAATCTGGAATAGTTAGATCTGGTGGGAATCTGCCACCTGAAGATTTCCAACATAGAATAGTTGATGAGTTTAGGACTATAGATACCAAGCCCTGCGATTGATCTGTTGATTTTAAACTAAGATTGTCTGGTGGTTTCCATTCGAAGTGATTCAGGTGAGCCAGAGGGAAAGAATTTAGCTGAGTAGAATTCGGTGAGCCTTTGGGACGAGAAGATTGGGTAAGGACCAAGCTCCAGAGGAAAGGTAACTTCAGCTCCTGCACAGTCTGGTGAGAGTTCCATAACCTCTAAAGAAATAGAGGCAGTCATTAAAAGTCTCCCAAACAAAAAAAGCCCAAGACCGGAATTTTACCAAACATTTTTTATACCTATACTCCTCAAAATATTCCACAAAATAGAAACTGAGGGAACATTACCAGACACCTGCTCAAGCCATCAGGACACAGGAGCCAAGAAACAACTTGGGATAGGATTCTTACAGTTTCATTCTGCTTCTCAAAGCTGACCCTATGCCACAGCTCTGCATACCCAAATTCCTTCCAGAGAGAAACGATCTTTCAGGAGTGCTGACACACAGGCTTGCAGGAGGGACAAGCCACAGTCAGAGATAGCAAGAAAAGCTAACACCAGAGATAACCAGATGGTGAGAGGCAAGAGCAAGAACATAAGTGACAGAAACCAAGACTACTTGGCATCATCAGAACATAGATCTCACAACACAGTGGGCCCTGGATACCCTAACACACCAGGAAAGCAAGAATCTGACTTAAGATCGTATCCTATGGTGATGATAGAGGATTTTAGGAAGGACACAAATAACTCCTTAATGAAATACAGGAGAACACAGGTAAACAGGTAGAAGTCCTTAAAGAGGAAACACCAAAATCCCTCAAAGAATTACAGGAAAACACAACCAAACTGGTGAAGGAATTGAGCAAAACCATCCAGGATCTAAAAATGGAAAGAGAAACAATAAAGAAATCACAAAGGGAGACAACCCTGGAGATAGAAAACCTAGGAAAGGGATCAGGAGTCATAGATGCAAGCATCACCAACAGAATACAAGAGATAGAAGAGAGAATCTCAGGTGCAGAAAATACCATAGAAAACATTGACACAACAGTCAAAGAAAATGCAAAATGCCAAAAAGCTCTTAACCCAAAACATCCAGGAAATCCAGGACACAATGAGAAGACCAAACCTAAGGATAATAGGTATAGAAAAGAGTGAAGATTCCCAACTTAAAGGGTCAATAAATATCTTCAACAAAATTTTAGAAGAAAACTTTCCTAACCTAAAGAAAGAGATGTTCATGAACAAACAAGAAGCCTACAGAACTCAAAATAGACTAGATTAGAGAAGAAATTTCTCCTGTCACATAATATTCAAAACACCAAAGGCACAAAACAAAGAAAGAATATTAAAAGCAGTAAGGGAGAATGGTCAAGTAACACATAAAGGCAGACCTAACAGAGTTACAGCAGAAATCTCAACAGAGACAATGAAAGCTAAAAGATTCTGAACAGATGCCATATAGACCCTAAGAGAACACAAATGCCAGCCCAGACTACTATACCCAGCAAAACTCTTAATCACTATATATGGAGAAACCAAGATATTTCATGACAAAACCAAATTTACACAACATCTTTCCACAAATCCAGCCCTACAAAGAATAATAGATGGAAAACTCCAACACAAAGACAGATACACCCTAGGAAAAGCAAAAAAATAATCTTCTTTCAACAAACCTAAAAGAAGATAGGCACAAAAACATAATTCCACCTCTAATAACAAAAATAACAGGAAGCAACAATCACTATTCCTTAGTATCTCTTAACATCAATGGACTCCATTCCCCAATATAAAGACAAACTAACAGACTGGATACATAAAAAGAACCCACCATTCTGTTACGTACAGGAAAAGCACTTCAGTGACAAAGACAGAAACTACCTCAGAGTAAAAGACTGGAAAACAATTTTCCAAGCAAATGATCCGTAGAAACAAGCTGGAGTAGCCATTCTAATATTAGATAAAATTGAATTTTAACCAAAAGTTATCAAAAAAGATAAGGAAGGATACTTCATACTCATCAAAGAAAAAATCTACCAAGACAAGCTACCAATTCTGAACATCTATGCTTCAAATGCAAGGGTACCCACATTCATAAAAGAAGCTTTACTAAAGCTTAAAGCACACATTGCACCTCACACACTAATAGTGAGGGACTTCAACACCCCACTCTCATCAATTGACAGATCATAGAAACATAAACTAAACACACAGTGAAACTAACTGAAGCTGTGAACCAAATGGATTTAACATATCTATAGAACATTTCATCCTAAAACAAAAGAATTTACCTTCTCAGCACCTCTCAGTACCTTCTCCAAAATTGACCATATAATTTGTCACTACAGGCCTCAACAGATACATGAAGACTGAAATAATCCCATGGATCCTATAAGATCACCATGGACTAAGCCTGGTCTTCAATAGCAACAAAAACAACAGAAAACCCACATATACATGGAAGCTGAACAATGCCCTATTCAACGATAACTTGCTCATGGAAGAAATGAAGAAAGAAGTTAGTGATTTTTTAGAATTTAATGAAAATGAAGGCAATGTTGTAGCATTGTTGTGGCAATGTTGTTGTATGAAGATGAAGGCATAACCAAACTTATGGGATACAATGAAAAGCAGCGCTAAGAGGAAAACTCATAGCTCTGAGTGCCTCCAAAAAGAAACTTGGAGAGAGCATACATTAGCACCTTGACAGCACACCTGAAAGGTCTAGAACCAAAAGAAGAAAATGCAGTCTAGAAAAGTAGACAGCAGGAAATATTGAAACTCAGGGCTGAAATCAACCAAGTAGAAACAAAAGGAACTATACAAAGAATTAACAAAACCAGGAGCTGTCTCTTTGAGAAAATCAACAAGATGGGTAAACTCTTAGCCAGAATAACCAGAGGGCACAGAGACAGTATCCAAATTAATAAAATAAGAAATGAGAAGGGAGATATAGCAACAGAAACTGAGGAAATTAAAAAAAAATCATCATATCCTACTACAAAGCCTATAACCAACAAAACTGGAAAATCTGGATGAAATGGACAATTTGCTAGATAGATACCAGGTACCAAAGTTAAATCAAGATCAGATAAACCATCCAAACAGTTCCATAACCCCTAAATAAATAGACATCATTAAAAGTCTCCCAACCAAGTAAGTCCAGGACCAGATGGGTTTAGTGTAGAATTCTATTAGACATTCAAAGAAGACTTAATACCAATACTCTTCAAACTATTCTACAACATAGAAACAGAGGGAAAACTACCCAATTCTTCTATGAAGCCACAATTATGCTGCGTATTCTCCCTTGGAGATGGAATGGTTTCTGTGTAATCAGGAACTTGTCACAATTTCCTTTCATAGAGGACTTCATAAGAGATTTTTTTTCTACTTCTATCATGATTAATGTTCCAAACAGATTTTAAAAACTGGTTGAGTGCATATTACTTTTAGCTTAGACAAAATTCAGCACCTCTTCATGTGAAAAGTCTTCCTGAGATTAGGAACACAATGCACATAACTAAACACAATAAAGACAATATACAGCAAGCCAACAGCCAACATCAAATTAAATAGAGAGAAAGCTGAGCAACTTTGCTAAAATCAGGGACAACACAAGGCTGCCCACTCTCCCCTATCTATTCAACACTGTACTTGAAGTTCTAGCTAGAGCAATAAAACAACTAAAGGAGATCAAGGGGATACAAATTGGAAAGGAAGAAGTCACAGTATCACTTCTAGCAGATTGTATGATAGTATACATAAGTAACCTTAAAAGTTCTACCAGTGAACTCCTACAACTGATAAACACTGTCACCAAAGTGACTGAATACAAAAATCAACTTAAAAAAATCAGTAGCTCTCCTTTATACAAACAATAGACAAGCTGAGAAAGAAATTAGGGAAACAACACCCTTTATAATTGTCACAGATAATACAAATTGTCTTGGTGTAGCTCTAACCCATATAAGTGAAAAACCTGTATGACAAGAATTTCAAGTCTTTGAAGAAAGAAATTGAGGAAGATATCAGTAGATGGAAAGATCTCCTATGCTCATGGATTGGTAGGATTAACATAGTAAAAATAGCCATCATACACAAAAGCAATCTACATATTCAATGCAATTTTCAGCAAAATTCCAGCAAAATTCTTTACAGAGCTTAAAAGAGCAACACTCAGCTTCATCTAGAAAACCAAAAAACCCAGTACAGTCAAAACTACCCTGTACATTTAAAGAACTTAGGGAGATATCACCCTGCCTGGTTTCAAGATGTACTACAGAGCAATAGTATTGTATTGGCATAAAACAGCATAGTATTGGCATAAAAACACCTATGGACACTTGATACAAGGAAAAAAGAAAGCATCTTCAACAAGTGGTGCTGCTCTAACCAGATGTCTGCATGTAGAAGAATGCAAATAGATCCATATTTATCACTCTACACAGTACTTACGTCCAAGTGGGTTAAAGACCTAAACATAAAACCAGACACACTACATCTAATCCAAGAGAAAGTGGGGAACTGCCTTGAGCACATTAACACCAGAGACAATTTCCTGAAGAGAACGCCAATAGTTGAGGCACTAAGGTTAATAATTGTCCCGGCCCAAGCTGCTGCTCCGGTTCAAGGGTCAGGGTCTAGCAAGAGAGAAAGTGGGGGAAGAAGGGGAAGAAATTCGAAGAATGGAGACAAACCAGAGTGTGTGACCAAGTTTCAAGTCTCCTTTACTGTCTCGACTCTTGCAAGGAAATCCTGGGTATTTATAAGCACAAGCAGGGGAACACAACTAAAGACACTTAACCATGTGCACCTTGCAGCTGGGGGCACTAAACAGCAAAGCAAGGTATGTGGAATAAACAAGATATTTATCAGAGTGTGCTCAGCTGTTGTGGGATGTTGAAAAACAAATTTCTTGTCAGGGTATATGGCTCGAGATGGCTGCAAAGATGATAGCCGTTTTCTGCTAGGAGTCAGCTCCCAACAAATAATTAATTAATAAAAGGGACTTCGTGAAACTGAAAAGCTTTCTAAGGCTAAGGACATTATCAATAGGACAAAATAAACCCTGAGGTTCCACCATACACTCCTCAGAATGGCTAAGAAACAGCCAGCACCTCTAATAGCATGCTGCATTTTAGAAGTCACCGACACTTTCTGCAAATTTTTGTTTCTGCATAACCACAGTAACAACAGCAATATCTTTCTCTTCCTTACTGTTTGCATGAAATACTATCTCGAGTGTATTCTTAAGAAAAATAATCATGTTTTCATCTAATGAGTGCCTAGGTAAAAAGTTAGATATGTGAAAGTCACCAATGTTGTGGAAATCTAAGTTTCATATTCCATGTTGACAGTGGGAACCTGAGTCTTTTTCTTTTTTGCTTGGCACAGAGTGTTATTTTTCTCTGTTGCCTCTGTCTGTTCTAGGAGGTCAAGCACTTTCTTGCTCTGAAGGGCTGGAGAAGCAAATTGACAGCAGGGGGCCACCAGGAGAGGCCTTGGGACTTCCTGGAATGCAGGGATGAGGTGTTGCTGTTCTATCGCTGTGATAAAGCACCACAATCAAGGCAACTTATGAAAGAAAATATTTTATAAGGGAACTTTCTTACAATTTAAGAGAGTTAGTCTGTGATCATCACTTCGGAGAGTGTGGGGGTGTAGAGTGAAAAATTATAAAGACCATTTTATAAAATATACAGGCTCACTAGTTCCAAGAAGGCGAAGGCGGAGCTGAATGTAGGATTTCAGGCCTTCACTGCCCTGGGATACATCGGGAAGAGTATTAACATTCCTCAAGACTCAGGGAAAAGAACCCACCTGTGGGTGGAGAAGGCCCAAAGCAGGAAGACACATTCCTGACTAAAAAAGATGCAAGTCATCTAGGTGGGGCTGGGAAGCTAGTAGCGCCATGATGACAGGGCAAGTGACAGGGTAACAACTGAGAAATAGTTGGGCAAGGAATGGGAGTGCAGAGTGCTTTCCACATGATCCTGTATCATTTAGGTTTGGGCTCCTCTGGAATGTTCCACTATTTTTATGTTATGTATCCTTGACAACCCCTCACCCCCTCCTCACTCCCCTGGTTTGTGGTTTTCCTCTTTAAAAGGCTCCTTAGCCCGCCACTCAGGGTCAAACTTTACTCCTGTGCGAGTGTGCAGTTTGACTGCTGGCTGCCAGCTCTCTTCCCCAATAAACCTCTGCTGATTGCATCCAGATACGATGTCTTGAGATTTTTGGGTGGCCGAGACTTCCCGAGACTTGAGTGAGGGTCTCCTGAGTTTGAGGGTCTTCAGGGGCAGGCAGGCATGGCACTGGAGCAGTAGCTGAGAGCCTACATTTTATCCAAAAGATGGAGGCAGAGATAGCAAAAGACTGGGCCTAGCATGGGGCTTTGAAACCTCAATGCACCTGCCCAGTAACATACTCTCTAACAAGGGCACACCTTCTAATTCTCCCTAAATAGGACAACTGGAAACCAAGCATTCAGATATATGAGGCTAGGGAAGTCATGTTTATTCAAACCTTCCCAGGTGGGACAGAAAGAAAGACAATAGGGAAGAGGTGGCATGGGAAGGAAGGAAGGAAGGAAGGAAGGAAGGAAGGAAGGAAGGAAGGAATAAAGGAAGGAAGGAGCAAAGGAAGGAAGGAAGAAAAGAAGGAAGGAACAAAGGAAGGAAGGCAGGCTGCTTTGGCATGATAGTCCTGAAAGGCTTTCCTGATTTTTTTTAACTCTGCATTTATTTTCGTACAATAAATACATCTTCAGAAGGAAAATAGCAGAGACTGTATTGTAACCTTATGGAAATAGTGCCAATGGAGTACAGATAAGTTTGCTTTTGAGTTGCCTTTGGCCATTTAACTCCTCTGTCCCTTTTTGCTTTCTCAGTCTCCTTCACTTAAAAGATTATGCAGAGTTATTTTCACGCATTTCTTGTTACTCATATTTTTATTGTTTTTTTTTAACACTGCTTTGCTTTGCCATCTTTTTATTCAAGCTCTTGTGTTTTTCCATGCAGTGATGTAGTCATTCTGGCTGTGGTGACCTATTCCCGTAATCCAGGTGTTACAAGGCTAAGACAGGAGGACTTAAGTTCAAGAACAGCCTTGAACTTACCAAAAAAAAGGGGGGGGGGGAACCTTGGACATGACACCAGTGCTTTTATCCTGTAACTGTAGGTCTGTGATGTTCCCCATTTGAGTTACTTCTTTGCTTTCTGAGATTTGTTGACATAAAACATTATTACCACAGTCCACTGCCACCAATGCCTCCATGGCTTAGATGCACCCCTGACAACAGTCTGGATGGAAAAAGAAATAAAAAGGAAAGAAAGGGACATAATTGCTCCTAGTTATGATGGAGGAGAAATTTTATTATAGATATGTAAGAGAGCAGAGGCAGAAGAATCTGGGAGAGTACAGAGTGGGCACGACCCTGAGTCATATTAGGATAGGACTCGTGGGCTGCAGAGGAAATATAAAGAGTCTGTAAGGGGAGGGAGGAGTGAGTCAGGAGATGGCCAGGGGAATCTCCCAGCTCTGACTGACTAGCAACAAGGTGCTTCTTTATTTCTACAGTTTTCATTAAACAAAGACAGACTATTCTTTACGAGTCCAAGGTTACAAGTCTAGTCACAATTAGACAATACAAACAGAACAGATTTTATTTTTGTTATCAACCCTATAACTCTTAATTTTTCAGTTTAGGAAACACAATGCAATTTTAGTTTGTTAATTAAAATGCAAAGCAAAGGAAAATAAGAAAAGAGTTAACATCTGTAAAGCTTTGTACATAGTTATTTATCATACTTCCCCTGTAGGCAGGTAAGGCAGTATACTGTTGATATAGGGTAGGCACTTCTTTATCACCTGATGTTTATAAAATGTACAGCTTCCTAAGGCAGAATCTGAATCCAGTTTGGCCTGATTCTAATTGTACTCAACCAGGACCAACAGGATTGACACAAAAACAGATGTTGGTTAAAGCAAACCACTCATTTCTTTTCTTACTGGTCAGTGACTTCCTCCTTCCTTCTGATAGTCCTGTCCTATTGACAGACTCATTTTCATGTCCCTATTGTACCACATTCTTGTCCACTCTCCAGGAAACTGATACTAGATATGTGATGGTTTGTTTATGTTCTTTCCAGGGAGTGGCACTATTAGAAGGTGTGGCTCTGTTGGAGTAGGTGTGTCACTGTGGGTGTGGGCTTTAAGACCCTTATCCTAGCTGCCTGGAAGCTAGTATTCTGCTAGCAGCCTTCAGATGAAGATGTAGAACTCTCAGCTCATCCAGCACCAGGTTTGCCTGGATGCTGCCATGTTCCCACCTTGATGATAATGGACTAAACCTCTGAACCTGGAAGCCAGCCCCAATTAAATGTTGTCCTGTATAAGACTTGTACTTGTCATAGTGTCTGTTCACAGCAGTAAAACCCTAACTAGGACAAGATATTGTCATTCATATAGTTGGTTCTCATAATTCTGAAATGGGTTATGCCACTGGTCACGTCCTTAACATAACATGACCTTAAAGAATGTTGAACATATACAAGAAATTGTATCTTCTCAGAAAAGAACTTAAGCCTTGGGAAAACATTGGTTTCCCATTAAATATTTTTAAATATATTGTTCTTTAAATATTTAAATGAATCTTAGATGCATATCTGAAGGCATAAAAGGTCCTAGTGTGACATTTTATAGGCTTCTAAGCATTCTTTTTTTAAAAAATGGAAATAACTCAGTTTATTGGTTGGTTCTATAATATATATGCAATGTTTCTAACTATAATTTCTGTCACATTGACCTAAAAAACGTTCTTTGGAATTTCTGGTTAAACTGAGGTGTTATTTTGTAGGATGAATGGAGATAACACAGACACTCTATCAAACATGTAAATACATAAATTATCTATAATACATCCTTGTACGGATTTGATTAAAGGCAATGTAATCCAGCCACAGATTTAAAATATTACTCAAATTGTCTAGACTCAGCAACATGACACTCAGGACAGTGTTACTATTATACCATTATAAAAATCCACTAACTTGTCAGTTGTTCAAACTTAAACAATTGGTTTGTTAATGATAATGCTGAGAAAGAACAGAGCAAACAAACTCAATATGAAATGTGAATAAAGGAATCACTGGTTTTAAATATCTCCAGCTCTAATACACGTTATTTCATAAGAATTTCTTCCACACTAAAGAACACTGCTGGGTTCTTTGCAGCTGCTGTAACAAAGCCTTACCCTATTTGAGGTGATCTGTGGGAAGGAAAGGAAACAAACTGTGACACTGTCTCTTATCAAAGGACCACACAGTTGTTTGCCACTTTGACTCTATAATGGATTGTTATCTTGGGGTTTGACTGATGTGAAGCTGTCTGGAGAAAATCAGTACAGAAGCTCAGTAGCCCTGTGTTATTGACATTAACTTGATAGTGTGGGGTCAATCAATCTATCTCTACTGTCCATACCTTCAGGGTTTTTTTGTTTTTGTTTTGTTTTTTGAGACAAGGTTTCTCTGTGTAGTTCTGGCTGTCCTGGAACTCACTCTGTAGACCAGGCTGGCCTCGAATTCAGAAATTCACCTGCCTCTCCCTCCCAAGTGCTGGAATTAAAGGCGTGTGCCACCACTGCCCAGCGAGTTTTGGTTTCTGTTCAAGCATTGGTTTCCCCACCTCTTCAGATTGACAAGGCCGGGGGTTGGTGGGGACAGCTGAGACTGAGAAAAAAGCAAGTCACTGGGAAACACTGATAGCAAAAGATTCAGCTGCTGTGAGTGTGCCTGCTGGAGACAGATACCCAACCACAGACTTTCATTCTCTGTGGGACATAGGAGT
The DNA here is from genome assembly GCA_030674055.1 of Rhabdomys pumilio. Lineage (NCBI taxonomy): Eukaryota > Metazoa > Chordata > Mammalia > Rodentia > Muridae > Rhabdomys > Rhabdomys pumilio. The sequence continues at coordinate 39,840,819 of JANHMN010000011.1, forward strand.
GTTCGTGTTTGTTTTCCATTTTAACCCAGTAAATGTAGTAGAAAAAAACCCTGACTTTTATAATAAAAAGTCAGATGACATTTATCTTGAGGTAACATACGGTTCTTGAAGTAATTTTTGCCATGCTACTATGGAAACAGTATTGAGGTTAGTTTGGCCTTTGCACATGGATAATATACAAATGTGTGAGCTTATTCCTACTTTTGAGTGCATGCTAGGAGGAGCAATGGTATACAGCAAATAAATACTGAAACAGACCAAATAGAATATAAAACATTCAATATTCATGCTATAAAGTATTTGCATTATTTCAGAAAATTTATTGTAATACAATCTTTCATAAAATGAAAATATCAAATCATAAAAAATTCTATTTATCAAAGATCAAGGAAAAGTTTCTTTTCCAGTTTATGAAAATATTATAGGTTATCTGTTTTCCAAAGGCTGTTAAAATAGTGGCTGCACTTTGACCAAAAGAAAAAAAAAAAGTAGCTTTATTCAAGTAATTTGGTTGATTAAACAAAATTCTCTCTTCTTGTGGATTAGTTTTACTTTTGCTATTGGTGGTAGTCAGAGGATCCTTTAGCAGTTTTGTCCCCTTGAGTCATCAATGGGGGCATTAATTGTAATGAGTCACTTAATGCCACTTTTTGACAATCAAGAATAAAATATTGTTTAAGTAAACACAATTCTCTTGGAAAAGAATAATCATTTATTCTGACCCAGGGACACAATTTTATTCCACCAACTTCTGTATTATGAAATCAAGCATATTGGGCTCCCCTCTTCTGGAGTACAAGGACAACAGAACACAAGAGATTGAAAGTAAAGAAAGTCACACATGCAGGTAGAAATCATGCTTTCTCACAAGTGGCAGATATGAGAGTGCTATGTAAGATGCATCTAGTATAGCAAACTTAACAGTTAAATGATATTATACAGAGCCAATTCACCGTAAGTGGCCTATATTATTAGGTCTAGTCAAAGAAGGTCAGTGGCAAGAGCCTAGCTGAAGAAATGAGAGCTATCTCAGAATCCCTGGTTGAGGGCAATCCAAGAAGAAATAAAGGCTATCTCAGAATTCTAGGTGAGGCAAAACAGCTAAACTGAGACTCTGCTTTGGTGTCAGGGTCCCCCAAGAGGATGGCAGAGAGGTCATGAGAACCTGGATGTAAAGGCATGGTGATGAAAACATCCTTGTTTTTTTCTTTTTTTATTGGATATTTTATTTATTTACATTTCTTTCCCCATTTATTATTACATTCTCTTATTTTACATCCTCTTTCCACATTTCCCCTTCCTAGAACCTCCCTATCTCATACCCCCCTCCTTTTCACTTTTATACTATTTTAATTACATGCAAGTATTAAGGTCAGTTCTAGGTTGAGGAACTAGCAATACAATAGATGCAAATAGTCAAGGAACAAGCAAGACAATAAACACAAATAGTCAAAGAACAAGCAAGGCAATAAACAAAATTCCATGAACACTCCCATGATCACTGTTTCTGAGAGTTTATCAGGATGACCAAAATATCTGAACCTACTTCCCTATCCTATCCCAAAGTCCTTTTCATGTCTGAAGCCTACTTTTTTGTTTTAGCCTAAAATTTAGATTCCTGCCTGAATTTACTTCTTTGTTCTAGTCTAATGTCAGATTCCTGTCTGAAGCCCACTTCCTTGTCCTTGGCCAATATCATATTCCTGACAAGCAGTCCATTTCCTTGTCCTTGGCCCACTTCAGATTTTTGCCAAGCAGCCTCAAAAGCTCTCCACCTGTCCCCCTTTTGCATTTTATAAACAAGAGTGAACATGTCTTAGGTCATTCTGACAAGAATGCCTTCCTTACCCATCATGGAATATGCATTATCAAAAGCCATGCACTTATGTCTTAGGTTGGTAAGGCTCTGTGCAGAATCTTACCCATCCTTGGCTTGCCAGCCTCTTAATTTAATAACTCTCTCTGTTGGTCCAGATAAAAACATTCTTAAGGTCTAAAATGGTAAACTGAAAAGTAGAGGAGAGAGTCCACGCCAGGCAGCAAACTATGCAAAGAGATAATTTTCCTATGATAATCATGGAAATTACTTTCTGAATGGCCAGTTTTCTACTATGATTTTCAATATGTTTTTGTTCAGTGATCATTTTTACTTATCTAGTTTATTTTCCTTCAAATTGTAAGATAGTATAAAAGCAAAAAATAATAGCCATAGAAAAATAATGAAATAACAAGTATAAGGTCGTTCATAAGTGTACATGTTCTACAGCTATACCACTCTTACCATACCCAGTCTCCTCTGTCATAAATTAGCATGCGCCGTCTTTGGAGTGTTGAGAGATCTCTCAATGAAATAAATTTTCCATTAGTTTTCTATTTTTAGCTTTTCTATTTTCTATTCTATTTGTAACCATACACCACAGTGAACAACCCTCTTATTCTTCAGAGAGTTCTGGTCAACTTTTCTTCTTGGAGAACTCAAGTAATTTGGCAAAAATAATTTTTTGGCAAAACTTAGTTTTGTTGTCTTTAGCTTCAGTCAACGTTTGTTTGTTTGTTTGTTTGTTTGTGTTTCCTATCAGCCTGCTATTAAATTCTTTTCTTGCCAACTCAGAATCTCCCAGATCCTAGTCAGTCTTAGACAGAACCAAATGTTGTCCTTTTAAGAACTCCATGACTTATATCTTGTTTGAGTGTGTGTATTCAGACATTAGATGTGATAATTCCTCCCTTGGGATTATATAACTCACATCAGATGAGATACCAGAGACAAATTAAAGAAACCAAAGTATGATTCCACTAAAGTCCATCCTGGAGAACCAATGAATTTATTTGGCTTATTTACAAATTGGGGCTGAGGGTTTCCTCACAGAGGCTACACCAGAAAACCTTTACCCTGTCGAGGACCACACTGCCCCACAGATGATGGCTTCTAATATGACAAGATGAGTTTTTCATGTGTTAATCATTCACCTGCTTTAACAGGGTTGGGGTAATGGTGGCATTAAATGCTGTAGTTGCTGTCTCCTCTTACAGGCACTGCTACAGTGCTCCTTTCATAGTGTCTCATAGTGTTGTAATGTTACACCCCAGGAAACAGTCTTCATATCCTTTACAGAGATCTGGTCAACTTTTTCTCTTGGAGAACTGAAGTAATTTGGCACAAAAATCACATATCATCTTCTGAGTCTTCTTGATGTTCACAATTTTTCAGAAATTTAATTTCTGAGGGGCAGGCCTTGCTAAGTTTCCAGTTAATGAACCTGAGGGAAAAGGAAAGCTATCCCTGGTTAGATGACATCTAAAATTAAACCTTAAAGCAATGTGAATCTATAATAAAGCAAACTGCATATTATTTATGTAACTGTGGCTACAACTCCAAAAGGAAAATAATTTCTATTTGCCTTTGAGCTATTTAAAACTTGTGTAGATTAAAGTAAGGTAAAAGTAAGCAGATAAAAATATGGGCTTTCAAATTTATCATATTAGAACATAATTGAGATCATTTCTAACAAAAACAGAAGAATCTACAATCTTGTGGAAAGCCCAGTTGAAATTGCTATCAGTGAAGTTTCCACAACATCCTATAAATTACGAGAAGGTGGCTTTTCCTCTCAAGAAAGTACATGAAGCTATTGCCTTTATTATAGCTAGCCCAAGATAACTTTAATGCCAGGTCAAGTCTGGACTGGATTTCAACTTTCCCTTGTACCTTCAAAGAAGTACTTTTGTAAGCAGGGCACTGGCTGTTTAACTACAAGTGACACCCATGTATACAATAAATTGAGAAGTTCAGAGAGCTGTCAAGCTCCTTCAGCCTTAGAATCTACAGGTATATGAGAACCAATAATTAAACTCAGTGGGTGATATTTTTGAAAAGAAGAAGTCATTAAGTTGAGAGAAGGAGGTGTCTGGAGAGGTCTGGGAAGAATTAGAGATGGAAAAATGAAAGTGGATGATTAAAATGCATTATATACATGTATAAAACTCTCAAACAGTAAATCTGTTTTTAAGGTAGACAGAAGTGTCCCCATCCGATGCCCATGTTAGTACTTTGAAATAAACTCAGGTGAAGGTTTGGAGGAATTGGTGGTTACAATTTCCAACACTTGACAGTATGAAGCTTCTAGTGGCCGAAGTTGAGCACACTCTCTACTTCTATGATTCAAAGGAAAATATCACTGTGAACCATGCACATTTTCCCTATATATCTATCATAAGGGCATTGTATACTGTGGCCACAAAAGTAGAACATAATTTTTATAAATCATGGAAACAAATGAAAAAAAACATGTGCAAAAAAATATGGTAAAAATTACCAAAATCATTCTCATTTTATGAAAAACTTCTCTAAGCACCTACATCTTGATTTTAATTTTCTGCCTTCCATGGTCTGATGATGTTTGGGTCTGTCACCATGGAAGTATTAGGAATCAAATAGATCCCTAGAAAGTAGACAGACAGGGAAGAGAAGCTTTAGTAGATGAATGTACTTAATATTTAAGATGGCAGACTTCCTGTTTCTTCTCCCTCTCCAACACAAAAACGTGAACCTTTTTCCATCAGATGGAGCTGTTGTAGAGGACATTCAAATCTCCCACCAGGGAGGCACAGGTGAATGTGCTGCAGGATGATGCATATGTCAGAGGCACATCAGAGACACCTATTCCAAGTTTGAGTCAGCATTTACTGTTTTACTGGCAATTTCTGTGCTTCCACAGAGTTTTCTCCTATACTATTTTTTCTTATAGAACAGTAATAGAAGAAAGTCATTTGTGGAAAGAATTTAAATTTTAAGATTAACTATTCAGTTGAGTCTTGATAATCATATCTGATGAGTGAGAATCTTTAACTTACCTATTAACAAGAACATAATTAACTCCAATGATGACATAGGTCAATGCATAATAAGCACAAAAGAATGTGGCAAGAATTGTAGTGTTGTTACGATCATTCAGGTCCCATGCATGTTCTGTATTTGTGGGATACAGGACAAAACCAATCTGTGTTTTAAAACAAAACAAAATGACACATAGAATAACCATACACATTACCAGACACAGTTATTCCAAGTGCTTAACAATGAAATGATTGCCAGCATGCGAGACAGCACAGATAAATCATATTTTTCTACCTAGTTTAGTAACATAGACAGTATGTACCTAGTCATCTTTCTAAACTATCTCAAAAGAGTGTTAATCCCTAAATGGGTCATCCTTATTAATCTCCTGATTAGTATCAGTTCCAAGGCTCTGGGAAGGTCTCAGAAGATGAGGCAGAAGGAATATAAGAGCCAAAGGAGAGGTAAGATTGTTGTGAAATTCCGTCTTCTGAATATGGTGACATGGCTGTTCCACAAATAAAATCAAGGAAGATGTTGTTATATGCCCCAAACAAGACACAAAATAAAGCCAAGAAAAGTTCAGGTACAGATGGGAGAGGTTTTCTCTGAGCCCTGACATTTCCTGACAAGCTATTGAGAGTTGATAGCTATTGGAGAAGGAAGAGTCATTCTCTTTAGAGGATGTGGCCTGTGGTAGATTCCCCATGTTATGAGTAATCCCATACCATGGACATATGTGAAGCACTAATTTGATTAAAGTTTAAAGAAAGAAAAGATGTGAAGTTGGGAGAGATGGGTTAGGGAGGGATTCAGAGACTAAGACAGATAAAATGGGAGAATTATATGATGAATGATATGGTCACAATTCATTGTATACATAAATGAAATTCTCGTGTATAGAGAAAATTGTTCTTTAATATGCAAATGGTCAATAATCACACAGAAGGTAAACAACATCATTTGTAGTGTAATTTATTTTGCTTTCTTGGCCCTTTAAAAGATTCTCAGTTGTTGTCTACTGTCCCTTTGGGAATGTTTAGCTGTTAGAACTTTTGGACCCTATGTCCGTCAGTGTCGATTGCGTCTTGGACTTCAGAGAACATGAGAGGATATAAAAAGTCAGCAGAGGCTGTGAGAGAGAATTGAAGTAGGGTTAGAGTAGGGTACAGGTGGAGGAAGAGTAGGGTCAGAGAGTAGAGTTAAAGAAGACACTTGGTGCAGGCAGAAAGATGAGAAGACAGTGCAGAAAAGAAATTGAGCAGAATGATAATAGGAGACTATTGACCCAAGAGAAACTGAGTTGAGCCAGAGAAGATATTGCTAGGGGACAGGAGAAGAACCCACAAAGTACCAAAAAGTAAGGAAAGCTACAATCATTGGTAATTAGAGAAAGGTAAATCAAAATGGCAATTATAATAACAAATAAAGAGATTGGAAATGTTGGTGAGGGTGCAGGGGAATTGGAATCCATAAACCTGTAAAATAGAACTGGAAAAAGGGTGACAGTTTCTCTGAGAGTCAAATTTTGAATTGCCATGTAACCAGGCATTCTACTACTAGGAATGCCTCCAAGTATTCAACAAAAATAATGTCTGCATAAATGTTCATAGCAGCGTGATGACTATCCAAAGATGAAAAAGTGAAATGTTAGTATATGTAATAACATGGATGATACTTGAAGATATTACGTTGAGTAAAAATGAGCAGAAACAGTAGATCATGCATGTCGTCTCTTAAAGAAAATATCCATAATGTGTGGGGTTAGGAAACAAATTAGTGGTTGGCAAAGCCTGGGAGCAAAGACAAAGGAAAATAACTGCTAATAAACTGCTAATAATTTGAGCACATGGTTTTCTTTGTAGGCATGGGGATATTTGGGAGAACATTAGAGGTAGTAATGTATGACATTTTAAATAGAATAAAGGCTGCTGAATTTTATCCTTTAAAGTTGCATATCAAATAAACTTTATCCCAATAAAATGGCAGATGGTAGATTGACAGATTTCAGGTCTCTAGAGCAGAATGAAATATAAAAAATCTAGATAATATCATGGATAGCCTATATAAATGCTATGGCAAGTTGTTCATATATTTATGGCAGTGCCTTCAAGTTTCTTCCAATGGCCTCTTTGGAATGTATTATTACCTTTAATCTGTAATCTTCATTTTATAAATAATGAAATTTTATAGAAAAAAATGCACTTAATCTATACTGAGTAAAGACTTAATTTCATTTCTTACTTAAATTTCAAATGCTCTGAATTAATCAGTAGAAATTAAGATTTTTTTTTTTTTGCTTGAATCACTTGCCCCCATGTATAGATTTCCTTTGGTTGGAATGAGAACTCCAGCTTTTATTATCTCACATATATGATCAAGTAATATATGCCATGTGCCAGGCAGTTTATGTATGCATGAACTCTCTGAAATAATGTTTAGTCTTTAAAAAAAAATAACTTCAGCAAGGAGGTCTCATTATCCCTCCTATTATAAAAGGAAGTCTGAAACTTAGAAAGTTCAATAATTTTGACAATAGTCAAAATTTCTGAATCACCCAGATAGTATTCCAAAGTAAGAGTGCCTGGCTTCTTCCTTCTGCTGCACACTCTCCAACTCTCCATCAGCATATATTCTTGCCATGCTGGTCAATATGGAAGGATAGTAGACTGAACAACTGTCAGGGGCAGTTGTACACTGGAGGCCTGGAATCAGCCATAGGCTAAAAGTCAGCCTGCTAGCACTAAGTCTTGGGTCTCTGTGGAAAAACCTTGAAACAGATGGCTAGAAGCTATTGTAAACAAGCAGCTTTGGTGGAAAGCTGCCAGGTCTCAGTCATAAACCTTGTAGATAAGTAACCTTGATGGGTAATACCAACTTAGATAAGGACAAGTGAATCATGGGCGGAGTCATAGTGAACTGTCCCCTGAACCTTCACCCAGCTGACACTCTGTTCTGGAAGATATTTATACTCCCCCTGAATACCTACACTCATCTTCTTCTCCACATCCTGCCTTTTTGTGTATATAACCCTTGTGTGAAAAAAGTAAAATCAGAGGTTTGATCAAGAACTGATGATGACTAAAATCATCCACTTAGGGTTCTACGTAGTGGGTAGTCAGATGTGTGATAACAGGCACATCCTACTTCCTGCTCAGTTGTTCCACCAGTGTTCCCACTAGGAATATAAGGTTATCTCACTTAAAGACATAACCACCTAAAGACCAACAGTTTGACTATAGGCAGTATGTCATAGGAAAGTCTCTGGAGCCTATAAGAAAATACCTCAGCCAATAAGGAGAGAAGCCACAGGTAGAAACAAGATAAATCCAAAGGCATCAACTCACCTGAAAGAAACAAGCCCCCTGTAGCATGGTGAAACTTGACTTCAGGAGCTCCAGAACTACATTGTTCTTTGTGAGGAGGAATTCTATAAAGGCAGCCAGACCAACCAAAAGCGCGCTCAAGTTCAGCAGCTGGTGCACAAACATGTCCACCAATACCGAGTCATGATGGTGGTTGTAGAAGACAAAAGCTGAAAGGGTAGGGGAAATTTGGGTTTGTTTTTTAATAAAAGCAAAAGAGAACCAACTCACCACTTCTTTCTCATGCCTTACTTCCCTCTCTAGACACAGAATTTTACACAGCTATACAGTTGATGGGTCTCACAGTAATGCATTTTGGCATTCTTTTTTCTCAGTTACCACTGCCTATTTAGAATGGAATTATTGAAATGCAACCCTCCATTTCCCTCTCCAAACTTTCTTTTCTCCTCTAATATGAAATGTTCAAATAACTGATTTTTGAAAGCATTTTTATGCAGACTGACGAATAATAAATATGACAGAGCAGGGTGTTACAACTCAGTGAATATGCAGATGAATAAGCTGAAGCCAGGGCCTTGCCTTAAATGCAGTACCCTGGGAAAAAAAAGCAAACACGCCTAGAAATCATATCTTGAGAAGTGTGACAATATTAGTGGCGAGTATATTTCATTACATAAACATAATCCAGTTTCAGCTTAATGGTTTTTATTAAGCTAGAAAAAGGATGTTCATTAAAGATATGAGAACCAAGCTATTACCTGTTGCAATTTATTTTTTTTCTGGCCCTTGTACTCAAAAAGCAACTGGCAAGAGCTGCCTCCTGGCCATTGGTAGCTTTCACGGATTCATAATCAATCTACATTCTCACATCTTCATTGAAGACTTCTTCCTCACTCACCACAGCAATTTTAGAAAACAAACGAACAAAACATATAATTTCTTTTATATGAATCTCTCAAAATTAGGACTTCCACTTCTAAAATGATTGAATTTCGCAGACTCTACACATACTAGCAAAGTTTTACTGTATGGGCGATTTAAAAGCTAGCTGGTAGGTGGCAGAATACGTTAACAGCTGAGTACCCCATTTGAGGATTCATGCTTCCATTACTCTGGGTTTCATTTTCTTTCATTGTTAAAAATATTTTTTAAAAAAAGAGAATTGCTAAGAAATAAGAAAGATATTAGTGATTCTTCAGGGCAGATATCAAACACCAGTAAATAACATTAAATGGATGTATCTGCCCAATATTGCAGGATGAGTCAGTAAAGAAGAAAAGCTATTGGTATCCTACAGAGCATACTCAAATATCTTAATAAAGCTGTAATACTTTGCCCTGTCAATCAATACTGCACTAAGAAAACAAAGGTATTTTATTATACAGGAGTTTATCATTGCCCATGTGCTTACTATTAGAGACAAGTACAGAAAGAAAAGGGGGGACCAACAAGCCTCCTCCCACATACTTACCTTCCACAAAGAAGGCATTTGATGTCATTAACTTGACCAAAGAGACTGGCAGTGAACTAACAGTGAAACACAAGATCTTGGCCACACCGAACATTGCAAAGAACACGTACATAATAATATGTTGCCAGTGAAGGGTTTTGGCCATCACCGTTTCTTTATGTGGTAACAACTTTATTCTTCCATACATAAATAATAGAGCAATTATTCCTGTAGAAAAATTATACCACAGTTTAGCAACATTCTAGATGATTTTTACCTGGCAAGCACAGGCAGGAAGATATGACCATTGCTTAGTTCAATCTGCTGTGTCCTCTTAAAACATTACATTGTTTCTTGGTGGTTCCCTAACAGCTGTGTAGTGACACCTTAGACTTTCTTAGAGGTTCAAATGCTCACAAAGATAACAAATTTTAGTCTAAACCAATGCTCATTACTTTGGTTTAGGTGTCTATTCCAATCTAATGTCCAAGGTTTATAATACTGTCTTGTAGAAGTTGACTGTTCATTTCTTAGATACTAGACCTTTGGATAGCTACTAGGTAAAAGATCAGCCTTGGTTCCTGAGTTCAAAACCAAAATTAAGATTTAGCTTCCACCATCTGAGAATAATCAAAAAGCCCTAGCCAATATAGCATGTAGTATAATCAGTTATACAAGCACTTAAACTTTCTCAGAGATGGCTTGTTTACTAACATACATAAGTTTGCAGATAAGTTATTCTCTTTGGAAACTGTGAATCATATCATAGAAATATGTAATGGGAAAATAGAAAATTTTCTCTCTTACAACAGACAGCTACAATGAAACTAAAAATAAACCATTTTATGGAATTCCCAAAAGCAATGAAAAGACCTCATAAATTATATGGCCCAACTATAGTCTCTAATTCAAGAAATTAGAAAAAAAGAGGGTAAGATCATAAAACAAGGCCTTCCTTGGCTTTGACCACACTGCATAACATCTCAGCAATGATTTATTGATGCTTTTGAACAATCATTTGATTATTTTTCCATCACTGGCAAAATAGTTTCTAGTAGGTATATTCTTTCAGGGACCAGAAAAAAATTAATATGTTATTTCAGAGGATCCAAACAATATCACAAAGAAAATTCACTATGGTTAAATTGGATACATTAAATACTACAAGTAATTTATTAAAAAATAGGCCTTCCAATCCAGGACACTTGAATCTTACTTAGAAGGGGGAATCAAGTAGTCAAAAGAGAGAGATGAAGGTAAGGATCTGGGAGGGAGGGGGAGTAAGAAGGGGAATAGTGGGTTCAGGCTCAGGTGTGGGGAAGGACAGGAGACATGGCTAGAAGGTCATGAAAACGAATGGAAATGTGCATCTAATAGGGGTGAAGAAGTGGTAGGCATCTCCAGGACTAGACAGAGACCTAGAATAATGGAGGTGCTCAAGAATCAATGGGAATGACCTTAGCTGTGACTCACTACACTGGGGCTATAGAACTTGAAGAGGCCACCTCCTGTATGCAGGCAGACACCCCAATGAATCAATAGAGACACCAACCCACCCAAAAAACTTTCAACCCAAAATTTATCCTGTCTACTAGAAATGTAGGCATGGAGGATGGAACAGAAACTGAGGAAATGGCCAACCAGAACCAACTCAATTTGAGACCCATCCCATGGGCAAGCATCAATCCCTAACACTATTAATGATACTCTATTATACTTGCAGACAGGGACATGATGTCCTCTGAGAGGCTCCACCCAGCAGCTAACTCAGACAGATGCAGATACCCACAGCCAAACAGAGGATGGAGCTTGGGGACCCTTATGAAAGAATAGGAGGAAGGATTGTGGGCCCCAAAGGGGACAGGAACTCTACAGGAAAACAGAGGCAACTAACCTGAACCCTAGGGGCTCTCAGAGTCTGAACCACCAACCAAAGAACATACATAGGCTAGACCTAAGACTCCCTGTACATATGTAGCAGATATGCAGCTTGGTCTTCATGTAGGTCCCTAACAACTGGAATGGGGGTTATCTCAAGAGCTACTGCCTGTATCCCAAAAGTTGGGCAGACTTGTTCAGCTTCAGTGGGAAAGGAAACACCTAGCCTTGCAAAGACTTGAAGTGCCAGAGCAGGGGAATACCCATGGGGGAGTCATCTGCTCAGAGGAGAAGGGGAGGAAGGATGTGGGGGAAATTATGAGAGGAGATGACTGGGCGGGGGACAGTGAGTGGCATATAAAGTGAATAAGTAAAAGAAAATTAATTTAACTAAAACAATAGGCCTTTGAATAAACATAAAATGCCGTATTTCTACCAAATTATATTTCATGGAAATTGTAATTTGAATATTTAACAAATACTTTTGAATAAGACAGTCATCATTAGAGTTCCTTGATTTTGTAACAAAATCTTTTTTAATGCATATAAAAACAAAATTGAGAAAACACAACACAATAAGTCAGCTCACCTGTTGATGCCATGACAATAATTGTAATTGCCTCCACAATTTCTGCTCGAGAGAAAAAATTGGGAGTAATAAGGGAGGAAAACCTTTTTTGCTGTTTACAAATATACTTCAAAATAGTCCTTATACTCCACCAAAGACCTAGGATAAATACAAAGGATCCAGCAAGGTAATGACCTGCAGCATCTCCCAGGATCTACAAAGATAAGAATATACAGATGATAGACATTTCATTTGTGGAACATTACCAAATTATTTCTTGTTCCCAAACAACAGAGTAGTTCCTGATGGTTATTAGCATATAGTATATCATAGTATAGTATCAGCTATGCCAATAGAAAGTTAAAATTCACTTTGACACTTGATCATGCACACTGTTGGGGATGTTTTAAATGCCATCTCTAGCCCGACTTTCACAACAAAGTGATCAGTATTCCATTTTTTAATTGAGGAATGAGTTTGCAGGAGTTAAATGACTTCCCCAGATATCACAAGTATTAGGCAAAATTTTGTCAGTTTTAATATAAAACTCACAAGGATTTCTTTAAAAGACAGTATGCAGTTCAGCAACCACATGTGATCTGTGTTTAGCTTACAAATGCAAAGAGATTTAGGTATGTCTTGGTGTATATGCAGGATTGAGTTAATCATCACAAGAATAGTTTTCACCAGATTTGCTGTGTTTAAATATGTCTAAACTAAGCTACTTGGTATTGTAGTACTTAATCTTATTAGGGTTTTCTACCCCACCCTAATCATTCAGTTCCCACATAAAAGACACAAAACCTTTATATTTATAATAAGCCTTTAATGTACTAGAGCTGGGCAGATATTTACCCTCTAAGCTATTAAAATCTACTTCCCCATCAATAACCCTGAATTATAACTGGCCATGTTCCATCTGGGCTGCTCTTAACTCCAATTGGCCAGCCCTCATGGTCATGTTTTCATGGCTCACCTACCACATGGTATCTTCTTCTCTTCCAACCTTCTTCTCTCCCTATGGTCTCCTGCCTCAGACCCCAAGCTTGAGAGTTGAACTCCCCCCCCCCACCTACCTCTCTTCTACCCAGCTATAGGCTGTCAGCATCTTTATTCAACCAATGGTTTTAAATCAAGGAGCAAGATCATGTAGCATCATTTTGTGTGTGGATTTTCTCATCCCTGAGGGCCTGAAATGAGCATTACAATACATAACAGCAAACTAGACCTCAACAAGTTGGTCTTATATTTCCAAAGTTCTAATCAACACTGGCTACTGAGTCATGTTGAGACGAACTGCCTTCTCGTCTCCCTTCACTCATCACTTCGCTGCTCATGAAGGTCACAGGGACCCCTGCACAAGTTGTTAGACTTAAACACATACACAAATGAGTGACATTAAATGGACTCAAAAGGTTGAATTTATATATACATATGTAAAAATATATGTAGCAATAAATAATTAAAGAAGTAGTGTTGAATTTTAGAGGCAATGGGCAGACATAGATAAGAAATTAAAGAAGATCAAGGAAATAATGTAAATATATATATTCATGTATAAAATTCTCAATTAAAAGGTCATATTTAACATAGATATATAATAGAGATAGATAGATAGATAGATAGATAGATAGATAGATAGATAGATACCAAAATTCTCAGAGATTCTGCTTCAATTAGTCTAGGCAGGCACAGACATGAACACTACCAAATCCTTCAGAAGAATCTGTCATGGCCCTCTTGAGAATAATACTATTCATATACAAGGTCCAACTCCACCCTTGTATATTTGACCTGTAGAACATTATTTAACTTTCTCAGTTATCAGCTGAGGATAACCAGGTGTAATACACATTCTTGCAACATAGCAGGGACTGTCTAACACCCCAAAGCTTCCCAGAGGGCTGTTTCACTCTTCCTCTAGAAGAGACAGAGGTGATTTTTGTGTCTAGGTTATAACTGGGGGGCCTGAGAAACACTGAGGGGAGCCTACTCTGCTCTGCTGCATTGATATAGGGTACAAAGTGTTTGACCCATTGTGATGAGGTGGGGCCAGGGAGGAAGTATTAGAAACAAAGTTGCAATTCTGGAGTCCATAAATCAGGACTATTAAGAGATCAGAAAGTCTGGAACTGCTGGTGGAAAGTTCCGGTATATTGTATAACCTGATACTGATCAAAACCTAATTCTTAGAGCAGTGGTTTTCAGCCTGCAGAAAAATATTTTGAGTTTGAGTCATGCACAAAATATCCAGAAAGCCATAAAAAGTATCTATGACATCTAATCCCCCACCCCAACCTAGAATTTCAAGGAGTGAGACCTAGTACTGACTTTGTTTGTTTGTTTTTCCAATTCAAGTCCTCCAGTACTAATACTTACCAGGAGCCATCTAGGAGAAGCTAAAGCTAGCAGGTGATCTTCCTGAGATGGTTCACCATGTACTGTGAGTCACAATGAATGAGCCCTCCAAGGCAAGGCTGAAGGGACAATGTTTTAGGAAAGAGTCTTGCTATTAATATGCCTTTCCTGTTATTACTAAATATATATAATAATCACGAGGTATTAGCCCACACTTTTGGACAGATTTCTGCAGACCAATGAAAATGTACTGTCTTGCAGTGATGCTATATAGACAAATGATTTCTTAATTCTTAATGATGATCCTATAAGAGTTCTGAAAATTATACTGGTAATTATTAATCCCTTTATAATAAGACTGCTATTAAAGCCCCCTGATATGAAAACTGCAATGAGAATTTTGCCAGTCTTCACATGTTAGGAGTTAATTATATCTGAGTTAGAAAGTAGGCATCTACAACTTAGGGACACATTCTAAGAGGCCGTAAAACAATTAACCAATGGTCATAAAAGAGAACTAAAGATTGATTGTAAGTGCAACGACAGAAGGTAAAATATTGACTGGGCTTATCTAAATAAAATTTCAATGCTAACTTACTCACAAAAATTATGGTTTCAGACTCTCTATAAACTTGTGAAGCTAGTGACAGATAGTGAATATCTAGCTAGATAATTACTCTTAATAGAAAGACATGTAAACATCTCTGTTGTAAACTTCTTATTCAATTTATTATTTGAATTTATGTTTGAACTTTTAGTGAACTTTTGTTTTAAAAATATTGAAATGTTAATAAAAAGGTAGGTTATTATACTAAACCCCTGTAAATATCTTCAGCCCATAATATAAGAAGATATCAGCAGACTATCTCGAATTTATCAACTAGAGTTTGGAAAATGTTGAGATTAAACAATTAGGAAGAAATGTACCCTGATAGCTAATGAAAGGAAATTCCTTTCATAAGTATATTTCAGCTAACAAATATGAAACAGAATGTAGCCAGACTTTTGGCTACTTTATGGGTTCCCTTTCTCTACCACCAACTCCACACTTATCCCTTCCAATTCCCCAGCTAGGTAGGAGAGGAAGAAGGTTAGAGGGGAAAGGTAGCCTCAATATCATTAGACTACTTCCTACTGACTAGGGGCATCAAGTTCCTTGGGGCAAGTTTGATCTTTGTTATCAGGATATCTCCAGCAACCAACAACACCAGGCAGAGCAGCAGCCACTGCCCCTCTCAGGCCTCACTCAGTTATATATGACTCCCCAAAATTCCAAATGTCATACACTTCCAAAAACTATCTGCAGCTCGCAAAACCATACCCTTGATAGAGCATGAAGCAAATCATAGTCTGCTGCTGTGGACAATCTAAAACAACAACCCCATATCCCACATATTAAAACAAAACATATTCCCATAACATTTCTGTGCTTGTAAATGTACCAAAATTCTCACTACAACAAAATGGTAGAATGTAGAACTCTACAAATTCTTAATCTGTGACAATGTTAATCAACAATTGTCAGGATATAGGAGATATACAATCAAACAAAATGTGGACAAAGTATTCTTCCAGGGAGGATCTTAACCCCAGAACCAATCTCTCTAGCTAGATATGAGGTTTTTTTGCAAATAAAAAGACTGAGAATACTATTGAATTAACACAAAAATCATTCAATTTTTTTATTTAATAAAGATGATAACAGTATACATATTATGTTTAATTTTTTAAGTAATCTGCTTTCCATTGCAACAATGAAATAAAGAAAAGCAGTTACTCAACTTTTGTGGATTGCTATCTCTTGGAGATGGCATGGCCTTTGCACCTGTGGTTACTCATCAGAGACTTACAGAAGATTAACTTGTGCCCATTAACTTTCTTCCATGGAAGGGGGTAGGATATCACAAGTCCCTTCTCTCTCCAAGGATATGTATACAGTTAACAGTTGATGGGAATGATTCTCCAATTAACTCCAATTAAGTAACTCCAATTAAACTCTGGTTTAAAGGCTACATGGGCAAGTTTGTTTCTATAATACTTTTGGCACCCTATATAAGGTAGGTAGATGTCTATTTATGTCTCTTCAGAAAGAGTTTACACAACAAACTCACACACTTGTAAGATAAAGATAGTATCAATCACTCCCATTTATTCAGTTTGTGAGGGCCCTGATACATATGGTATAACAGGCAAACCCACTAACATAACAACTTAGTACCACAGCACACTACAAAGAAAACTGTTTACCTTTGAGATTACATGGGTTTTGCTTTCTATTGCATGCGATGGTATCACAATGTATACTGACAAATTGGGAGGTTCAAAATAGTGTACCAATACAATGTAATTGTCACTTCATCTAATCCAAAGGTTAAAAAAAATTCATGTGCAGTCACTGTAAGTTGAGAATTATTTGTAGAATATTTGTGGATATTGGGGGGGGGGGAGTTAGTTGTGTTTCTGCCAACATAGACTTAAACAAAACTCTTGTTGAGTTAGTTAATAGATAAACTATATTATCTGCTGTATTTTTACATTTGCTTAAGTTTTTCTTTGAAAATACAAAAAGATAAAAAAAATACAGAGATCATCTTCTTCTGCACAAGGCCTGATGACAGAACAAAGTGTCAAAAATGAAGGTCATCATGAAATATTCAAGGCTCTGACCCCAAGACATACAAAGGAGCAGTAAAAGCTGCTAAAGCTGATCTTGAAAGTAACTCTTCTCTTGACATTGAGCTCCCAGTCTTACTTAGACTGTACACCTTCTGCTTCTACTAAGATTAGTGTTTACAAACACCATCAAATGACCCATCTCATTGTTCAACTCTACCCTTGAATTAGGAATTCCTTACTCATCAATGCACCAAGTCTGCATGTAAACTGTACTCCATGATTTTCAATAATGTCTTTAATTTCTCAGCTAGACTAAAGAACTCTAGGGTATCCTGTTTATAAATTAAACACATGGAAAAGTAGTTCAATGCCATCTTTCCTTTGAAATCAAGATTGCATAGAAAAAAATGTGTAGAAAAAGTAAGGAAGGCAGACTCATGCCCTGTTCGCTCCTTTCTGGACACTGGACTTCCCCCTCCCCCCCTGAAACATCATAGAGGGTCCACTGAACCCAGAGCTGTAGGTAAGAAGACCCACACAATGCCCTACACCCATAGCTGAGTTCGGGGAGCACTCAGATTCCAGCAGAAGCCAAAACCCCGCCCCGGAGGAGTGGTGCTCCCCTTCCGCCCCTCTCCCGGATCTGAGGCCTGGTGCAGACCCACACCTGCTCTGCTCCTTCCTGGACACCAGACTCCTCCCAAGACATCCTAGAGGGGCCACTGAACCCAGAGTGGTAGAGAGTCCACTGAACTCAGAGTGACAGAAAACATATCCTAGAGGAGCCACTGCACTCAGAGCAGTGGACACCTTATCTTGAGACATCCTAGAGGAGACACTGCACGAACAGCAGACACCTAGCTGGTCTGCTACCTTGGAGACACCATATCCTGAGGCATCCTAGAGGTACCACTGTACTCAGAGCAGCTGGAGAAGATCACAGAGACATCTGGACTCAGAGGAGATCAGACACAAGCAAGATAACTGGAAAGGCAGGCTTCAGTCAGAGACAGCAAGTACAGGTAACACTAGAGTTAACCAGATGGCGAAAGGCAAGCACAAGAACATAAGCAACAGAATCCAAAGTTACATGGCATCATCAGAACCCAGTTCCCCCATCATAGCAAGCCCTGAACACCCCATCACACTGGAAAAGCAGGATTCAGAATTAAAATAACTTCTCATGATGATGATAGAGGACATAAGAAGGACATAAATAACACTCTCAAAGAATTTAAGGAGAACACAGGTAGACAGATAGAAACCCTTAAAGAGGAAACACAAAAATCCTTTAATGAATTGCAAGAAAAAACAACCAAACAGGTGAAGGAATTAAACAAAACCATCCAAGATCTAAAAATGGAAGTAGAAACAATAAAGAAATCACAAAGGGAGACTGCCCTGGAGATAGAAAACCTAGGAAAAAGATCAGGAGTCATAGACACAAGTATCACCAACAGAATACAAGAGATAGAAGAGAGAATCTCGTTTGCAGAAGATACCACGGAAAACATTGACACAACTGTCAAAAAATGCAAAATACAAAAAGCTACTAGCCCAAAACATCCAGGAAATCCAAGACATAATGAGAAGGCCAAACCTAAGGATAATAGGTATAGATG
The DNA here is from genome assembly GCA_030674055.1 of Rhabdomys pumilio. Taxonomy (NCBI): domain Eukaryota; kingdom Metazoa; phylum Chordata; class Mammalia; order Rodentia; family Muridae; genus Rhabdomys; species Rhabdomys pumilio. Next base: position 39,859,474 of record JANHMN010000011.1, read on the forward strand.
AGGGGGAAGACTCTCAACTTAAAGGACCAGTAAATATCTTCAACAAAATTATAGAGGAAAACTTTCCTAACTTACAGAAAGAGATGTCCATAAATATACAAGAAGCCTACAGAACTCCAAATAGTCTAGACCAGAAAAGAAATACCTCCTGCCACATAATAATCAAAACATCAAATATGCAAAACAAAGAAAAATATTAAAAGCAGTAAGGAAAAAGGTAAAGTAACATATAAAGGCAGACCTATAAGAATTACACCAGACTTCTCACCAGAGACTATGAAAGCCAGAAGATCCGGGACTGATATTATACAGACCGTAAGAGAACACAAATGCCAGCCTAGACTACTGTACCCAGCAAAACTCTCAATATTGATGGAGAAACCAAAATACTCCATGACAAAACCCAATTTTCACAATATCTTACCACAAATCCAGCACTTCAAAGGATAATTGGTAGAAAACTCCAACACAAGGAGGGGAACTACAACCTAGAAAAAGCAAGAAAGTAATCTTCCAACAACCCTAAAAGAAGATAGCTACACAAACATAACTCCACCGCCAATAAGAAAAATAACAAGAAACAACATTCATTTTTCCTTAATATCTCTTAATATCAATGGACTCAGTTCTCCAATAAAAAAACATAAACTATCAGACTGGATACATAAACAGGACCCAGCATTTTGCTGCATACAGGAAACACACCTCTGTGAAAAAGACAGACATTACCTCAGAGTAAAAGGATGAAATACAATCTTCCAAGCAAATGGTCCCAAGAAACAAGCTGGAGTAGCGATTCTAATATCAAATAAAATCGATTTTCAACCAAAAGTAATCAAAAAAGATAAAGAAGGACATTTCATATTCATCAAAGGTAAAATGAACCAAGAGGAACTCTCAATTCTGAACATCTATGCCCCAAATGCAAAGGCACCCACATACATAAAAAAAACTTTACTAAAGCTTAAAGCATACATTACACCTTAAACAATAATAGGGGGAGATTTCAACACCCCACTCTCAACAATGGACAGATCATAGAAACAAAAACTAAACTGAGACACAATGAAATTAACAGAAGTTATGAACCAATTGGACTTAACTGACATCTATAGAACATTTCATCCTAAAACAAAAGAATATACCTTTTTCTCAGCACCTTATGGTACCTTCTCCAAAATAGACCATATAATTGGTCACAAAACAGGCCTAAACAGATACAAAAAGATTGAAATAATCCCTTGTACCCTATCAGACCACCATGGACTAAGGCTGGTCTTTAATAATGACAAAAACAATGGAAAGCCCACATACATGTGGAAATTGAACAATGCTCTACTCAATGATGACTTGGTCAAGAAAGAAATAAAGAAAAAAAATTAAAGACTTTTTAGAACTTAATGAAAATGAGGACACATCATACCAAAACTTGTGGGACTCCATGAAAGCAGTACTAAAAGGAAAATTCATAGCTCTAAGTGCCTACAGAAGGAAACTGGAGAGAACATACACTAACAACTTGACAGTACACCTGAAAGCTCTAGACTAAAAGAAGCAAATACACCAAAGAGGAGTAGACAGCAGGAAATAATCAAACTCAGGGCTGAAATCAACCAAGTAGAAACAGAAAGAACTATACAAAATATCAACAAAACCAGAAGCTGGTTCTTTGAGAAAATCAACAAGATAGATAAACCCTTAGCCAGACTAACCAAAGGGCACAGAGACAGTACTCAAATTAAAATCAGAACTGAAAAGGGAGACATAACAACAGAAACGGGGGAAATTAAAAAAATCGTCAGATCCAGCTTCCTGTCTTGGATTCTAAGAAGAAATTGAGCATCCTTGGAGTTACTCCAGTTGTGATGAGACAGCCACCAGGCAACAATTGCCTCTCTCCATCTACAGACAAATTACTGTTCAGAAAAGGACACACTTGCAGAATAGTCGACTGATTATATCTGCCTAGACAGAGTAACCAGCCCTTAATAATTCTGCAGCACTAAAGTCTGTCAGATGAGTTTGGGCCAGAAGGCTGAAGATTTGATGCTCCAACGTTCGGTAGTATAGGGGTTGTCCAGGTGTTCAGCGGTCTCTATAAATTGGCTAAGTTTTAGAAGCTATGCTTAGTGCTTCCCATAACTTCAGTTAACTTAGTCGTTCTGGATTTCTGACGGCATTGAAGACCTATAGACTCATAGCCAATCCTGGCTATTTACCTTGAGAGAAAAGATCTGAGTGGAGGGTTTCCAGCTGACATTCATTCTAAAGCCAAGAAAAAGCCAGGTTCAAAACTAAGTGTTCTAGTCAAGAGAGACGACAGAGATTCTGGTTAGTCAAAAAGAGGAGGGACTGGGTATTAAGACTATCTTGTACCTCACTGGTACAAATAGGAATAATTATGCTCTAATTGTATTCTGAAAGAAAAGCTTTATTTTAACAGGAAGGGTAATATGTAGGAGGAGCTAAGGGGGAAGGAGCACCGAGAGGAGAAGATGAAGTAGATGAGAAACTAGGTAATGAGAGAGAAAAAGAAAGAGAAAGAGAGAGGGGGCATGGAGGCAGAAGTTCACATGTCTCCACTAGTCAAAGATAGTTTACATGGCTAGGGTGGGTATTATGTTACACTTCTGATTGAGCATTACCATACTTATAAAGCCCTTGATTAACATTTTAAAAAAATTGTATAAAAGCCAAATGGAAAATGGGGGGGCACGGGATAGGGGTTTCCTAGGGAGGGGAAATGGGGAAAGGGATTGGCATCTGAAATGTAAATAAAATATCCAAGAAAAAAAAAAGAAAAAAATGGGGAACAAAACTAAACAGGGAATCTTCAACTGAGGAAACTCAAATGGCAGAGAAGCACCTAAAGAAATGTTCAACATTCTTAGTCATCAGGGAAATGCAAATCAAAACAACCCTGAGATTCCACCTCACACTAGTCAGAATGGCTAAGATCAAAAACTCAGGTGATAGCAGATGCTGCCAAGGATGTGGAGAAAGAGGAACACTCCTCCATTGCTGATAGGATTGTAAGCTGGTACAACCATTCTGGAAATCAGTCTGGAGGTTCCTCAGAAAATCGAACATAACACTGCCTTAAGAACCCAATTATACCATTCCTGGGCATATACCCAGAAGATGCTCCAACATGTAATGACACATGCTCCACTATGTTTATAGCAACCATATTTATAATAGCCAGAAGCAGGAAACAACCCAGATGTCCCTCAATTGAAGAGTGGATACAGAAAATGTGATACATTTACACAATGGAGTACTACTCAGCTATTAAAAACAATGACTTCATGAAATCCACAGGCAAATGGATGGAACTTGAAAATATCATTTTGAGTGAGGTAACAGTCACAAAAGAACACACATGGTATGCACTCACTGATAAGTGGATTTTAACCCAAAAGTTGGAAATACCCAAGATTCAATTCACAGACCATAGGAATCCCAAGAAGAAGGAAAACCAAAGTATGGATGCTCTGGTCCTTATTAGATGGGGGAGCAAAATACTGAAGGGAGGAAATATGGAGACAAAGTGTGAAGCAGAGACTGAAAGGTGGTCCAGAGACTGCCTCAACTGGGGATCCATCCCATATACAGTCACCAAACTAGGAAGCTACTGTGGATGCTGGGATGTGCTTGTTGACGGGAGCCTGATATGGCTGTCTATTGACAGGTTCTGCCAGAGACTGACAAATACAGAGGAGGATGGTCACAGCTAACCATTGAACTGAGTGTGGGGTCCCCAATGGAGAAGTTGGAGAAAAGACTGAAGGAGCTGAGGGGGTTTGCCACCCCATGAAGGGAGCAACAGTGTCATCTGGCCAGACCCCTCAGAGCTCCCAGGGACTGGACCATCAACCAAAGAGTACACATGGAGGGATCCATGGCTCTGGCCACTTATGTGGCAGAGGATGGCCTTTTTGGACATCAGTGCAAGAAGAGGCCCCTGGGCCTGAGGGTGTTCAATGCCCCAGTGTAGGGGAATGCTAGGGCGGGAAGATGGCAGTGGGTGGGTGGGGGAACACCCTCACAGAGGCAGGAGAGGGAGGATGGATAGGGAGTTTCCGAAGGGGAGACCTAGAAAGGGGAAAACATTTGAAATGTTAATCTTAAAAAAATCCAATAAAAAAAAGAAAAGGTAAAAACAAAAACAAACAAACAAACAAACAAAGGAGCAAAAGTACAGACCCACAGCCAAACACTAGGCAGAGCCAAAAGAACCTTGCAGAAGAGGAGGAGAAAGAATTGTAGAAGCGAGGGGCCAAGAACCAAAGACAGCACAAAAACATGGCCCACATAATCAACTAAGCAGGGTTCATAAGTGCTCTCAGAGACAAGACGTGAGGGTCCGGGATCCTGTATGGGTCTGAGCTATGTCCTCTGTGTATATCTTATAACTGTATCACTTGGTGCTCCTGTGGGACTCCCAACAATGGGAGAGCGAGTGTTTCTGGGTATTTTGCCTGTGCTTGGGGCTCTTTCTTCCTACTGGCTTGTCATATACACCCATGTTATGAGGGTTTGTGCCTAGTCTTAGTGTGCCTTATTAGGCCATGTTCAGTGAATATCCCTGGGAGGCCTGCTCATTTTTCTTCCTCTTCTTTTTATTTTGAAGGGAGACAGAGGAGAAACTGATCTGGGAGAGGTGGGGGGAGGGCCTGGGAAGAGTGGAAGGAAGGGAAAATGTGGTTGAGATGCACTGTATGCGAGAAGAATAAAAAGTTTTTTCTTTTTTAATTAAGGAGATTACTAAGCCCAGAGGTGCAGAAAAAAAGCCAGAAGATCTCAGGTGCACATCTGTTCATCGATATGCAGTTTGACACTTGTGTAAACAGAGGCTAAGGACTAAGAATTCACTGCAAACTGGGCACTTAAAACTTAAAATGTTTTATGTACAGTGTCTTATCTGCCCAACTTTGAGCAATACAATTTTCTATTTGCCTTGTGCTATTCAGAGATGACGAAACAATACTTTCCTGGGAATGTTCCTCAGGCTAATTTAATAGCAGAGCTGAGACTCAAATCTGGTCTGGCGATTCCGAAGCCTAAGCTCTTGTCAGTATGTTTTCTCACATTCCAGAGACAGAGTGGTAGGTTTGACGGAAAAGGACGTTCCTACATGCCCATGCAGTGCAGGATAAAAGCGGAAATTGGCCACGGCTAGATTTAAAATCGGGATTTCAAGTCTTCTGAATCTCTGCTAACAATCTTGGTTGCAGGATGTGTTTCTCTATAAACAGGGGAGGGAAAAGCCTAAAGAAAGATGAGACGCACATCGTGTTTTCTCAAACTGCTCCTCAGCCAGGACCAGGTTAAGAAAAAGTTAGGAGCAGAGAAGTTATGTGGAAGGCACTGCATTTTATCAGGATTAACTTGTCAGCCATCCCCAGAATATATGAAAGGGAGAGTGGCCTACAGGCAAAGATACAATTAAAAGGCTATTGTAGACGCTCATTTCTCAGATGTCAAGTCTGAGTCAGAACAGGATGGTGAGAACATGCAATGCCATGCATGAGTAATAGCTTAATACCAAACTCAAAGGAAAAACACACCCACCCTAGGAACGTAAGCGATAAAAGATATGGTCTTTGATGGCCCTGAGATGGGAGAAGAAAGAAACAAATGCACTGATGGCCAGTGACCCTGCCTGCTCCTCAAGGTGCTGGCCTCACCCACCCTTCTCTCCATGAGAGTACAAGTTCCAAAGAGTGAGGGAGCCTGCGTGGACCTAGCAGCACCACGGGTTTTCCCAGTGCTGAGGACAAGTGGATGTTGGTAGTAAGTGGTATCTGGCAGACTGTCCCCACTTTCCTGGATACTTCGTGTAGGAAGGGCTCTGTCAAGGCTCAGCACTAGTGAGTCTTCCTCAGGAGGCTTTCTTCTCAAGATACTCTAAATTACATCATTCTAATTATTATCCACAGAGACTTATGTTCATGGTATACTTTTATAATATGGAATCTTTTGTTTTTTCTTTAACTTCTTTTTTTTTTTTACCTTCCTCTGCAAGACTGCCAAGCTCAACTATGTCAGTTTTGCTTCTTGCTGCAGAATTTCCAGCAATCAGAATCAGTACCCAGCAGAAGCAAAATGTAAACTTAAATTATCATAATCCAGTTACCAAGATGCCTCTTGCAGCCAAGTCTTGTCACCTGACTGCAACCCTAGGAACTGACATGGCAGAAGGAGAGTGTAGACTCCCAAAAACTGTCCTCTAACCCCTAAACACATGCACCATGCACATGAGTGTGTGCATAAACACACACACAAATACACACACACTAAAGAAATGAATGAAATAAAAATTAAATTCACCACTCACAAAATCTAAGAAGCTCATTTTTATAAGTTGTGAAATTAAGCTTAATATTTTTGTAACCAAATATTATCATGAAACAATTTTTATTTCTTTCCTTCTTTTCCACTTATTCAACATTTCCAAACTACTATGAAAAATATGATCACAGAGTAGGGACTTGAAAAGCAAGACTGTCATTCATAAAAACATCACTGCAAATTAAAAAACACACACACACACAAACAAAAACAAATGCTCACCAGAGATCGAAAGGCACCTCAGAAACACATCTAAGTCTGGCTTTCTATAGAAAAATTCTCCACAAACTCACAGTGCTCTGCTATTCTGATTTTAGGAAGGAATTCCATGGGAATAATGGTTTGGGGATACTACCATGTTAGTTACAAACTTGTGTGCGTATTTCACACTGAGACCACATCTCAGATGAGCTATCACACTTCAAACTCGGTATTGGTCGAGCTCTGGCAGAGCCTCTCAGGAGATCGCTATACCAGGAAGTGCTTCTTGGCATCAGCAATAGTGTCTGGGTTTGGTGTCTGCATATGGGATGGATCCTCAGATGAAGCAGTCCCTGGATGGCCTTTCCTTCAGTTTCTGTTCACTCAGTAGACATATGGGGTTAGTGGTTACTTGGAGATCTTATGGGTTTTATTTACTTGTTTAATAAAGACTTGAAATGAAAGAGAGTAGGAGAAAAAAGTGGGGAGCAGAGAGTACACATTGGGCTGCCCTTTCACAAGAGTTATGCCTTCTCATTCTCACAGCAGCCCTGGTGGTGTAGGTGTGAGGAGCGCCTTTATCTGTAGATGTGTATGTAAATGTTCCCTGAAACTTACACACTGCACCGGCACCTTATCCTCAGAGTGAAAGAAGGATTGGACAATGATATGCCAATAGCAACTGAAGATCTTTCCAAGCCCTAGAAACAATCAGCAAAGTTTGGAAGGCGGGAGGACAAGCATGGCTAGGACGACCCTGTAATCAAAATAAATCATGCATATTAAGCCCTGTAATCAAAATAAATAATGCATATAAGCCCTGTAATTAAAATAAATAGTACATATAAGTGTTCTTTGGTGTAGAAAGGGTGGTAAGGCATTGAGTTATATTTTAGAAGCTGACTAAGCAGGACCAGGTAATTAGGAGTTTCAGGAAAGATTTAATTTTGCCAAGACCAAGATATGACAGAAGCCAGGCACGGGTCCAGAAACCTGGCAAGATTAAAGGCTCTTATATATAAGTGCAGGCCAAGGCCAGACTGTTCCATTGAGAAGGAGAGCCTAGAACATGGAAAATAAATGATAAATGCATAAATGATAAATGCATAAATTCTCATCATGCTTCCCAGCTGGAAATGCCACACCTTGTGCTCACTTCTCCCAGATATCTAACTTACCCAGCCTCCTGCCTTGACCTCCCCACCTGGCTTCTTCACTCTGTTGTCTAGTGTGGCTCTCAAACTCAGAACTGTCCAGAGCACAGTTCCCAACATCTCTCACCTGGAGCCCCCAACACCGTCTTTCTCATTTAAAGACAGCTTCATCCTTCTAATGGTTCGTGCCAAAACTTTAGTCATCCTTGACTCCTCATCTGCTTTCCTTCTTTCCATATGCAGCCAACTGGAAACTGCTCACCTCCAACTATGCCCAGGATTTGGCTATTTCTCACTATCTCCACTAATGTTGCCCCTAGGAAAACTTTGATTATTACAATGGTTGCCCAAGTGGACTCTGTTCCATCTTTGCCTCTGTCAGAGTATTCTCAACACAGGAGCCAGTACTGCTTTGTTGATGCTTAAGACAGTCAAGATTTCAAATGGGATCCTATGACCCACAAAAGTTAGTCCATCACTTAATTCTCCGACAGCTCAAAGTTTCTTCTCCAACAGCAATAATAGCCTTCCTGCTTCTTTTTGAAGATCCCAAACTTGCTTCCTACTTAGGACATTAGCACTTATAGCCCCTCTGGCTAGCAACATTGGCTTTTTTTTTTCTCTCTTAAAGCTATGTCTGGGACACTGCTTTCTAAATATGGACTTCTTGCAGTGCTTTCTGTGGATCTGCCTAGATAGGGCTTCCTTTTTTTTTTTATTTTTATGTAAGACATTGCCTTTTAACATGCTATAGAATTTACTGTTTTGTTGTGTTTATCCTTCACTGAGAATCTTACACCTTGAAGCAAGATTCTACTTATATTCACTGATTAATCTCTGGGTCTTGGAAGTATGTCTAGCATACAGTTAAGTGCTACATAACTGTTGGATAGATGATAAATGATGGCATAAAGATTATGTGCCAGAAATTTATGTGCCATAATTTATGCTAGTTTCTCCTTTGCTTTAGTCAAATACAACACATAATAAGCAGTCTAAGAAGACATCTAAGGTTCTAAGAGTCAGCAATGCAACTATACCTCCGGTGCCAAATTGTTATCACATCAACATATGTGGCTACAAGCTTAGCCACTTTCATAATAAATATAAATAATGAGCTGGTTAACTTTAAATTCAGAAGTATCATCACTTGGATACAGTTTTCTTCTAGTTTGAATATGAACAGAAACTCTGCATCTTTACTGATGAAAAACACAATTACCCACAAGAATCAGATGCATTTGTTCAAAACAAATAATTAAAATCTAACCAACAGAGAATAAAGCTTTTCTTCAAAAAAATGGCTTGAAGAAAAAACATATTGACGTTGCCAGGACTTCATATTGAGACATAGAAGAGTCGTCAATGTTCACAATTAGTGTTTCAGTCTGGAAAGATAACATCCCAAAGGCAACTAAAGAGGTGTAAAAATTTACGAACAATAAAAACAAAAAACCCTGACTTCTAGAGTTGACAAACCTGCTGGGGCCCTTCCAGGGAGTCTTCCTCAGAACAGAGAGGAAAGTCTGAGGGTCTTTGTGACAGAACAGCCTGCAGAGGAAATAAGGAGTCAGGGGAGGGAAGGTGCCAGGCACAAAGGTCAGGGAAATAAATCTCTGACTTGCTAGCAGTCAGGCAACTTCTGTGGCTCTGACTAGGAATCAGGCCATTTCTGCTGCTCTGACTGACTAGCAACCAGGGGCTTCTTTATTTATACAAGATTCACAGAACAAAGAGAGACTGATCATTATCCAAGTGGTACAGAAATGTGTTTGAGTTTTCATCACATACCCGGGATTACAAGTTCAGTCCCAATTAGAGAATCGAAACTGAACAGATTAGTCTTATTATTACCAGCCCTTTAACTCCAATTTAAATAATCTAAAGAAGGTCTCCTACAAAGTAAACACAATATTTGCTTTTTGGAAACATTCCAGACAAAAAGAAAATATCTGAGCCATTGTTTTTATGCGTAGTAAATACTAATACCTAACTTATTTTACTATATGTTTCATCATTTACACTATAAAGTAAGAAAAGTTTGTTTTAATCAATCTATCTTACTGGAGTGTACCTTATATGACCCCCCTATCTTTACTGCATTTTTAGAGAATTCTAAGACTATAATAAAAAGAGACCTGGAATCTGTAACCTATTCCCCTGTCCAGTCAGACTTTGCCAATTGTCTCTGTTTACCCTGCATCAATTATGCTGTTTGTGTTTGCTCAGGAGCAGACACCCCAAGAAGATTCCTGGAGTCATCTCATCTATATGTTTGCCTGTGCTTAATGATCTCCAGGGCGTATGGGAGACTTCCAAATACTGGCCAGATAGGGTTAATTTTAGGATTAAAAGGACTCAGACATAATTTTTTTTCAAGAAAAGACATGAAATAAATCATAATGCAGAAAGTCCCCAGTAAAACAACACATAGAGACCAAAATGTCAAAGTGAGAGAGAGAAGGACAACAATTGCTACCATCTTGGGGTTGATTTTTTTTTTTCAGTGCTGAAGAGCACACCAAAGATCTCTGTGTATATTAGGTGAGCTTTCTACCGACTGAGCTATACTCCCAGCATGACAAGCACTCTTACCTAACTTTATCTCATAAAACTGTATGAAAATGATGTTAATATACCCATTTTACAAAACAGAGATTATTACTTGTACTATGTCTCAAATACACAGTCTAGAATCAAATCAGATCTGTAATCCAAGTGCTTGGAAAGGAAAGGCAGAAGAATCAAGAGTACAAGGTTAGCCTCACAGTATAGTAAGCTTGAGGCTAGCTCAGTTATACAAGACCCATCTCAACGGGGGGTTGGGTGATAGGCTACAGGAAACATTTTTTTTTCTTGCTCTTCCCACATTATCAAACCAAAATTATTACAGAAGTAGAAAACTAACCTTTGGGTGCTTCGAGTCAATTCTTACTTCTGAGCTGTTCATCTTGCTTGGTATCAAACACTTTAGAACTGACACAACAGAGAGAAGATAAAAGCAGCTACGATTTCAGTTTTATTCCTCACTTAAGGCTGAGATTTCCTAGAAAAAAAAAGAAGAAAACGATCAGCTGAAACTTGATACCTTACAGACCACTTTTCATCTGTTTGCATATGCCAAAAGCAACTAGCATGCGACATTAAAACTTAGCACATTTTACCTTTGCCAAATGTTACTTACCACACTTAAACAATTGTCCAGGTCTTTACCACTCATGTGCTGGAGATGCACTCCACAGTAGCCAATCCTGGCAGATGCTGCTTATGGAATGAGAAGTCAGTTTAGCCAGCATCAGCCTTGCAACAGCCCAGAGGAGCATTATGTGTTCCTCTTACTCACCTTTTTCTCTGGAGGTTTTAACTCCGCCCATCCTACAAAAAGTCCAGGCCCACAAATTAATGTCATTAAGCATAAAAATCATATCATATACTTATTAATCAAGGGCTCAGATTACCTCAATATTCTGTACAGTCAGAGAAGTAGTACATAGTCACTAACATCAGAGGCTTTCCCTATAACTACGTGGTAAGTTTACTATTTATTTCTACTTTCCCTGATCCCTTCACCTGATTTATATCATTATGACATTGTTTAACCTGCCAACTCTGCTGTCTAGAGTGTAAGACTCCGTTGCAGAGTTGGCCCACCCAATATCTGGCTTCTCCCACCTGAGCCAACCTGTTTCCCAAGCATCCACATTCATTCCAAAATCAAACAACAGAGCAGAAAAATATTGAAGAAACCTCCCTCGCCTGAACTGTTCCTGTAAGGATCAAACTTAGGAAGAAATAGTCACTGCTGTGCAAGCTGGTTTCAGCATCTGGGCTGAACAGCCAGTGAAAATACCTGTTTGTCCTTTGCTCAGACATGAGCTCTACTGGAGAGAGGCTTTCCGGCACAGGTCTTTAATCCCAGCACTTGGGAGGCAGAAGCAAGGTGATCTTTGTGAATTCAGTTGAAGCCAGCCTGGTTTATATAGTGAATTCGATCTCAGCCTAGGCTATACAGTGAGACCCTACCTCAACAAAACAAAGCAAAAAAAAAAAAAAAAAAAAAAACACAGAAAAGCCCTAATGGAGTAAGTATGAAGTATGTACATGAAATGGAAGGATGTTTGTCTTATTACCAAAAAACAGAGTAAGATATTAGAAAATAATTTCTGTTCGTGGCTTTGGCTGTAGCTCAGTGAAAGAACATGTATTGCGGCATGTACAGGACCCTGGGTTCAGTCTCCAGCACTGGGAGAAGGAAGTGCATTAGGAAATAAACTTTTAAGATGCAGTTAATAATGGTTTGCGAATTAAAAGGAAGGGCAAGCCCAATGGGAAGGACAAAAAGATGTTCCTCTAAAGCAGACTCTTTCTTAAAATGAAAACACAAAAGATCTGCTTCCTGTGGTCACCAGCATCATGATACCTAGGTGAGATGCTCAGGGACGGGGGAGGAAAGGCAAGAAATGTCTCCTTTTTAAAGAACAGTGCTGATTCATATTGTGAAAACAACAAACACTTGTTTTCATGTGGATCTCTAGTTCACGGGCTCATTGCTTCTTCAGTTGTGCTTAGAACACCAGGACATTGACATACACTTATTCATCTCATCTTTATTTCTCTCTAACATCCACAGAAGTGGCCTCTACAAATTGCTTCTAAAATAATATACACTGCAACAATAAAGAACGCCAACTGATTATGCTCAACTGTACCTTGAACCACAGGGGAGGAAAAATACAAAAGTCTTAGCTTTAGTTTGAGAATAGTGAGGAAGAGAATATTTATAAACACCATTTGCCAACTAAGGAGTAGTATCGCAGTGAAGGAAATATAGTATGCTTCAAGCCTGTTGGTTTTGATATATATATATGTGTGTGTGTGTATACATATATGTATACATGTGTGTGTGTGTGTGTGTGTGTGTGTAGATAGATAGATAGATAGATAGATAGATAGATAGATAGATAGATAGATAGAT
>JANHMN010000011.1:39873118-39914183 GCA_030674055.1 Rhabdomys pumilio
TCTTCTTCTTCTTCTTCTTCTTCTTCTTCTTCTTCTTCTTCTTCTTCTTCTTCTTCTTCTTCTTCTTCTTCTTCTTCTGCCTCTGCCGCTTCTGCCGATGCTGCTGCTCCTGCTCCTGCTCCTCTTCTTCCTCCTCCTCCTCCTCTTCCTCCTCCTCCTTTTTTTTCTTTAGCTTATTAAGTCCAGTGTCTGTTGCCCAAATTCTCCCAGGTATGAGTCCTGCCCCAGAGTATATTTGATCTACCAGGGATCATGCCATTAAAGAAAAGTGACTTTTCCTGTCCCACTGCCACCAAATGCCAATTGACTCACCTGCCTTTTGCAACTCCTCTATGTCTTTCTCATTGGAAAAGACAGAGCAGAATCCTTTTCAGTTTATGTTGACACCAAAAAAGTAAATGAATTTGATTATTTCATCTGCTATGTGGCTTTTGGTGGTTGTTGTTGTTGTCATGAAATATTGTAAGCTACTCTGATCCTGGAAGCCAAAATGATGGCCAGGATAATACTGACTGATATCCACCTTATATTCCTTCATCTAGTCACCCAACCTCTAGCACTCATGCCTGAGAACAGGATAAAGTATTGCAAAACAGTAGATGGACAACCTTCTTCCTAGACTTAAAAACAAACTGATCTGAATCAGTCTCTCCTCAAATGGAAAAAAAATTAAAATGTCTCCACTTTCCAACTGTATCTCCCAAAGAATACTTGATAAAATAAATAAATAAAATAAAATACTTGATAAAATAATAGTAATGATATCCTGTCATGATTTTACATAAGATTCTTAACATAAATTGATACAGACAAAATTTTTAAAGAAACTAATTCTTTTCCCATACTCAAGAGCTTGGTACAGTTCATGAAGAAATTCCATGCAGCTCCATGGGCAGGATGGGAAGGAATGTCTGAATGCTTAGTACCAGCTGATCTGACAGAAACTCACTGTGACAACAAGTGCCTAAGGTATAATGTAGAGTATCAGATGGCCCTGAGAGTTGCAAAGGTGGGGAGGGAGACCAGATAAACATACCTATTGAGCACATTACAACTGTCAAACTCACAGCAGAATCATCTGAGCTCAAAGTGCAGATGTCAGTGGTGGAGCCCTGCATAATCTCTGACCTTACCTCCAGCCTCTGGGGATAACCAAGGCTGGGATCTTCAACCCCTACAATAAGCTCGGTCCTCTCCATTCTTCGAACATGTCTCATATACCTCGTGCGCATTCAGAAACTTCTGACTATGGACTGTGGCTTATCCAGTTCTTAAACCTGTCTGAGATTTGTTTTCTCTCTGGTGTGGCCCTTCCCACTTTTTGATTTGGCAGCATCCATTAACCTCTCAGAAAGATAACATCACCTTGTTTATCCACCTTCACAGTCCCTTGTTCTAAATTCCATTAGAACACATCATGTAGCTAGATAATGTTTTAGCTTGGCTCAGCTTCTTATGATTCAATACGGAGGGACCAAACAGAACAAAAAAATATTTTTAAATAGTAATGAATACCAAAGCATGACCACCTAAGAAACCAGAGAAGTATCAACACAGGGGATGGCTTGTCGGTCTCTGGCGTGTTACATACAAAGTATTATACTGAAAGCACTGAAGGCATGATTAAAAATGCATGTAGAAGTATTTCTCCAGAACAGCTTGGGGTAGTATACTTCAACTATATTTTTCATTCAGTTTTTACTAGTTGATACAAAATGCTTTGATCATATTCATCACTCTCACACAACTCTTCCCACATCCATACTCTCTACTTACTGACCTAACTTTTTGTCTTGTTTTTTTTTTCCTGCTTATATCATTCAAGATCAACATGGAGTATCCAGATATTCTAGGATACTCGATCTTCTACTGGAGCATGGTCAGTATTCTCTTAGAGACAACTGTCTTTCCTTCCCCCAGCAGCTAATGACTGCCAAATAGCTCCATGGTTAGGAGTAGGATTGTACGCCCAATGCCTTTCTCCATGCTGTGTGGTTTAGACCTATGCAGTATTAGGCATAGTGTCAGAACTACCACGAGTTCATGTGTGTATCTCCCCTGTTCTGTCCAAAAGACTCCATTTACATGTAGTTACCTACTGCCTTTCAACTTTACACTATTTCCAAGCCCCTCTTCTGCAGCGATCTCTAAACCTTGGATACTTCCAAGGATAAGAGATATATATATTCACTTTAGGAATGAGAATTCTTTAGTCTCTTATTCTCTGTACCTTGATGAGTTGTGAGTCTCTGCATTAACCACTATTCACTGTAAATAGAAGTGTCTCAGATGGGGATTAACAAGACATTGATCTCTGATACAATGATAAGTTATGAGAAATCAGTTTAACCATGTGTGTATTTAGCAGCATGCTAAATACAACTGCTTTACTCTTTTGAGAAGGCAGGCATTGTGAATTTTTTTGGCGTGAGTACTGGGTTTTCTTTATTACTACAAGTGTGTGAATATATATAAGTGCATATGTATACATACATGTAAACCACTCTTTTTGGATTGTGGGGGGGAGAAGTCTTGCTATGTAGCTAGAGCTGGCATTGAACTTATGATCCTGGTGCATCGGCTTCCCAAGTCTGGAGTTTGAATATGCTTGGCCCAGGAAGTAGCACTATTAGGAGATGTGGCCTTGTTAGAGTAGGTGTGGACTTGTTGGAGGAAGTGTGTCACTTTGAAGATGGGCTTTGAGACCCTTCTCCTAGCTGGCTGAGAGACAGACCTCTTCTGACTGCAGTCACATAAAGATGCAGAACACTCAGGTCCTTCTACAACCTCTCGTCAACCTGCATGCTGTCATGCTTCCTGCCATGATGTTAATGGACTGAACTTCTAAAACTGTAAGCCAGCCACAGTTAAATGTTGTCCCTTATAAAAGTTGTCTTGGTATTCCATTGTGAAGATGTACCACATTTTCTTTATTCACTCTTCAGTTGAGGGACATCTGAGTTGTTTCCAGTTTCTGACTATTACGAATGAAGCTGTTATGAACATAGTTGAACAAGTGTCTTTGTGGGATGGTGGAACACTTATGCCTAGGAGTGGGATAGTTGAGTCTTGAAATAGAACTAATCCAAGTTCTTTTTTTTAGAAACTGCCAAATTGGTTTCCAAAGTGATTGTACAAGTTTGCACTCCCACCAGTAATGAAAGAGTACTATTCGGCTATTAAAAACCAAAGACATCATGAATTTACAAACAAGTGGATGGAACTTGAGAATATCACCCTGAGGGAGGTAACCCAGTCCCAAGAGGATATGCATAATATGTACTCACTTACAAGTGAATATTAGCCGTAAAGTCCAGGATACCCATGATACACTCCACAGACCCGAAGAAGCTAAACAAAAAGGAAAGCACAAGCTAGGATGCTTGAATCTCACTTAGAAAAGAAAATAAGAATAGATCGATTTGCATTCTTCTACATGTTGTCCTCCAGTTGAACCATCACCATTTGTTGTCAATGCTGTGCTTTTTTCACCAGACAGTTTTAGCTCCTTTGTCAAAGATTAAGTGACCATAGGTGTGTGGGTTCATTTCTGGGTCTTCAATTCTATTCCATTGATCTTCCTGCCTGTCTCTGTACCAATACCATGCAGTTTTATCACTATTGCCCTGCAGTACAGCTTGAGGTCAGGGATGGTGATTCCTCCAGAAATTCTTTTATTGTTGAGAATAGTTATTGCTATCCTGGGTTTCTTTGTTATTCCAAATGAGTTTGAGAATTTCTCTTTCTAACTCTGTAAAGAATTGAATTGGGATTTTAATGGGAATTGCATTGAATCTGTAGATTACTTTCGGCAAGATGACCATTTTTACTATATTAATCCTGTCAATCCTTGAGCATGGGAGATCTTTCCATCTTCTGAGATCTTCTTCAATTTCTTTCTTCAGAGACTTGAAGTTTTTGTCATACAGATCTTTCACTTGGTTAGATTCACACCAAGGTATTTTATATTATTTGTGACTATTGTGAAGGGTGTCACAAAAATCCCTTAAAGAATTGCAAGAAAACACAACCAAACAGGTCAAGAAATTGAAACCATCCAGGATCTAAAAATGGAAGTAGAAACAATAAAGAATCTCAAAGGGAGACTACCCTGGAGATAGAAAACCTAGGCCCCAGTGTAGGGGAATGCAGGGCCTGTCCTCAAAGCTGTTGCCTGTATGCAGGACTTTTACCATGAAGGGATGTTGAATTTTGTCAAATGCTTTCTCAGCATCCAGTGAGATGATCATGTGGTTTTTTTCTTTGAGTTTGTTTATATAGTGGATTACATTGATGGATTTCCGAATATTGAACCATCTTTGCATTCCTGGGATAAAGCCTACTTGATCATGATGGATGATTATTTTGATGTGTTCTTGGATTCAGTTTGCAAGAATTTTATTGAGTATTTTTGCATCAATATTCATAAGGGAAATTGGTCTGAAGTTCTCTTTCTTTGTTGGGTCTTTGTGAGGTTTAGGTTTGAGAAGGACAACATATAGATGAATGCAAATCTATCCATTCTTATCTCCTTGTACAAAGCTCAAGTCCAAGTGGATAAAGGACCTCCACATAAAACCAGATACACTGAAACTAATAGAAGAGAAGGTGGGAAAGAACCTTGAATACTTGGGCACAGGGGAAAATTTCCTGAATGGAACTCTAATGGCTAATGTTCTAAGATCAAAATCTGACAAATGGAACCTCATAAAATTGCAAAGCATCTGTAAGGCAATGGACACTGTCAATGGGACAAAATGGCAACCAACACATTGGGAAAAGATCTTTACCAATCCTACAACTGATAGAGGGCTAATATACAAAATTTACAAAAAACCCAAAAAATTAGACTCCAGAGAATAAAATCACCCTATTAAAAATGGGGTACAGAGCTTAACAAAGAATTCTCAACAGAGGAAACTCGAGTGGCCAAGAAGCACCTAAAAAAATATTCAGCATCCTTAGTCATCAGGGAAATGCAAATCAAAACAACCCTGAGATTCCACCTCACACCAGTCAGAATGGCTAAGATCAAAAACTCAGGTGATAGCAGATGCTGGCAAGGATATGGAGAAAATGGAACATTCCTCCATTGTTGGTGGAATTGCAAGATGGTGCAACCACTCTGGGAATCAGTCTGGCGGTTCAGCTATACCACTCCTGGGCATATACCCAGAAGATGCTCCAATATATAACAAGACCATATGCTCCACTATGTTCATAGCAGCCTTATTTGTAATAACCAGAAGCTGGAAAGAACCCAGATGCCCTTCAACAGAGGAATGGATACAAAAAATGTGGTACATTTACACAATGGAGTATTACTCAGCTATTAAAAATAAAGAATTTGAGAAATTTATAGTTAAATGGATGGAACTAGAAAATATCATCCTGAGTGAGGTAACCCAATCACAAGAGAGCACACATGGTATTCACTCGCTGATAATTGGATATTAGCCCAGGAGTTCGCAATACCCAAGATTCAACTCACAGACCAATGAAACTCAATAAGAAGGAAGACCTAGTGTGGGTGCTTCGGTCCTTCTTAGAAGGAATAACCAAATACTCAAGGAGCAAATAGAGAGACAACGTGTGGGACAGAAACTGAAGGAGGGGCCATCAGGAGACCATCTTACCTGGGTATCCATCACATGTGCAGTCACCAAAGGTAGACACTGGTGTGGATGTCAGAAAGTGCATGCTGACAGGAGCCTGATATAGATAGCTGTCTCCTTAGAGGTCTGCCAGAGCCTGACATATTCAGAGGCAGATGCTCACAGCTAACCACTGATCTGATCAAGGGTTTCCCAATGGAAAAGTTAGAGAGAAGACTGAAGGAGCTCAAAGGGTTTACGGTTCCATGAGGAGAGCAATAATACCAACTAACCAGAGCTCCCAGCGTCTAAACCACCAGCTTGGGAGCACATAGGGAGGGACCCATGGCTCCAGCTGTATATGTAGGGGAGGATGGCATTGTTGGGCATAGGTGGGAGAGGAGATTCTTGGTCTCATGAAGGCTGGACGCTGAATGTGGGGGAATTCCAGGGTGGGGAGGTGGGAGTGGGGAGGATGTGGGAGCACATCCTCATAGAAGCAGGAGGATGGGGGATGGGATAGGGGGTTCCTGGGCAGGAGGGAAATGGGGTAAAGGGATAACATCTGAAATGTAAATAAAATATCCAATAAAAAAAAAGAAAGAAAATCTTTAACAGTAAAAAAAAAGGGGGGGGATAAAATAGTCCTAAGAGGCAGGTGGAGGGAGGGAAGTGGATGGGAGGGGGGATGGGAAGGTCAGGATCGGGATAAGAGATGGCTAGATGGCCATTAAAATTAATGGATATCTGAAAGTGATGGGAATGGAGAGGTGGGAGCTTCTCCAGGATGAGACAGAGACCTGGGATAAGGGTGGCACCCAAAAATTTATGAGGCTGACCTTAGCTGTGAGTCACTTCATTGGAGATATGTACCTGAAGAGGCACCTCCTATAGCCAAGTGGAGCAATAGAGACACCAACCCACCCATAACATTGTCAAACTAACATTTATCCTGTCTACAAGAAATACAGGCACAGGGAATGAAGAGAGACTGAGGGAATGGCCAACCAAAATCCAGTCCAATTTAAGACCCATCCCATGGGTGACACCATTCCCTAATACTACTAATGATGTTATGCTTACAGACAGGAACATGTTATCTTCTGAGAGACTCCACCTAGCAACTGACTCAGACAGATACAGACACCCTCAGTCAAACAATTGATGGAGCTGGGGGACTCTATGCAATACCCAACAAAAGGGAGAGAGAACCTGTAGAGACCACATCCAGAGGTTATGCATGGCTCCCGTTTGTGGGATGGGGCCATCCACCTTTCTTAAAATTTTAACTCAGAATTGCTCCTGTCTATAGGAAATACAGGGACAAAAAGTGGAGCAGAGACTGAAGGACAAGCCATTCAGAGACAGCCTCACCAGGGGATCCATCCCATATACAGACACCAAACCCAGTCACTATTGCTGATGCCAAGAAGTACTTGCTGACAGGAGCCTGATATGAAAGTCTTCTGAGAGGCTCTGCCAGAGCCAATACAGATGTGGATGTTTGCAGCCAGCCATCGGACTGAGCATGGGAACCCCAGTGGAGGAGTTAGGGGAAGGTCTGAAGGAGCTGAAGGGGTTTGCCACTCCATAGGAAGAACAAGAATATCAACCGACCAAATATACACACTGCCACTCAGAGCTCCCAGGGACTAAGCCACCAACCAAAGAGTACACATGGAGGGACCCAAGGCTTCAGCTGCATATATAGCAGAGAATGACCTTATCTGGCATCAATGGGAGGGGAGGTCCTTGGTCCTATGAAGGCTTGATGCTCCAGACTAGGGGAATGCTAGGGGCAGTGAGGCAGGAGTGGGTGGGGGAAGCACCTTCATAAAAGCAGGGGGAAAAGGAGTGGAATGGGTGTTTTCAGAAGGGAAACCTGGAAGGAGGATATCATTTGAAATGTAAATAAGTAAAATAAAATGAAAGAAAAGAAAAGAAAGAATAGGAAGAAAGATTGAGGGCCCCAAAGGGGGGTAGAAACTTCACAAGAAGACCAACAGAGTTAACTAACCTGGACCCTGGGGCTCTTAGAGTCTGAACCACCAACCAAAGAAATACATGGCTGGACCTAGGACTCCCCGCACATACATAACAGATGTGCAGCTTGGTCTTCATATGAGTTCCAAACAACTGGTGTAGTGCCTATCCTCAAAGCTGTTGCCTGTATGCAGGATATGTTCTTCTAGCTAGGCTGCCTTGTCTGGCCTCAGAGGGAGAGGAAGCACCTACCTCTGTAAGGGCAAAGACTTGAAGTGGGAGGGAGGGGGTTTATCCAGAGGGACTCTACCTGCTCAGAGAAGGGGGGGGGGGGAGGGGGAGGGATGGGGGGGGGGGGGGACGGGGGGGGGGCAATGAACAGGATACAAAGTGAATAAGTAAAAAATTAAATTAAATTAAATTTTTAAAACATGTCTTGGTTATAGCTCTTCACAGCAGTGGAAACCCAACTAAATACCAAGTATTTGGATTACAAGTGTTTATCACCATATCCAGCCTCTTATAAGTATTTTTGAGCACTGTTCTAAAATGAGGTTAAGACACTTTGTAGCAGATTGTAGCAGGGAAGAAAAAGGAAAAAGAAAAGAAAAGAAATGGGGAAAAAAAGATAATGAGAAAAGCATTTAAACAAAATGAGATAAATTCATGAGGGAAAATAAACCAAAAAAAAAAAAAAAAAAGATTTTGTGAATTATTAGGAACCTTTTGAACTGTGTACATTCTGATGTTAAATACTCTGGATTACAGGAACTAGATATTTGTGTTTTCCTAATATGTGTGTGCCTAATATTTACATATCTAATATTTGTGTGTCACATGCATTATGACGTTTCCAGTTTGCAAGGAAAAAGAAAACATTAGCATCCCTGTTTGAGAGCTAGGCTCCGTTCTTCTCTTTCCATTCCTAATCTACTTTATGCTGCTATAACTGAATTCTCTCCAGTACATGATTTATTAAGATAAAAAGCTTTGTATAGTTCAGAGACTGGGAAGTCTGAAAGCACAGCATCAGCATCCGGCCAAGGTGAAAGATGAACATCCTGCCACATCATAATATGGCAGAAAGCATGTCATAGAGAGCCAGAAAAGGGTTGCTAGCTAAATCCCTTCTTCACATAAAGCAATGAATATGATCTTTGAGGGTCTTCCCTCATACCCTTCTTAATCCTGATTATTTCCTAAAGGTTCTTTCTCCACGTATCATTTGCATAGTCAGTGGTTAAGTTTGAACATATGAACTTTGGGGGACATAATCAAATCACAGCAGGTCCCAAGCCTGCTTCTAGTAGTTTCCTCAAATACGTGTGCAATCAGTGTGATAATGAATTTTCAAGGGGTCCCTCTACATGTATCTTAGCTCTCTTTGTGTGTGTGTGTGTGTGTGTGTGTGTGTGTGTGTGTGTGTGTGTGAAGTTTCCTTGTTCCTAATACTTTTTTCCCTATTGCTGAAAACATCACAGATTTTGTTTACAGGATACAGAGAAGTCAATCTGGAACTGAGCTGTTAGTGCTTTCCTATCTGGGTAGCATTCATATATTACCTTAGGTGTTGGTTTAGCAACTTAAGGAGAAAAGATATTATGGATATTAACCAGCAGTGAACCTTGAATAACAATACTGATGCATCAGTCATAGTAGGCCTGTTTGGGTGGCAACCAACCACTTTCCTGATTGGATTTAATACATACTCCACAAGAGGGGATACATGTCTTGTACTGCATGACTGATCAAGTGCCTATATCTGAGGCGCTCACAGGTTCTTAGCAGAAGTCTACTACTGCTCCTTTGCTAAATAAACAGGCTTTCATACTCATATTCATATTCATTAAACTACAGGCACTCTCAGCTTTGAAAGAGAAAGTTTGTTCTGTGCTAGAAACAGTAATGAAGAGATTTTTAACTGATTAAAGTCCTGAGAATAAATAACTATATGGTGACCTCCTTGATAAAAGACTTAGCATTCCTGCTAATTCCCACAATAAATCAAGGAAGAGAGGGTTGAAAAACTTGTCAGAGCTTGAGAAACAATCACAGCTTTGGAACACTTCCTGATATGTCATAGTCATTGCAATCACGAACACACAGCTGCTACAGTTACCTACACAAGACCTGTACAAGGTTGGAACCTTCAACATTTCATCACAGATTATGAAATGTTTTTGAGCTCTCACTCCTAGTGAAGGAGCTTTTGGCAATTAAAGGTTGCCAGAGACAGTGTCATTTTCTTCAGTGTTGTGACCACCGATAATCTGAGTATGTTCCAATAATATAATCTGTACCTATGTTCATACAAACAGTTGTAACTAAACACAGCGGGAATCAGTTAGGAAGGGAAAAGGGGATTCAAAGGGAGTGTGAGATGAATAAGCATAAAAAGACCCATCTCTAGCTGAGAGGATGTTGGTAATTAATAGCTTCTAGAAAAAAGAATTCATCTTCCCTACAGATGTAACACAGAGTACTACTACCTAGTAGTACTAGTAGTAGACCTAACTATTTAGTAGCTGATCTAACATGCTTCAGTGGACTACATTGGCTACACGACCAACAGTATACAAGTAGTGCTAATTAGACTTGATGGAAATTAGAGAAGGAAATAAAGGGTAAATATAAACAATACACTGTACACAGACACATATAAACATGTGACATTGCCAAAAAGTGTGTGTGTGTGTGTGTGTGTGTGTGTGTGTGTGTGTGTGTCTGTTTTATGAATGTGAAATGTTGCCGGGCAGTGGTGGCGAACGCCTTTAATCCCAGCACTTGGGAGGCAGAGGCAGGTGGATTTCTGAGTTCGAGGCCAGCCTCTTCTACAGAGTGAGTTCCAGGACAGCCAGGGCTACACAGAGAAACCCTGTCTCGAAAAACCAAGAAAAAAAAAAAAAGAATGAATGTGAAATGTTCAGATGTGAATGTGTGCACTTTTGTGCGGGTGCATGTGTACATTTATGTGGGGACCAGAGGCTGACATTGGGTTTCTTTCTCTATTACTCCTTACATTATTTATGATGTATGAGTGTGGTATTTGTAAAGCTTCCTATTGCAGTTAACACAGAGAACAATAACTGGTTGCAGTACAGAGATTGAGCACTTCAGAGTGCTCCACCCTAAATGGGCCATTGGTATCACCCTCCTCTCCCCCAGGCTCAGGGAGGGACTATTGCAAAAGAAGAAGAACAAAGAATGGCAAGTGCCACAGACAGTGAATGGCTTACAGAGATACAAAAGGGTAATCACACATATGAGTTCATAGAAGTTGTGACAGACTGCAAAAGACTTGTGCAAGCTCAAGCTAGACAAAAATCCCAGCACAGAAGGGACAAAGGAGCATAAAAGTTCCATCTCTAACTGAGAGGATGCTGGTAATTAATAGCTTCTAGGAAAAGAAGAATCCATCTTCTCTACAGATATAATATAGAGTACTGCTACCTAGTAGTAGTAGGCCAAACTACCTAGTAGTAGATCTAATGTGCTCCAGGGATGACTACACACTCAATAGTATATAAATAGTGCTAATTAGGTTTGATGGGTCTGAATAAAATGAGAACACAACATTGTTCTCATTTTCACCAAAGGTATGATATGGGGGTAGAAAGAATCTAGGAGGAGTGGGAGGAGGGGATGGAATGGGATTAAAGGACAGGGTATAAAATTCTCAGATAACTAATAAAAAAAACTAAAGGTAGAAAATTAGAATTTGCAGTCACTTGTTTTGCCTATCTAAAATTTCTATCATATCAGATGTCAGTCACCTCTACACTGTATATTAAGTTTTCTTTGCTGGTGTCTGAAGCCAGTACTGGTAGGTCATAAAAATTACTAAATATTTCCTTTGCTTAATAAACATATGAGAGTCTTCATAGGAAATGCTATAGTACTGTTCTTTTTATTGGAAAATGTTGGTGGCAATTTTTCCTTTAGTCAAGGAGAGATTCAGGCCCAGTGTCTGTCCAACTCATAGCTCGAGTCTGTCCCTCCAGAGGTCAGTTACTAGAGTGCTTTGACTCCAGCGCTGAGCCATATTCCTAACCTTCCTGCAAGATTGTCATTTTATGTTTTATATGCTTCTGCATTACTTGGAAGCATGTCAAATACTTTTTATGTGAGCAAGTAGTTTTCATTTTATGATGAAAATATTAACTATAAATACAGCTTCTCATCCTAAGAGTAATATATGATAAGGGCTTGCCTAAAGTAGGCAGAATTAGACCAAGTTATTTGGCTCCGGCTCTTTATAGTAATGCTCTTAAACCACATATATATATATATATATAATATATATGGAGATATGAAAAAATTGTGTATTTACCCCAGAGAGGGCACTGAAGACCAAATAAGAAAAAAAGAGTTCTGGAGCTACATAGATGGTTTCATGAGTTATACTATTTGCTTCACTGGTATGAAGACCTGTTTTCTAGCCTCTAGCACCTAAAACAACAACAACAACAACAACAACAACAACATTAACAACAAGACGTATTACTGCCCATTCCTGTAACCCCAGAGTTGGAGATCAGAGGCGAGAAGATTCCAGGTGTTGGTAGCCAGCCTAACCTCAAACAGTGAACAATAGGTTCAGTGAGAACCCTATATCAAGGGAGTAAGGCGAGGCATGATAGAGGACAGGACATCCTTCCTAGCTTCTGCACATTTATGAATGGATATGTACATTGGGAACCACAAGTGGGCACACACACACACACACACATATACATGCACACATACACACACACACACAGAGAGAGAGAGAGAGAGAGAGAGAGAGAGAGAGAGAGAGAGACCACATACATCATACACAAAAATAATTCAAAGAAAAAAATTTTACCCATGTCTAATTTAGTGAAGCCATAAGCTTATTGGCCCACCACTGTGTGCCTGTCACGATGTAAGTGCTTATTAACTATCTGCTCAGTGAATAAGCAGGGCTCAGGACACAAGAAGAGCAAAGGAAAGTTCTTTCCTTGTTTTTGTGAGTGAATTTTTTGAGACCAGTTGAAGCATAGGTGAGGGGTTATTTATAGGTGGATGGATGACTCAAAGGCAGCTGCATCATTCTGACAAGTAGAGGAAAAAAGCTGCATCTCTGGAACTCTTTGATGATTCAAAGGCAGCTGCAGCATCCTGACAAGTAGAGGAAAAATGCTGCATCTCTGGAACTCTTCGATGATTCAAAGGCAGCTGCAGCATCCTGACAAGTGGAGGGACAAAAGCTGCATATCTGGAACTCTTTGAATGAATGACTTGTAGGCAGCTGGCCAGCTTCCCCACTGTCTATTTCCCTTGATCCCTTCCTTGCTCCTTCTCATTTTCCCAACAGTTACTGCATATATGCATACATAATCTCGGAGAAGCCTTGTTAATGTTGTCACTTTCAGGAACTTCCTGAACCTCATAAGTTTCACTCATTTCCTGGGACTTACCTGTTTCTCTCTCAGAGGGAATATTTTTATTTAGAAGAAATGTCTGCATAATGCCATTTATACCAAAACAACACCTAAGATATATAAATTACATAATATGTATGTTTAATGAAACATACAAAGTAAAATTTAAGCAATAGAAATAAAGGGTTGAGAGTTAGTCAGAAGATAGCTCAGTGCTGCCCAGCAGAAATACTGTGTAAAATACATATTAAGATTCATTTTAAAGTAGTTACAGTTTTGAAAAGGGAAAAGGTAGACTGTGTTAATAAGGGGAACAAAATACTCACAGGAGAAAATATGGAGACAAACTGTTGAGCAGACACTGAAGGAAAGGCCATCCAGAGACTGCACCATCTGGGGATCCATCCCATATACAGACACCAAACCCAGACATTACTATTGACGCCAAGAAGCCTGATATAGCTGTCTCCTGAGAGGCTCTGCCAGAGCCTGACAAATACAGAGGCACACGTTCACAGCCAACCATTGAACTGAGCACAGGGTCCCCAATGGAAGAGTTAGAGAAAGGACTGAAGGAGCTGAAGGGGTTTGCAACCTCATAGGAAGAACAACAATATCAACTAACCAGACCCACCCCCCAGACCTCCCAGGGACTAAACCACCAACCAAAGGGTACACATGGAGGGACCCATGGCTCCAGCTGCATATGTAGCAGAGGATGGGTTTGTTGGGCATCGATGGGAGGGGAAGCCCTTGGTCCTGTGAAGACTCGATGCCCCAGTGTAGGGGAATGTCAGGGCGGGAAGTTGGGAGTGGGTGGGTGGGTGGGGTAGCACCCTCATAGAAGCAGAGGGATTGGGAATGGGATAGGGAGTTTCTGGAGGAGAAACTGGAAAAGGGGTTAAAATTTGAAATGTAAATAAATAAAATATCCAATAAAAGTGAAAAAATACAATAGATATCAGAAAATATGTCTAAAACATTATTGCTTTTGTTGTTGTTGTAGTAGTTAGTTAGTTAGTTAGTTAGTTAGTTAGTTAGTTAGTTAGTTTTTCTATACAGCCTAGGCTAACCTAGAATTCATTATGTGCCCAAAACTGGCCTCAAATTTTTGGTTATCCTCATGTCTCAGTCTCCCATGTGCTGAAATTACAAGTGTGAACCACCATTCCTAACTTTTTCTTGCCCCACTTGTCAGAAGCAGGATGAGACACAAAGGGCTAGAAATCAAGCAGTGGCTGGTTAGACTGAGTAAACTCAAGTGACATTTGAAAGTAAAAATAGGCAGACTTTAATGATTAATTGGACAGAGAATGAGAGAAATACAAGCGTCTGCAAACCAAGCAAGTGCTTATGTAAGCAGCAGTTAAGTGTTGGTATCATCCCCTGAAGCAGGCAATGTTTTACTCTAAAATCTATTGACCAGAGACGAAATCAAGGACAGGTAGGGCAACAAATATAAGTTCCCTTTTCCAAGACGAGTTTCAGATAGACTGAACTCACAATAGAGTTGAATGACTGAATTGAAATATAAGGACCTGCCATAAGCTTATTGGAAGCCATGATATAATTTCCGGAGGCCACAACAGATAGCACAAGCAGACAGAAAGGAGAAATCCTGTTTCCCTTTTAGGGCTGGGATATCCTTCCCTTTCAGTCTTTAGACTTGGGGCTTATACTAGTCTAACCCCCCACCCTCCATCTGCAGATTCTCATGTCTTCAGCCTTGGAGCGAGACTTACACTAGCAGTCCCCCTGGTTCCCTGCCAAGGACCAGCCTCAGCTTGGAGAGGGGTTCCTGAGAGAATGGGTGTCTGGGAGTAGTGAAAAGAATGACTGGAAGTCAAATTGTGGGTCCAAACTGACAGCCTGGGTTCTGTTTGAGATAGCTCTCCAGATAGATTATGCTTGAGACAGCTCTCTTGTTCTAGGAAAAAAAGTCTCAAAGCTCTTTGGATAGCTCATTGGTTTTCTGATCTAAGTCAGAAAAGGTGCTAGAAAAAATTCTAGGATTTTTCTGACTAAGTCAGAAATCCCGTTTGAAAAACTACAAAAGTAATTCTTGGGTTTTGCAATCAAAGTCAGAAAGCCAGAACCCATTGTAAAAGAGCAGTGTTAGCCAGGGCAGTTCTTTTTCTATAGCTGCTAGAAAACATTCTAAAAGAGCTGTCACTTTCTCTGGATATCTCCAAACTACTCATCCAGGCAGTTCAACTCTCACAGAGGCTCAGTCTTTTATTTACATTTCATTTTAGTCATTTGCTCTAGGTTCCTTTTTGATTATCCCATAAATTAGTATTACATGACCCCAGCACCCTGATTCATAGAAAAAGACATCAAACACAAGTTTTTTTTAATTTAATTTAATTTAATTTCACTTGTTCACATTACATCCTACTCACTGCCCCTCCCAGTCATCCTCTCCCACAATTCTTCCCCCATTCTGCCTTCCCTTCTCCTGAGTGGGTGGGGACCCCTGGGAATCCTCCAACCCTGGCACTTCAAGTCTCTGCAAGGCTAAGCACTTCCTCTCCCACTGAAGCCAGACAAGGCAGCCCAGCTAGAAGAACATATCCCATATACAGGAAG
Organism: Rhabdomys pumilio; assembly: GCA_030674055.1. Lineage (NCBI taxonomy): Eukaryota > Metazoa > Chordata > Mammalia > Rodentia > Muridae > Rhabdomys > Rhabdomys pumilio. Next base: position 39,888,690 of record JANHMN010000011.1, read on the forward strand.
CAGCTTTTGGGAAAGCCCTAGTAAGACTCTGGCGAGCCTTAGCTTACTAGGAACCCCCTGAGTGAACCACTTGGAGCTGAGAATCAATGCAAAAGGCAAGAGGAATTTATTGTTCCAATGTGTTGGAGTCATCCTACACCGAAGGTGAAGTGGCAACCTCGGGCAGCCCGTTTGGCCAGTTTTTATACAGTTTTCAGGGGTGGACTAGAGAAACAGCAACTAAGCACAAGAGGATTGGCAGAACAGTGTGACTTTTAACCTGATTGGTCTTTAGGGAAGGACAAGGACTTCCCTAGTCTGTGGATGGCCAAAGGTCTGTCCTGTGGAATGTGTCCCAACTAGCAGGTAGTATGCCACTCAACCCCACCACCCACCCCCTGTATTCTGAGGAATGTTAATTAGCCTTTCTCTCTGGAGCAGCAAGAGTGATCAAGGAATGCTAATTAGCCTCTCTCCTTCAGAGGGGCAAGTGTCCCATGACCTTTCCAACCCTCACACCCAGCAACTGTCAACACTGTCAGTCCTGAGCTGACCTCTTTACCCCCATTCTCTGTTATGCTTTCAGACAGGAACATGTTGTCCTCTGAAAGGTCACCCAGCAGCTGACTCAGATACAGACACCCACAGCCAAACAGTGGATGGAGCTTGGAGACTCTTGTGGAAGAATAGGAGGAAGGATTGTGGACCCCCAAAGGGGATAGGAACTCCACAGGAAGACCAAGAGAGCCAACTAACTTGGACCCTTGAGGCTTTCAGAGTCTAAACCACCAACCAAAGAACATACACAGACTGGACCTAGGCCTCCCAGCACGTAAGTAGCAGATGTGGAGCTTGGTCTTCATGTGGGTCTGGAACAACTGGAACATATTTTTTAACATTGCAAACAAATTCAGAGATCTGCCTGCCGTTGTAAGCACAGAAAATAAATTTAGCTGGATGGGATCCTGTGATTACCATTCTGACCATGCCTGAACCTTAATTTGCTCTGTCTCAGGCTGACCTTGAACTCAAGAATTTGCCTGCCTTTGTATCTGACTGCCTATATTTCTGACAAGCTAGCTCATGGTGCAACTGCCTCTGTTCTTTTAGGTCCATGAAGCTCTTCATATAATTCATATTGTATCCTTATATTTTGCATAATTGAGAAATTATATATTTTCCACAACTTCAAGGGCTATTCTGAAGGTCTCAGCATCTACCATTTTTGCTAAGGATATAGACAAACTTTTGCCTCCCAGACTTGTGCTGTCTCTGATTTTCATGGAGTCATTAACCTTGGCAGAAAGAACATTCCCCAATAATCTTGGCAGGGAGAGTATTTCCCAAAGGAGGGACATGAAGATATGTATATTATACAAACAACCCTCACACCCAGCAACTGTCAACACTCATGGAGACCCATACTCTGCTGGCTCTGTTCTGGGGACAGGGACCATGTGACATCTTTTCTTCCATATAGCTGTGCAGGACTAGGCAATTCCAAAGCCTTTGGACTTGGCCTGAGACACAATACTGGCTTCCCTGTGCTTCCAGCTTGCAGATGATAAGGGCTCCTAGGTTTGTAATCATGTACACCAGATTGCTTAGTAAATCCTTATTCCATAGTAAATCTCATATGTTTCCATACCCTTTTGATTCTTTCAAAAGAACCCTGACTATTGCAAGATCCACTTCTGTGTAAGAAAGATGATTTTAGTATTGCCTAAGGCATTCAGGATAACTATGAAACATACTTAAATAATTATTTCAAAAAGAAAGATAGCCTAAAGAGGCACATCAAAACATCATTGATAGACAGATTCACAGAGTTGAACATTTACTGAAGATGTGGGGGTAGGTAGCTCTCAAAAAAAGAAAAAAAAACTTTTCTTAAACATTTCAGAAAGTCTATTTAAATACCTTTGTCTTTTATTCCCATAGAATGGGAATAAAGCAGATCAAACTCTCAAGTACAAAGCCAGAAGCACTTAGAATATGGTGCAAGTCGTCCTGAGAGTCAACCATTTCAACTGCCTACTTTGGTCACTCAGCATCCTCAGATGCCATTTGACGTTCTGTTTTCCTGCTGTCAGAAACTGGGGCATAAACAACTGGCAGCACCCATCTTCTTGATGTAGAACTCAGAACTGTTTCTTACTCAACCAGGGGAGTCATTCATCCTTCTCAGTGTTCCTCCTTTGCACAGTGTCTCCCCCTCTCTGCCTTCTTGTGGGGTTTCATCTGCATGCTCAGACACTCTCATTTCTCTACTTTCTACTCTCAGACCCCCAAAAGCAAATGGTCAGAAGAGGGTAGAAATGTACCAGAAGCTGAACATGCTCCCATGTTTCACCCAACAATCAGACAACAAAGGCCTGATCAGCTGATAGACTTCCACATCTTCTTAGTAATAATTTCAATAACTCCATTTATCATATGTTCAGTCACAGAGAAAATGCTAGGTCTTGTATATCATAACCACTCTAGGACAGAAGTTCAGTATGCATGTGACTGTGACTCGGTGTCTGATATAATAAGGGGTGTGTTTTCACAGTCTAAGCCAATTATTTATGTCCTGTTTGATTAAAACAATAAGATAACACATGGAATGATCTGTAATCTCCTTAAGATTATTCCTACTAATAGTAAATGGGCTTGCACTACATTTTTAAAAATTCTATTGTCAGGCATATGTGAAGAATGACATTGAGGAACACGATCCAATCTGGCTGGCATTTCTAAACATTTCTTGGGATGAAGAAAGGAAAGCCACAGGTATTCAGTGACTTTTTGGACACAGACTGTTTCCCTAGGACCAAAACACAAAGGCCTTAAAGAGACTTTATGTTCTATATACTCAACCTGGTGAATTCATTATGGATTCAAACAGAGGATAGAAAATGTACCTGTGTTGAAAATGTGTAAACTGTTGTTTGAACATATTTCCTAAAAAAAAAAAAAAAAAGAATCAAAGAAATGATTTTCATAGATTTTACATTGTATTAAATAGGATAAGTAATGTAGAGGGGCTTTAAAGAATACAGAAGGATATGCAAAGGTAATAGACAAATACTATACCATTTTATATACAACAACTGACAATCTGTGGAGTGTTTTATTAATCTTCCATTCGTTTACATCACAAATGATATCCCCCTTCCAGGTTACCCCTCCACAACCCCCCCCATCCTACATCTGCCCTCTCTCCTCTCTCCACTCCGCTTTGATTCTATGAGGGTGCCCCCCAACCCACTCACCCACTCCTACCCCACTAGCATCCCCCACGCTGGGATAGCAAACCTCCACAGAACCAAGGTCTCCCCTCCCATTGATGTCAGACAAGGCCATCCTTAGTTACATGTGTCTGGAGCCCTGGAGCCCTCCCTGTATGCTCCTTGGTTAGTAGTATAGTCCGTGGGAGAACAGAGTAGTCCTGCCAGCCGACATTGCTCTTCCTATGGGGTTGCATTCCCCCTCCTTTCCTCCAGTCCTTCCACCAACTTGCCCACCGGGGTCCTAGAGCTGAGTCTGATGTTTGGAACCAAGCATCCACATCTGCATTGGTCAGGTGCTGGCAGAACCTCCCAGGAACAGCCATGCCAGGTTCCTGTCAGCAACCGCCTCTTGGAAACAGCAAGAGTGTCTGGTGTCTACAGACAGAATGTATCCCCAGCTGAGGTGGTCCCGGGATGGCTGCTCTGGTTTTGACCCTGTCTTTCCTCTGGACAGAAATATTTCTGGGTTAAAAACTTTGAGGTGGCCCCATCCCTTGACCCAGGGGCCGTGCCTATCTACTGGAGGTGGTCTCTACAGGTTCTATCTCCCCTTCTCTGTGTATTTCAGATAAAGTCATCCCTGTTGGGTCCTGGGAGCCTCTTGCTTCCTTGGCATCTGGGACCCTCCAGTGGCTACCCCCAGTTCCTCATCTCCAACTGCTACATATTTTTATTCGATTTCCTGACCCTCTATACTTCTCTCCCATCCCCTTCAGTGCCTGATCTTGGCCCCTCCTTTTTTTCCTTTCTCACCTCTCTCCCTCTCAGGCCCCCCCTGCCTCCACCTCCAACGATCATCCTGTTCCTCCCTCTATGTGGGACTGAAGTGTCCACACCCTGATCTTCCTTCTTCCTAAGCTCTATTTGGTCTGTGGGTTGTATCAGGGGCATTGTGAGCTTTGGGGATAATATCCACTTGACAGTGAGTAATACCATGTGTTTTCTTTTGTATCTGGGTTACCTCATTCAGGATGATAAATGTGGTATATTTACATGATGGAGTACTAGTCAACTATTAAAAACACTGACTTCGTGAAATTCACAGGCAAATAAATGGAACTAGAAAATATCATCCTGAGTGAGGTAACCCAATCTGTGGATTTTTGATACACTACGGTGGTTACTAGGATCAGTAACTTGGGGATACTGAATATGTTTATTTTAATATTGTTGTTATTCCCACTTTTTATGTAGCTAGCTTTACTAAAGTATATAATTATATCATATAAGAAAAGTTGAAAAGAATCTGTACAGTTGATAGTTTACATTTTTATCTTGATGTAAATTTTATAAGATAGCCTATAAACAGTGATGTAAATAAAATGTTTAGTTGTAAATTATTTATCCTAATAAGGTAGGTTTCATTTTCAAAGCACTAATCTCTCTAGTTATGAATGGAGATCTCCAGCCAACACCATGCAGCAGGGGCAAGGCACCCAGAGGCCTGAAAACATGAAGACGAGCAAGTCTGTAGTGGAGAGATGGGGGAGAAAGAGAAGCGAAATGGTGTGGGCACAGTGATGAGAGGTAGATATGGAGACTTGAGGATGAGTAACCTGCGCTGCCACCTACGGTGGCATGTGCCACCATGGTGATGTCCCACCCATGCTGCAGCCAAGGACCATGACTGGGTCGGCGGCCATGCAGCCAAAGGGTCTGTGTCAGTGGCTGTGACTCATATTACCACTGAAGACACATGGACACTCCTGGTCTAGGCTGGCACCTGGGCTGGCACCACACAGATTTTAGAAGGCTGCATAGATCTGCCCTTGCCCCTCACCTGGGCATCATGGAAGAGCTGACCCTGAGAGTTTGAGAGCAGAGTGAACAACTGGCCCCACCCCTCACCACCTTCAGTACCCAGGAAACCAGACCGCACCTCACCTGAACAACGCAATAGCTCTTATCTTGGTCATGGAGACTTGGTAAATCCCCACCTACTCTACTCTACCTCAGGGTGTGAGAACCAGAGCACTGACCCCACCCCTCACTGGATAGTACTGGAGAGTTGGCCCTGGTGATATAGATCTGCACAAACTCAGCTACCACCACCCTGGCCCAAATTGAGGGCTTTGAGTTGGCCCACGTCAACATCTATCCCATCTAGGAAGGGCTGGAGCACATGAAAGAGCTGATCCTGCAGAAACAAAGCCGCAGAATTTCCATGATCCAGGGGACAATAGGCTAGCCAAAAGGAGTCCCAGTGAGGATCCAGAACTGATGGTATAACAGAAGTCAGAAGCCTCGAACCAGACAAATGACTCTGCAATGAACATTTGCAAGTAAAGCTATCTGGGCAAAAGGATATACTGTGTGACACATCAAGACACAGTGCAGCTTCCATGGCGAGATGGTTTTGTTGTTTGTTTGTTTGTTTGTTGTTTTCTTTGGTGGTGAGGATTTGGCAAAGGAGGAGGGCAAGTATGGAGAGACAGGAAGATGAGTGGGATTGGGGTACATGATTTAAAATTTACAATAAATCAAAAAGATTTCTAAAAATTGTGCTCCTTGAGCTTGGGGGAAGACAGGGTTTCTGACTAAAGCCATCTAGGAAAGGCTATGGCAAACAAGTGAGTTTCCTGAAGATGGTCCACACTGTCTTGCTCAGTTTCTATAGGTGCACTCTGGTGAGTCGAAACCCCAGAGACATTGTGCCAGGATTGCTTCTTGCTACTGATGTGCCTTCTCATGTTCCTCATTCATGTGGCTTGGTGTGAGTGGACATTGGGAGACCCTCACTGCCTGTAGCCTTTCATGAGTTAATGCCGTCTAGAAGAATTAATGATAGGAATGCCTTATAGAATTCCTGAGTTGGTTCAAATAATTTTTTTTTAATTTCAAATAGGAAGAAAGTTTTAAGCGATGGTTTTAGTTATTTTGGTAGAAAGATGTAATAAAGTTAGAATCAAAAATAGGATATGTCCATTCCTCACAGAATAGTAAGTACAGGCTGCATAATAAGGAAAAGACGAGTTTTCATAAATTGCACTGAGAAGAGAAATAGGCCTGGGATATATTTGTGATCAAGTAAAAGCATTCATTCTAGGTCAGGTACAAGGATATAGCCACAGGTGTGCACTGTGATAAAGCAAGGCCATGTGAAACTGTTGTTTTGAACTTATAATGAACTTACAGAAGGAAACACTGCCTTGAGCTTACTATTGACATCCTCCTGTGTTTCACTTTTGTGTAACATTTTATCTGTGAGATAATTTTATAAAGAACTTTTGTCTAAGAAGGTGTAAAAATTCTGAGAGAAAAAATGGAGTGTGACTGCTGGGGCTCTGCTCCACCCAATAAGTGTGTGTGTGTGTGTGTGTGTGTGTGTGTGTGTGTGTGTATGTGTGTGTGTTTGTATGTGTGTGTATATATGTATGTGTGTGTATATGTGTATATGTGTATGTGTGTGTATGTGTAATGTGTGTATGTGTGTGTATGTATATATATGTATGTGTGTGTGTATTTGTATATATATATATATATATATGTATGTGTATACGTGTGTATATATGTCTGTGTGTGTCTGACTTCCTTTCTTTCTTTCTTTCTTTCTTTCTTTCTTTCTTTCTCTCTTTTTTATTTTATTGGGTATTATATTTACATTTCAGATTTTATCCCCTTACCCCACTGCCCCCTACAACCCAGAAACCTCCTATCCCATCACCTCTCCTCATGCTTCTATGAAGCTGTGCCCCCACCTACCCTGCGACCACACTGCCCCCTCTGCACCCTCACATTCCTCCTCACTCTGTGTTCATGCTTCATGGGACCAAGATTCTCCTCTCCTACCTATGCCCGACAAGGCCATCCTCCCCTACATATACAGCTGGAGTCATGGGTCCCTCCCTATGAGCTCCCAGGACGGTGGTTTAGAACCTGGGGAGCTCTGGTTGGTTGGTATTATTGCTCTCCTCATGGGGTCACAAACCCTTTCTGCTCCTTCAGTCTTCTCTCTAAATTATCCATTGGGAAACCCTTGATCATATCGGTGGTTAGCTGTGAGCATCGATCGTCCTCTGAATGTGTCAGTTTCTGGCAGACCTCTAAGGAGACAGCTATATCATCTTCTTGTCAGCATGCACTTCCAGCCATCCACATCAGTGTCTAGCTTAGGTGACTACACATGGGATAAATACCCAGGTGGAATGATCTCCAGATGGCTCCTTCTTCAGTTTATGTCCCACGTTTTGTTTCCATATTTGCTCCCTTGAGTATTTTTGTTACTCCTTCTACTGAGGCATCATTAAGTAGAAGGACTGAGGCATCCCCACTTGGTCTTCCTTCTTCATGAACTTCATGTGGTCTGTGAGTTGAGTCTTCATTATTCCAAGCTTTTGGGCTAACATCCGTTTATCAGTGAGTAAATACCATGTGTGTTCTTTTGTGATTGGGTTAACTCACTCAGGATGATAATTTCTAGATCCATCCATTTAACTATAAATTTCTCAAATTCTTTATTTTTATTAGCTGGGTAATGTTCCATTGTGTAAATGTACACATTTTTTGTATCCATTCCTCTGTTGAGGGACATCTTGATTCTTTCCAGCTTCTGGCTATTATAAATAAGGCTGCTATGAACATAGTGGAGCATATGTCCTTGTTATATGTTGGAGCATCTTCTGGGTATATGCCCAGGAGTGGTATAGCTGGATCCTCAGTTAATGCTATGTCCAGTTTTCTGAGGAACTGCCAGACTGATTTCCAGAGTGGTTGTACTAGCTTGCAATCCCACCAACAATGGAGGAGTGTTCCTCTTTCTCCGCATCCTCGCCAGCATCTACTATCACCTGAGTTTTTGATCTTAGCCATTCTGACTGGTGTGAGGTGGTATCTCAGGGTTGTTTTGATTTACATTTCCCTGATGACTAAGGATGTTGAGCATTTCTTAAGGTGCTTCTTGGCCATTCGAGTTTCCTCTGTTGAGAATTCTTTGTTTATCTCTGTACCCCATTTTTAATAGGGTTATTTGGTTGTCTGGAGTATAATTTCTTGAGTTCTTTGTATATATTGGATATTAGCCCTCTATCAGTTGTAGGATTGGTAAAGATCTTTTCCCAATCTGTTGGTTGCCATTTTGTCTTATTGACAGTGTCTTTTGCATTACAGAAGCTTTGCAATTTTATGAGATCCCATTTGTCAATTCTTGTTCTTAGAGCATAAGCCATTGGTGTTCTGTTCAGGAACTTTTTCCCTGTGCCTAGATATTCGAGTGTCTTCCCCACATTCTCTTCTATTAGTTTCAGTGTATCTGGTTTTATGTGAAGGTCTTTTATCCACTTGGATTTGAGCTTTGTACAAGGGGATAAGAATGGATTGATTTGCATCCTTCTACATGTTGACCTCCAGTTGAACCAGCACAATTTGCTGAAAATGCTGTCCTTTTTCCACTGAATGGTTTTAGCTCCTTTGTCAAAGATCAAGTGATCACAGGTGTGTGGGCTCATTTCTGGATCTTCAATTCTATTCCATTGATCTTCCTGCCGGTCTCTGTACCAATACCATGCAGTTTTTATTACTATTGCCCTGTAGTACAGTTTGAGGTCAGGGATAGTGATTCCCCCAGAATTTCTTTTATTGTTGAGAATAGTTCTCGATATCCTGGGTTTTTTGTTATTTCAAATGAATTTGCAAATTGCTCTTTCTACCTCTATGAAGAATTGATTTGGAATTTTCATGGGGATTGCATTGAATTATAGATTACTTTCGGCAAGATGGCCATTTTTACTAAATTAATCCTGCCTATCCAAGAGCATGGGAGATCTTTCCATCTTCTGAGATCTTCCTCAATTTCTTTCTTAAGAGAATTGAAGTTCTTGTCATACAGATCTTTCACTTGCTTGGTTAGATTCACTCCAACGTATTTTATATTGTTTGTAACTATTGTGAAGGGTGTCATTTCCCTAATTTCCTTCTCAGCCTGTTTGTCCTTTGAGTAGAGGAAGGCTACTGATTTATTTGAGTTGATTTTATATCCAGCCACTTTACTGAAGTTGTTTATCAGGTTTAGGAGTTCTCTGATGGAAGTTTTAGGGTCATTTAAGTATACTATCATATCATCTGCAAATAGAGAAATTTTGACTTCTTCTTCCTATTTGTATCCCTTTGACTTCCTTTTGTTGTCTAATCACTATCGCTAGGACTTCCAGCACTATATTGAATAGGTAGAGAGAGAGTGGACAGCCTTGTCTAGTCCCTGATCTTAGTGGGATTGCTTTCAGTTTCTCTCCATTTAGTTTGATGTTGGCTACTGGCTTGCTGTATATTGCTTTTACTATGTTTAGGTATGGGCCTTGAATTGCTGATCTTTCCAAGACTTTTAACATGAAGGATGTTGAATTTTGTCAAATGCTTTCTCAGCATCCAATGAGATGATCATGTGGTTTTTTTTCTTTGAGTTTATTTATGTAGTGGATTACATTGATGGATTTCTGAATATTGACCCATCCCTGCATTCCTGGGATAAAGCCTACTTGATCATGATGGATGATTGCTTTGATGTGTTCTTGGATTTGGTTTGCCAGAATTTTATTGAGTATTTTTGCATCAATATTCATAAGTGAGATTGATCTGTAGTTCTCTTTCTTTGTTGGGTCTTTGTGAGGTTTAGGTATGAAAGTAATTGTAGCTTCATAGAACAAATTGGGTATTGTTCCTTTTGTTTCCATTTTGTGGAATACTTTGAAGGAAATTGGTATTAGGTCTTCCTGGAAGGTCTGATAGAATTCTGCACTAAAACCATCTGGCCCCGGACTTTTTTTGGTGGGGAGACTTTTAATGACTGCTTCTATTTCTTTAGGGGTTATGGGACTGTTTAGATGATTTATCTGCTCCTGTTTTAATTTTGATACTTGGTATCTGTCTAGAAAATTGTCCATTTCATCCAGATTTTCCAATTTTGTTGAGTATAGGTCTTTGTAATAGGATCTGACGATTTTTTTTAATTTCCTCAGTTTCTGTTGTTATGTCTCCCTTTTAAATTCTGATTTTATTAATTTGGATACTGTCTCTGCGCCCTTTGGTTAGTCTGGCTAAGGGTTTGTCTATCTTGTTGATTTTCTCAAAGAACTAGCTCCTGGTTTTATTGATATTTTGTATAGTTCTTTCTGTTTCTACTTGGTTGATTTCAGCTCAGAGTTTCATTATTTCCTGCTGTCTACTCCTCTTGGCTGTATTTGCTTCTTTTAGTTCTAGAGCTTTCAGGTGTGCTGTCAAGTTGTTAGTGTGTGCTTTCTCAAGTTTCTTTTTGTAGGCACTTAGAGCTATGAGTTTTCCTCTTAGTACTGCTTTCATAGAGTCCCACAAGTTTTGGTATAATGTGTCCTCATTTTCATTAAATTCTGAAAAGTCTTTAATTTCTTCCTTGACCAAGTCATCATTGAGTAGAGTGTTGTTCAATTTCCACGTGTATGTGGGCTTTCCATTGGTTTTTTGTCATTATTAAAGACCAGCCTTAGTCCATGGTGGTCTGATAGGGTACAAGGGATTATTTCAATCTTTTTGTATCTGTTTAGGCCTGTTTTGTGACCAATTATATGGTCTATTTTGGAGAAGGTACCATGAGGTGCTGAGAAAAAGATATTCTTTTGTTTTAGGATGAAATGTTCTATAGGTGTCAGTTAAGTCCAATTGGTTCATAACTTCTGTTAGTTTCATTGTGTCTCAGTTTAGTTTTTGTTTCCATGATCTATCCATTGATAAGAGTGGGGTGTTGAAATCTCCCACTATTATTGTGTAAGGTGCAATGTATGCTTTAAGCTTCATTAAAGTTTCTTTTATGTATGTGGAAGCCCTTGCATTTGGGACATAGATGTTCAGAATTGCCAGTTCCTCTTGGTACATTTCACCTTTGATGAATATGAAGTGTCCTTCTTTATCTTTTTTGATTACTTTTGGTTGAAAACAGATTTTTTTGATATTAGGATTGGTACTCCAGCTTGTTTCTTGGGACCATTTGCTTGGAAGATTGTTTTGAATCCTTTTACTCTGAGGTAGTGTCTGTCTTTTTCACAGAGATGTGTTTACTGTATGCAGCAAAATGCTGGGTCCTGTTTATGTATCCAGTCTGATAGTCTATGTCTTTTTATTGGAGAACTGAGTCCATTGATATTAAGAGATATTAAGGAAAAATGAATGTTGTTTCTTGTTATTTTTCTTATTGGCGGTGGAGTTATGTTTGTGTAGCTATCTTCTTGTGGGGTTGTTGGGAGATTACTTTCTTGCTTTTTCTAGGTTGTAGTTCCCCTCCTTGTGTTGGAGTTTTCCACCAATTATCCTTTGAAGTGCTGGATTTGTGGTAAGATATTGTATAAGTTTGGTTTTGTCATGGAATATTTTGGTTTCTCCATCAATATTGATTGAGAGTTTTGCTTGGTATAGTAGTCTGGGCTGGCATTTGTATTCTCTTAGGGTCTGTATGATATCAGTCCAGGATCTTCTGGCTTTTATAGTCTCTGGTGAGAAGTCTGGTGTAATTCTTAAAGGTTTGCCTTTATATGTTACTTTACCTTTTTCCCCTACTGCTTTTAGTATTTTTTCTTTGTTTTGTATATTTGATGTTTTGATTATTATGTGGCAGGAGGTATTTCTTTTCTTGTCTAGACTATTTGGAGTTCTGTAGGCTTCTTGTATATTTATGGACATCTCTTTCTGTAAGTTAGGAAAGTTTTCCTCTATAATTTTGTTGAAGATATTTACTGGTCCTTTAAGTTGGAAGTCTTCCCCCTCATCTATCTATACCTATTATTCTTAGGTTTGGCCTTCTTATTGTGTCTTGGATTTCCTGGATGTTTTGGGTTAGTAGCTTTTTGTATTTTGCATTTTCTTTGACAGTTGTGTCAATGTTTTCCATGGCATCTTCTGCACATGAGATTCTCTCTTCTATCTCTTGTATTCTGTTGGTGATACTTGTGTCTATGACTCCTGATCTTTTTCCTAGGTTTTCTATCTCCAGGGTAGTCTCCCTTAGTGGTTTCTTTATTGTTTCTACTTCCATTTTTAAATCTTGGATGGTTGTGTTTAATTCCTTCACCTGTTTGGTTGTGTTTTCTTGTAATTCATTAAAGGATTTTTGTGTTTTCTCTTTAAGGGTTTCTATCTGTCTACCTGTGTTCTCCTTAAATTCTTTGAGAGTGTTATTTATGTCCTTCTTAAAGTCCTCTATCATCGTCTTGAGAAGTGATTTTAATTCTGAATCCTGCTTTTCCAGTGTGATGGGGTTTTCAGGGCTTGCTATGATGGGGAAACTGGGTTCTGATGATACCGTGTAACTTTGGATTCTGTTGCTTATGTTCTTGTGCTTGCCTTTCGCCATCTGGTTAACTCTAGTGTTACCTGTACTCACTGTCTCTGACTGAAGCCTGCCTTTCCAGTTATCTTGCTTGTGTCTGATCTCCTCTGAGTCCAGATGTCTCTGTGATCTTCTCCAGCTGCTCTGAGTACAGTGGTACCTCTAGGATGCCTCAGGATATGGTGTCTCCAAGGTAGCAGACCAGCTAGATGTCCACTGTTCTGGGTGCAGTGTCTCCTCTAGGATGTCTCAGGATAAGGTGTCCACTGCTCTGAGTGCAGTGGCTCCTCTAAGATGTCTCGGGATATGTTGTCTGTTGCTCTGGGTTCAGTGGTACCTCTGTTGCTCTGAGTTCAGTGGTACCTCTGCTGCTCTGGGTTCAGTGGACCCTCTAGGATGTCTCAGGAGGAATCCGGTGTCCACACAGGAGCAGACTGGGCAGGGGTCTGTGCCAGGCCTCAGATCCAGAAGAGTGGCCCTTTCTTTCTTTCTTTCTTTCTTTCTTTCTTTCTTTCTTTCTTTCTTTCTTTTTCCCTCTCTCATTTCTCTGTGAAATTACCAAAAGTCATTAGCTTTTGGCTCCAGAATAGCAAAAAAGAGTTAATTTGCCACAAGCCCCAGAGAGAGAAGGAGTTAGATTACCAAAACTAATCAGCTTTGGCCCCAATTGTATACCCCCTCGATGCCTTCCTTGGGTATCTGAATGCCAGGCAGGCCCCAGAAGGTTGCTCTCCTGAATATTTCTCTTATGTAACACAGGGACTCAGGTTATGCTCTCAAAGCACAGTTTCTATCCAAAAGTCTAAGAATTCCTAAATGTTTAATGAGATCTTTTTAATTCCAGTGACTCTTCAATCACCTACCCACTAAACATTTTCTGTGAAGCCTTGTGTAAGTACGGTTTTGGAACTCCTCCTCCAAAATTCTTGCAAAGGCAGCAGACAAATTGTGCAATTCCTGGAGGCACAAGAAGATGGCTCACTTCCTGCTTCTCCAGAGACTGCAAGTTCCAGCTGATGTCAGACTAATAACTACCTGTAACTCCAGATCCAAGGAATCCAACACCTTCCTCTGGTCTTATGTGCACTCACAAACATGGGTCATACCAATACACACACATATACACATAAATAAAAATATAAATTCTTCAAAACCTTAAAGTTTAAACAGGCTGGGTAAAATTAAATTAAAAAAAAATGATGTGCCTATAAAAACGTTAACTAAACAGACTTATATGTAAGTGAAATTGTGTTTTCTTCATCAGTAAGAGTGCCCCTCTACAATGAGGCCACAGAGCTATTGGCTAAAATGTAAGTGGAACATAGTAAGACTAGCTTTAAAAAAAAAATGTTTCTGTATAACAGCACTATAAAATGAAGGGTTCCAAGCCTTAGATAGAATTTAACTCCATTATAAACTTTGTAAGTCAGCCAAGTCATAAATATTTTAAAGGAATTAAGTTCATTCTCTAACCCTCAAACAGGAATAATATTTATCTAAACTGTTCCTCATATTATTCATATTGCTTTGAGTTGGACGAGGTCTTTATTGGAAACTTTTGTCTTCCTGCCTTATTCAGAAGGTTTTTTTTTTCCTGTTATGCTAAAACCAGGTACTAGGAATTATCTTTTGGCTTCTTTAGCTCTTATTAAGGTAGTGCGGTATATAAATAGCTCAATTGTCAAATCTCTGAACTAAAAAAAAAAAAAGAAAGAAATAAGAAAAATTAAAAGTACAATCAAAGATATACATGACAGAATAGATCAAGCACAAGGAAACTTTGGTGACCTAAAAGAGAGGCTATTTGAAAACACACAATCAGAAGAGTTAAAAATAGACTGAAGAACCTTGGAAAAGCTTATGGAAACTCTAGTTCATATTAAGAAAGCAGACATTTGAATGTTTTAAAGAAGGTTTCCAAATGCCAAAGTAGTAGAAAGTTTGTTAAATAATAACAAGGCTTATTAAACATAAAGAAGATACAAATATCCAGGTATGACAAGGTGGGAAGTTACAAGCCAGATTCTTGTGCTCATGGTTAGTCATGTTTGTGTTAGTCATATAATAAGACATATTCAAGTCAAGAAAATCTGCCCCGTGACATATTAGAACTACGCCCTCAAAAGCTGACTGGGGTTGGACAGTTGGCTTAGTAGTTAAAAGTGCTTCCTGCTCTTGCAGAAGACCTGAGTTTGGTTTCCAGTACCCACACAGTGACTCACATCTGTCTACAACTCCAGTTCCATGAGATCTGACATCATCTTCTTGCTTCTACAGGCACCAGGCATGCACATGGTTAAATGGTAAGCTATTTTCTCAATTAGTGATCAAGGATAGGAAGGCCCTTTGTGAGTGGTGCCATCCCTGGACTGGTGGTCCTGGGTTCTATAAGAGAGATAGCTGAGTAAACCAGGGGAAGCAAACCAGTAACCAACATCCCTCCATGGCCTCTGCATCAGCTCCTGCTTCCTGACCTACTTGAGTTCCAATCCTGACTTCCTTTGGTGATCAACAGCAGTGTGGAAGTATAAGCTGAATAAACTCTTTCCTCCCCAGTTTGCTTCTTGGTCATGATGTTTGTGCAGGAATAGAAACCCTGACTAAGACACATTCCAAACACATATCACCACAGAAGCACCTGTACTTTACACACATACATACACACACACACACACACACACACACACACACACACACACTATACACATACATGCACACATAGACACACACACACACATGCAAACACACACAAAATAGAAATAAGTAAAATCATTTTTAAAAATGGACTCAAGACTGCAATCCTTTCAAGTGTTATAATGTAGGCAATTAGAAAATTCCACCACATTTTCAGTTCCCAGTTTGCCATTATTATTCCTGATGAGAACCACTTGTTAATAAATTTGCACTTATTGTCCACTTCATGTTGGTGATAATATTTTGATGTGCAGTAACCAAAGACAGACCCAGAAAATTACATCAGAGCAATCCTGAATTTTGTTCAAACAAAATTAGGCTTCCACCAAAGCCTAATCCCACAACTTTTCATTTTCCAAGATTGAGAGCCACATTCATGGCCAGCAGAGTCAACCAGGGCCTTGCCATTATGTGAATACTTACTCCTGAAATGTGGGGTTATTCTAGCCAAGAGCATTTCAAGTGCCTGTGACAGATCTCTGTGTCTGTATGTATGTACACACACACACACACACACACACACACACACACACACACACACACACAGCTATTGGTCCAGCAGTCTAGTGCTTTCCTCTGGATACACCTTAAACCCATCACGCTCACAACAGGGCTTTGAGGTGAGAGGGCTTAGGACATGATGCTCATCCAAATGGTGCTGGAGTATTGGTAGATGGCTGTTTATTTGGGACATGTTTTTTGTATATGATATAAATTCTTAAAAGATGGCTAACTTATTTTTTACTTTTCTTTTTAGAGACTTTCAGACTCTCATGATAAGATTGAGAAAAGATTGTCTTGACCTTTACAAACATGTCCTTTGGACCATCAGATGTCAGATTTAAGCCACTACTGGTTAGTAAAGTCCCAGTGAAGGGATCAGAGAGATCACTTGGCAGTTAGGAGTGCATACTGCTCTTGCAGAGGACCTAGCAGATCACAAATAACCGTAATACCTGCCCTAGGGAATTTTTTTGTCCTCTTCTGCCCTCTGCAGGCCCATTTCTCAAATGGCACAGAGCTCCCCACCACCACCATACATAACATACACACATTTAAATATGTATGCATATATACATTTAAAATAAATAAAAACAAAATATTTCTTAAAAATCTTATTGAGGTGAGATTATAAAAACAGACTCATAGCCTACAGAGTGATACAAAAGGAAGGTGACAAGAGAAAGGAGGTACTTTCGCTGGTTCGTTGAGTCCAGACTGTGTTGCTAATACATTGTATGGATGTGTATGTCTTGTAATCACTGGACATGGCTGGAGTCATTAGCCAAGAGGAGAAACACTGTTAGGCCTGCAGAGAGGGAGAGTCTCAAATGCTCAAACAATGTGATTTATGTTGAGCTCTCACACACACACAATAAAATAGCATTCGCCATGGTATAAAAGGTAGAACCTAAGAGCCCTAAGCAACAGGGTCACGGCACCTGCTAATATTAGGCTGGTGAAAAGTAATTATGAATGTATCAGAATACAGTCTTAACAAATATGATTGTGCTATACATCATTTTAATCAACATATCTTGCTTTATGCTTGGGCTATATTCATTGGCTATATTTTTATTCTATTTATTTTATACTGTGGTAGTAACATTAGATAAAAGAAAGTCTGAGCTATTTATTTTTTTGAGTTTAAAATGGGCTATAAAAGGTGAGGGACAACTCTCAGCATCAACACTACCTGTGTCCCGGGGACTGCTGACTGATACATACTGCTGTGGTGGGTCAAATTCTGCAAAGATGACTGGAGACTTGAAGATGGGGATCATAGCTGCCGGCTGTGGGAAGTTGACAATGGCCAGCTGAGAGCAGTCACTGCAGATGACCTTCTACAACTGGATGAGAAGTTGCCAGAGAACGCACATAGACCATCCCAAGGTTTTTAGCATTTATAATATAATGAAAGGACGAAAGGGTTCAGTTAGGGTGTGTCTTGTGAGCTGATCAAATAGTCATTTAAAATTGTCACTCTGAGCTGTCTTTTTCTACTGTTCTATGAAACAATCATAAGTCTGTTTATCCACTGGATTGTGACATGTGACCAAACGTGGCTGCAAAAGATAACCAGCAATACCCCCGATCAGTGGTTGAATTGAGTAAAGTGCTCCAAAGCTCTTCCTAAGATCAAACTTACATTCAGAAAAGTCATGGCCATTGTCGATAGTCTCCTCTGATCCATCATGAAATCCTGGTGAAACGTTTATGTCTGAGAAGTATGCTCAACTGGCTACTGAAAAGCAGTGAAAATCACAATACCTGTAGCCAGCATCCATAAACAGGAAAGGCTGGATTCTTTCCAGGGAAAAAATGCTCCCACAACCAACAGGGTGCAGAATGGTTTCAAGAGTGCATCCAATTTAAAAGCATAGATTCTTACATTACATGAATAAACAAATTTATTTCTTACTGGCAAAAAAACAAACAAACAAAACCCAAAAAGGTGCTCACTGGGGGCTGAAGGGAAGGATCAGCAGATAAGAGCACTTGTTGCTCTTACAGAGGAGAGGACCTGGGTTTGACTCCTAGCACCCCCATGGTGGTTCACAACCATCTTTAACTCCAGTTTCAGAAGTTCCAGTGTATACATGTAACCTCCAGAGACACCAAGCATGTGCACTATGTGTCTACAAACATGCAGGCAAACACACTCACATACAAAGTGGATAAATCTAAATTTTAAAAACATTTTAAATGTATGGATTATAATAATCCCAACTTTGATTAATAAAGCTGTTTGATCCAGTTGTGGTTTAAGCAATTCCTCTCCAGAAACCTTAGATTTGGGTGTATACACAGGGATCAGTTCTCAGATGTTCCTTGCTGGTGGATTCCAGTATTAAAACACCACAGACAAGCCCATTGGTCACTCGGAGCTTACCTCTAACATGAAGCATCACCATCACTACCTCAGGTAGCAGTAGTGGCTCATCCTCACTCTTAGAGTGGAGGTCCAGTCAGAGGTCAGCAACCTACTGTAAACATGGTTGTTCCAAAGCCTATTGTCCTCTTTCCTTTCTATTCCCACTGTGAGATATCACTTCAGTTTAATTAGATTTGATCCTATCTGTAAGTTTTTCTCATCACAGAACCTGCCATTTCTGTTGCATTTTCCTCAATGAATAAGAACTCGGATTCCTGATGTCTCAGCCTCCTGTAAGGCACTGTGGGGTGGTGGGGGCAGCCAGGCTACCTTCTGTCTCTTTGACCACTATTAGCTGCTCTGTGATGCTGTGCCCACTCTCATTTATTTCCCATGTTGGAAAGATTTATATATCTTTTTTACAGAATAAAGCATCTGGGTATCAAAAGAAAAGATGTGTGAATATCAGTGCTCAAAGATTTTTGTCTTTTTGATTAATCTATAGAAAAATTTTCCCACCTTTATGTGTTGTGACAGGTTTCGCTGTGTTGTCCAGGCTGACCTCAAACTCCTGTACTCAAGCAATTTTGCTGAATCAGCCTTCTAAAGACCACCACACTGATGAAGCGTTCTTTAAGGATACCAGCATGGTAGGAGAATGGAGAGACAGGATCTACCATCCTTTCCTGGTGGGACTATAAGTATGTCCAGCATTCCCAAAAGATATGGCAGTGGTTGTCAACAAGCTTAAAACATTCACCTGCTTAAATCTATCCACTGGACATCATTATGAGCAGAGCTATAAGTCCCCAAAGCTTCCTGTAATGAAGACCCAATAGCATCCAGTATGAGTGTGCTTAGCAGTAAGGTCTTAGAGCGGCTAAGGGAAAAGGGCTATGGGGCAGTTGAAGAGGGGTTTACCTGAAATGTACTGATGCTTTATAAGAAGAGGAATGTTGTGTGACAGAAACAGCAGACACCTGCTCCAGAATGAAATGCCACCTGGAGACAGTAAGCAGCATCCTCTGCAATCAAAATAGTAAGAATTGGGAAACCAGAATTGGGGGGGTTTCTGGGCTGCGGGACTTTAGGATGCTAATTTCTCTAGCCTCAGCAACCCTGTGGTAGCTATGGCAACCATAGCTAGTTGATTCACTTGTATAGAAATCTGTTCTCAGCAGGAATACAATGGCTGAAGACTTGTAAAACTACGACAATCCCTGAAGTAAATCTGCATGTGTTAGTTCAGTTGCTGTTGGTCATCCAGGGTACTAGGTCCTGCAGACAACGAGAGGGCAAAGCAGACTCAGTATCTACCTTTAATGCACATTGGTATTTTACAGGAGACAGATATGTACTGGGGACTTCTGTGAAGAATTGATGGTTGAGTTCCAATCTGAGGAGCTCAGTAGGGAGCACAGGCCACCCCTCTCCCTGAAGCTGGGCTCTCAGTGGAGCAGAGGCCCTGTTCTGGTGGGCTGAGGAATTCTGAGAGAATCTAAGAGAGAAGAGAAGAGTCGGAGTGGGGAGACAGAAATTTCCTGAAGAGCTATACCCCAAATTGTCCATATCTAACATTTTTTCTGTCCCATAGGAATACTTTCTTCCTTCCCCCTTTTAAAGATAACTCTCCTAGGTCTCTGCAGTGAGCTAGTGTTGGGAGTAGGGGATACCTTTAGTATTGAGATTGGGAGTAACATACAGATATTTATATAAGTAGACTCTTCCATCAAGAACCTTGAAAATACACGCCAATCGTTTTGGTCACAATATAAAGCCTATACTTTATATCACTGGTTTTTCCATCTCTGTTTTGATGTGTGGTTTTTATGGAAAATGGGCATAAAAGACAACTCTAACTGATGACAAAAGGACACTTCTTAAAATTATTTGCTTGCTTGTAAGCTATGTTGGAATTTTTATCCTCTCCAAATATATGGCCCACCAAAGGTCATATTATCATATCCTAAATAGCTTTAGACATCTTTGCTTGTCTTTCCTGCACATTATAAAAGGGCCCCAGTACCCCTGAGATCTCTCAGACACTGAACTACCAACCAGGCAGCATACACGAGCTGATCCGAGGCCCCTGACACATATATACAGCAGTGTTCTGGCCTCAGAGAGAAAAGACACACCTAATTCTTTGAAAGACTTGAGGCTCCCCCAGGAGTGGGGGCCTGGTGAGGTGGAGAATGGGGGACACATCCTCTTGGAGACAGGAATGGGGGCCTGGTGGGGTGGGGAATGGGGGGAACATCCTCTTGGAGACAGGAGTCGGGGGAGAAGGAATGAGATGAAGAACTGTCAGAGGGTGGACTGGGATGGAGGATAACAACTGGACTGCAAAAAAAAAGATTAAAAGAAAGATGGATGGATGGATGGATGGATGGATGGATGGATGGATGGATGAATAAAAAAGCCCCAGTACTCAGGTCAGGATTTTCTCACATGCTGAGCTTCCCCTGGCCACTGGAATCCCTGTATTCAGTATACAGTGGCTGCTGCTATTGGTTCAGTGACAACATATTTGTACTGACTCCCAAATCGAAGAGTACTCACACAAGGTACATAAACACCAGAAGAGAACTTGTGCTACAAAGAAGTGCTTGTTTGCACTGTATTCCCAAGAATCTCCAGCCAAGGAAAAGTCCTGAGCGCTACCTGATTCTATGTCCTAGGCTCTCACTGACACAGTATTTAGTCTCCACACTGCTCTGTGAACATGACACGCCTGCTGCACCTACGAACTCACAGCAGCTGTGGCTATCTGCCCAAGAACTCCCTGAGACAGGGCTGACCAACACTCCATCACATATGAGGGAAGGATTCACGAGGCCCTACCTCACCGAGAACCTACTGACAGTTAAAGGTTGCTTAGGGAGGAAGAATTTTTTCCTCAGAAGCACAACCACGGAGGAGTTGTCCATGCACCAATAAATAATGAAAATAATAAATAAATAACCCCTTTCATGTAACCTTAAATAGACTAAATGGGTCACACGAAAACATGAAAGTAAGAAGGGGTTTGTCAAGAAGAAAGGAGGTTCAGTGGGAATGGAAAGAAAATACATAGGAATTCGGAAAACAATAGGAGATAGAAATTATCAAAATGCATTATACCACATGAGCAACATTGCCAACGAATTTTCTAAATTAGAAGTCAATTTATTGGCATGGAAACCATACTCCAAGCTATCACAATAGTGGGAGTGTGACATTGTAAATTTGTCTAAACTACAAGCTGAGAAAAACCAAAAGTGAAGTCTAAGGTAAAACATTGAGAGTGACAGTTCTCTGACAATGTCAGGTAGACCACTCTGATGGGAGATGTTGATAAAATTCTTATTCAAGGAGTTGAAAAGAAATGCTCTCATGAATTTGATAAAGAAACAAAATGAGTTCTTTTTTTTTTTCTTCTTCAGAGAAATGCAATGTTCTGTGCATGTCAGAGAAGGATGGACCATCAAGATAGACAGTGGATCAAACAGTGAGTAGGTGTTCTTTTTTTTTTTTTAATTTTTTATTAGTAACTTTTTAAAAAGTGTTAATCAAAGGCTTTATAAGTTTGGTAATGCGCAATAACAAGATGCCCATACAATCAGAAGTGTAACCCAATACCCAACCTAGATATATCAACTACCTTTGACTGGCGGAGACATGAGAACATCCACCTCCATGTTCCCCCCTCCCTTCCCTCCCACTCTCTCTCGTCTCCTAGCTCCTCCACTCCTCCTCTTCTTCTTCCTCTCTTTATTCCTCCTACCTTAGCTCCTCCTACATATCACCCTTCCTGTTAAAATAAAAAAAATCTTTTCTCTCAAAATACAATTAGAGCATAACTATATCAATTTGTATCAGTAAGGTACAAGATAGACCTAATACTCAGTCCATCATTTTGTTGACTAAACAGAACCTCTGTCATCTCTCCTAACTAGAAGACTTAGTTCTGAACCTGGCTTTTTTCTTGGCTTTAGAATGAATGTCAGCTAAAAACCATCCTCTCAAATCTTTTCTCTCAAAGTAAATAGCCATGATTGGCTATGAGACTATAAGTCTTCAACCCTGTCAGAAATCCAGAATGACTGAATTAACTGAAATTATGGGAAGCACAAAGCATAGCTTCTAAAACTTAGCGAATTTATAGAGAACACTGAACACCTAGACAGTTCCTATACTACAAGACTTTGGAACATCTGATCTTTAGCCTTCTGGCCCAGGATCATCTGACAGACCTAGTAATGCAGAATTGTTAAGGGCTGCTTACTCTGTCTTGGCAGATATAATCAGTCGACTATTCCACAAGTGTGTTCTTTTCTGGACAGTATTTTGTCTGTAGATGAAAAGAAGCAATTCTTGCCTAGTGGCTATTTCATGACAACTAGAGTAACTCAAAGATGCTCAATTTCTTCTTAGAATCCAAAGACAAGGAAGCTGTCAGGAGCAGACAGGTCTCTAATCAAAATGAACATTAATACAGAAATGTTTGTAACATCAATTCTGGGGACTTCTGTCATTTTGGAAACCAATTATCCATGTAAGGCCATCTGGACTGTTGTCTGTTAACTCCTCTCAGCTATTTCTAAATAAAATATAGAAAACACCCTAACAATAAACTCAGAGCCATGAATTTGTTATAGGCCCTTAACTCACAGGCTACCCATCTCAAATCAGTTAAAAAAAGTTAAAGAAAGAGTGGGTGTAAGCTTTGTATACCTAAATGTGTTATATAGGCACAATGCCTATGACAGTAACAATATTCATCTCACTTTTATATCAATAAGAAACTCATACCAATGAATACCTTAACTTTGAAATCAAAGTAAAATTTTGTACCATTTAAGAAATTATGACTTCATCTTAATAACAATTATACAGATTTCTACCAATAGGTTATGGCTATGCAATAACTCCTAGCTATTCCTCCCTGTTCCAACAAAACCACTACTTTTCCCTAGAAAGACAGCCCAATATTAACCACCTCAGTCCTCAAGCCCAAGGAATAGGGGCACCAACTCTTCAATAACATCTTCAAGCTGATTATGGGCATTGAGATATTAGAAGAGGGGCAGGGGGAAGAGTAAATTGATAAGCCTCTGATGTCTATGTGTTCACTGCATTCAGCTGGAATTCCAGGACTTCAGAGGTTCGAGCAGATCTGCTCAGATTGCTTGATGAGTAGATACACCAAGGCTGTGTATTCTGCAATATACAATTCTCAAAACAACTTTTAGTATCAAGATAATTTTTTGTTTGAATTCTGAAATCTAATCTTCTGGTGGCATGCCTCTGTCATGTCTAATCAATATAATTCTGGGAGTTTCTATGAGGGTGTGCTCCCACCATCCTCCCATTCCTGCCTCCCTGCTCTCAAATTCCCCAACACTAGGGAATCCAAACTTTCAGATACCAAGGGCCTCCACTTCCATGATGCCTGACAAGGCTACCCTCAACTACCTATACAGCCATGAGTCCCTTCCTTTGTGTTTTCAGGCTGGAGGTTTTAAAATGACTACTCCAGCTTGTTTCTTAGGACCATTTGCTTGAAAAATTATTTTCCAGACTTTTATTCTAAGCTAGTGTCTGTCTTTGTCACTGAGGTGGGTTTCCTGTATGCAGCAAAATGCTGGGTCCTGTTTACGTATCCAGTCAATTAACCTATGTCTTTTTGTTGGGGAATTGAGTCTACTGATGTTAAGAGATATTAAGAAACAGTGACTGTAGCTTTCTGTTATTTTTATTATTAGAGGTGGAATTATCTTTGTGTGGCTATCTTCTTTTGGAGTTATTGGAAGAGGATTACTTTCATGCTTTTTCTAGGGTATAATTTCCCTCCTTGTATTGGAGCTTTCCCGCTATTATCCTTTGTAATGCTGGGTTTGTGGAAAGATATTGCATAAATTTGGTTTTGTTGTAGAATATCTTGGTTTCTCCATCTATGGTAATTGAGAGTTTTGCTGGGTATAGTAGCCTGGGCTGGCATTTGTGATCTCTTAGGGTCTGTATGACATCTGTCCAGGATCTTCTCTCTTTTATAGTATCTGGTGAGAAGTCTGGTGTGATTCTGGTAGATCTGCCTTTATATGCTACTTGGCCGTTTCCCTTACTGCATTTAACCAGTGCTCAGGGCCAGGAGTGACTTCCTGGGTCCTAGTGGGTCCCAGTTACTCCCTGTTTGGGGTCAGTGTTGCTTTCTCCTTACCTAAGGTACTGCCCAGGTTAGAGCTCCTGGGAGGCCTGCTTCCTCTGGGTTCTGTGAGATTGGGGGCAGAGCTGCCACCGGAGATCTGCTCAGTGCCCAGGCCGAGACTGGAAGAAACCCGAGTAGGTGTTCTTAAAAGCCCCAGTTACTGCCTGAGATTTCCTTTTATGGGATTCAAGAGGTAAAGTTTGTAGCAGGAAAATTTTCCTGAAAGTTGGGAGAAGCTAAGGTGGGAGGAGTAAGGAGAGGAAGAGGAGAAGCGAGGAGAGACAGAGGTACAGGATGATGGAGAACCACACTTAAACAGTTGGAGCAGTCCTGGGTAACAACTTATATCTAGGTTAGTTAATTGGGAAACACCTCCAATTGTGTGGGAATCTTGTTAATTGAGCATCAACAAACATATAAAGCCTTTGGTTAATCATTAAGCATTGGAGTCTCATTCCCTACTGGGTACCATGTGGATGGTGGAGTAGTCTGGGATCACCTCAGCCTTGTGGAGACAGTGTGGAAGATTGGCAGTGCCATCTCCCATGCTGGCATCTCATGGGTGGCAGAACCGATAATTCTGGCTAGCCATTTCTAGCTGCAGCACACACTTGGCCTCTGGCTGCAGAACATGGCAGCAGAGCTAAGCAGAGCTGCCACCACTTAGATAGTTGGCCCAAGAAAACGCCATTTTAAATAGTAACAGCAACAAAAGATTGGTCACTAAAAGATACAGAATAGGCAGTTTCCTGTTTTGATTAATAAATTAGATTAGATCACTTTTCTTCTGCCCATGTCCCCTCCCATAATGTATATGACTTTAATCACATGCATGCCTAATGATGCATAGGTATAAAATGTTAAACAGAAGAGTCTCCCTACAAGTTTACTAGATGTCATAGTTTTGTTTATTATACATGCGCCTCAAAACAATTCTGGCCAAACTGAGCCTTCTGTTCTTTATATCTGAATGTATTAGGATACACTGGAATAGAAACTGTCTAAATTTTATTGCTTCTGAGGATTAAGAGAGTTAATCTCTTGTTCAGAGATAGAAGTGCTAAGCAGACAGAGATTCCAGGGAGTTTTCTCTCTCTCTTTCTCTCTCTCTCTCTCTCTCTCTCTCTCTCTCTCTCTCTCTCTCTCTCTGTGTGTGTGTGTGTGTGTGTGTGTGTGTGTGTGTGTGTGTGTGTGT
>JANHMN010000011.1:39914193-40026065 GCA_030674055.1 Rhabdomys pumilio
TGTGTGTGTGTGTGTGTGTGTGTGTGTGTGTGTGTGTGTGTGTGTGTATGTGTGTTCCCACGTGCGCATGTGCGCATGCACACACACATATACACAATATATACAGGTGAAGAAACTGAGCTGCCAAGTGCATTATTACAAGGCGGGATATAGCCAAAGACAAATAGGGTCTCAGGGTAGTAAATTGTGTCTTTCCTGTCTGGGCATGATAGTTAAATGGGAAATATCTATACCTTCTACTTGATATTGCTGTAAACATAAAACTGATCTTTTACTGTAAAATAATTTTACTGTAAAATTTTAAAATCTGACAATTCCAGGGGACACAACCTCATAGCAAACAGTTCTTCTGGCTCTTACAATCTTTCCTTCCTCTCACACAATGATACTTGAGCCTTAGGTACAGGCGATGAGTTGTAAATGTACCAGTTAGGACTGGACTCCACAACTCTGTATTTTGGTTGGTCGTGGTTTTCTGTATTGCAAAGAAAACTTTCTTTAATGTGGAAGCTCACCAGGCCCAGACCCTACACAAAGAACTTCAGGCAACTAACGAAGTCTGAGAGCAGGAGAGAAAAACAGACCAATTAGATATTCAGTATCAGATGGTTAACTCTGAAAGCATACATAGAGTAACACTGTAAAGACTGAGCAGGTGGTAGTTAAATTTACATTTAATTGTATTTAATTATATGTAATTATATGTTATAATTAGTATATTTAGTTAAATATATAATTACCACCTGCTCAGTCTTTATTATATATATATATTATTACATATTAATATATTATAATGTATATATATATATGTATATATATGTAAAAAGATATCATGAATTGGAAACAGAGCAAGGGGTGTTTGAGAGAAGGGAAAGGGTGAATTATGTACTTATATCATAGTCTCAAAAATAAAATATTGTATTTTAAAAATATCTTTTAAAATAAAGGTGCCCAAAAAGTAAAAGAAGTAGGGAAAGTGATTGTCTTCTCCTTTGAATGGGCTGCTCTCCTGCTTTAATACAATCACTGTTCAGTTGCATTCCTTCTTCCCCTGAGTAAATGACTGACAGAAAAGTGAGACTCAGACTCAGCACTGGTAAAACGTCAGGTCCCGGGATAAGAAAAAGTGAAGCCAACTGGAGTGCAGAGTGTTCCGGGCACTCTGGGAGCCAAGGCTTTGTTATCTAACCTCACAGAGAAAAGTCCTACAGTGGAGTCGTTGCTCCCACTTAACACACACAAAAAAAGGATTCTCTTATGAAGACCACGTACCTTCCCTGAGTTATGTGACTAATGGCTTTCTTATGATGATAAAGTGACATGCCTAAGAATATGACATCTTCTTCCTGAATTAGCAATCCAGAGCCTTTTATATTTAACAGCAGTGACGACTTCAGTCTAGCTCTGTGTGAAACTGCCTACAGTGTGACTTTTAACAGGGTGCCAATTTTAATAATTTTATTACAAAAGCATAATGACAATAGGTGAGTGTATTAGTCAGGGTTCTCTAGAGTCATAGAACTTATGGAATATCTCTGTATATTAAGGAAAATTATTGGAATGACTTAAAGTCTGCACTCCAACTAACCCAACAACGGGAAGCGATCAATGGGAAGTCCAAGAATCTAGTAGTTTCTCAGTCCCATGAGGCTAGGTGGTTTAGCTGGTGTTCTGTATAAGCTAGAATCCTAGAAGTAGGTTCCAACAGACGTGCTGGCGAGTAAGTGCGAGTGAATGAAGAAGCACAAACACTTCCTCTTTTTATTGCCCTCATGTAGGCCTCCAGGAGAAGGTATGGCCCAGATTAAAGATGTGAAACACCACAACTGGATTTGGAACTTGCTCTGTCCCAGGCTGGCCTCGAACTCAGAGATCTGCTTGCCTCTGTCTCCTGGGATTAAAAGCATGCACTGCCTTGCCTGGTCCTAAACATTTAATGGCCAGTGTGCCTCAAGATCTGGATCACAGGTGTGCCCTCCATCTTTATTCCAGATATAGTCAAGTTGACAACCAGGATAGCCATCACAATCCATGCCTTGTCAACTTGACACAAATCGTATCTCATGTCCAAATGAAATAATAACAAGGTCATAAATACGCCTACATAGTATAATTATCCCTTGTACAATCACAAATGCATTGTCCCTTGGAAAACGTTCCTTTAGTATCTCAACTTAAATAACCATTGATATTCTTTTAATTGGTGTTAAAGAAATTGGAAGAAAGCACAAATATCTATACAAATGTGTTCTTAACAAAATAAAACAGAAGCACTCATACCACTTATAATCCTCATTTCTGCAACTGGTCATGTGGCCTTAGATGGTATCCTCCCCCCTCTGCAAGCACCTCAGCAGTTCTTGGCTCTTTTCCTGGAGGAGTAACCCATACCTTCATTCCTGATGGGTCTTTGCCCTTTGTCATACTGCTTGGATTAGGCTGTTGTAGTTACCCATTAACTTTAATCACAGGACATAGTCCTTCTCACCTCCGTTGTGGGGAAGCAATCCAATTTCTCCATGGTAATCTGAGTCTATCACTCTCCTAACACTGTTATATCTTTCTTAGCCTGTTGGTTTAAGGGCATTAGCTGCCCAAAATGACCAAAGGGAAGTCTGAACTTCCAGTTTAGTGGCTCCAGGCAGAAATGCTCTCACCTTTGGAACTAAAACTTCTAGGCCAACAGAACTTAAGAATTGTGGGAACAGGAAGCAAACTCTTTCCTAGTGGGTCACTAAGGGTGATAGTAAGTGGAATAATTCCCTTTTTGACCCCTTGATTCCTGGACCCATGGATCCTGGCTATGAGAGAAAATGTACCATATATTGGATGCTGATTCAAAGCATTCTGTAGAACCCTTACTCAGCCTTCCATGCCGCTGCCACCTAATTGGTGCTGTAACTGTGTCTTCAAAAGCCATTCCATCTTTCTATCAGGCCAGCTGCTTCAAGATAGTGAGAACATGGTAATACCAGTGGATCCCATGACCATTGGCCTACTGTTACACTTCCCTGGCTGTGAAATGAGTTCCTTGGTCAGAAGCAATAATGTGTGGAATAATGTGATGGTTGATAGGGCATTCTGTACATAGACGGTAGTTTCCGCAGAAAGGCAAATCCATAACCAGAATAAGTATCTACTCCAGTAAGAACAAAACGTTGTCCTTTCCATGAAGGAAGTGGTCCAATGTAGTCAACCTGCCACCAGGTTGCTGGCTGTTGACCTCAAGGAATGGTGCCATATCTTGGGCTCAGTGTTGGTCTCTGCTGTTGGCAGATCTGGCATTCAGCAGCAGCTATAGCCAGGTCAGTCCTGGTGAGTGAAAGTCAGTGTTGAGCCCAAGCATAACCCCCAACTCTGCTACCATGGTCTTTTTGTTCATGTGCCATTGAGCAATGACAGAGATGGCTGGGAAAAGAGACTGACTGTCCAAAGAATGGGTCATCTTATCCACTTAACTATTAAAATCACCCTCAGCTGATGTCACCTTTTGATGAGCATTTATATGAGACTCAAGTATCTTCTCATCCTTTGCCCATCTGGAGAGATCTACTTACTTCTTCCCCAGATGTCTTTCTCACCAATTTTGTAATCGTGATCGTTCCAAGTCCTTGTCCATCCAGCTTCCTGAGTCATTTGGTATTTGGGCCTGAGTAACATACCCAAGAAATGTGCTGCCTCCAGAATCCAAATAAACCCACTAAAGGTTGTGCTGCTTTCTTGGTGGTAGGAAGGGTCAGGTACAATAACTTTATCTTTCACCTTAGAAGGAATGTGAGTGTCCTAACTCTACTGGCCCAGAGCCACTGAACCTGTTCCCGGACCTGATCTACTGACCTGAGCACACCAACCAGCCTCAACAGGGGCTCCTCCATCCCTGCCCATTCTCCCAATAGGACCTAGCCAGCACCTTGAACTCACGGTCCAGGCTGTAGGGTGAGCCTGAGGTGGGCCTCACACCTCTCAGAGCCCTGTTCCCATCAGTACCCAATCATGCCTCTGTTTTCACACTGAGGCGATCCTCAAGTGCCTGTGCAGAACACCCCCGCCCTGTGAAAGCTACCAGGCACCAGTCTTTCTCTCTTCTGAAGATTTCTTCCAACTTCCATCCCAATGGAGAATCTTCTGGGTGGGCAGCTCTGCAGTAGGATGAATGGATGTCTCCATGGTCCAGCTTCCTACAGATGCCCTGAGAATCACAGATGAAATCTTCTCTTTCTCCTCAGAATCATATGACAATCAGCTATGACCCCTGGGACCTACAGCAGTAAGTGCTTAAAAATTAGTCTAAAATGTTTATGTGTAGAAAATGTTATAGCATAGTTTCACGCTATCATTAGGGCCAAGGGGACTGTAAATGAATCAACCAGTCATATATGGAAACAGCATCAAGAAAAATGAATTCAGGCATCCAATGTGCTAAGCAGTAACTTTCATAATTGATAAAGTTAAGCTCAATACCATGCACTGGATATCCTTTTGGGAAACAACACGTTTTAAAATCATCAGAATTCTTTTTCTAATTCAGGAAATGAACAGGTCCTGCTCTGACTGCTGTTTCACAATAAGCCGATGCAAAACACTCATGAAGATGCAATCACAAAGCATAAGCTAAACAAAGGACTGTAAGACAAAACTCCTTGAAGCTTACAATCTTCCATTTTGAGTCTCATTGAATCTCTTCCTTATACCATAGCTTCTTAAACTGTGCGTCATGACTCCATATGTCATAATGTAACTTATCAGAGAGTTCATGGGAGAATTGACAATAGTAAAGAAGTTTCTGGAGCTGGAAGAGATGGCTCAGTGGTTAAGAGCACTGACTACTCTTTGAGGGGTCCTGAGTTCAATTCCCAGCAACCACATGGTGGCTCACCACCATCTATAATGGAATCTGATGTCCTCTTCTGGTGTGCTTGAATACAGCAACCATGTACTCACATACATAAAATAAATTAAATAAATCTAAAAGAGGGAGGAGGAGGAAGAAGAGGAAGTTGTTTTTGAGTACACAATGTTCAAAAATTAATTTAAAATAAAGGATGAAATGAATCTGTATTCATACCCATATGTGTTGTATCAC
The DNA here is from genome assembly GCA_030674055.1 of Rhabdomys pumilio. Classification (NCBI taxonomy): domain Eukaryota; kingdom Metazoa; phylum Chordata; class Mammalia; order Rodentia; family Muridae; genus Rhabdomys; species Rhabdomys pumilio. The sequence goes on from JANHMN010000011.1 coordinate 39,919,277, forward strand.
ACATCTTCCCTGAAGTCTTGGTTCTAAACACCCAAGTGCACTTTGTACTATGCATGCCATCATGGCTGCACTGTCAAGAAAAACAACCAGAAACACTTAAGTTTACATTACTGGTTGGCATGTACGTTAAAGAAGCATAATTTGGTTTTATATTCAGCATTAGCACCTTGGAAATGAAATGGTGTGAAGTTCAGCAAGATAGGAATCCACTGGAAAAAAATATGGTGAGGGATTGTTAATAAACAAGGCAAGCATTGGAAGTTTAATTAAGGGTTAAACATATTCAAAGTCAATAGTCTTCTGAGAACCAAGTTTCAGTATTTAGGAAGATAGTTGGCATTTGTAAATAGGAATGTCTCTGGGGCCTGAGAACAAGAGAGACAGAATAACAAAAGACATTAATAGTTAATGACACCACAGAGTGATCATTGGGAATAGGTAAAAGATTTCCATGAGATAGACAATCAGAAACAATATAAATCCCACTCTTAGGAAAGGAGTCCATCAATATTGAGGAATATTGAGTAAAAGCAGGGGCCATAGCTTGAAATAAGTAGTGTTCTCTGTTCAGGGACAGTTCAAAAAGTCTCTCCAAATAAACAGGCCCAGCAAAAGTCCCTGAAATCCACTTGGTCCTGTAGGATCTTGAATCAGCAGAGGGAGTTTGTAAAATCCTATTGAGAACCAAGAAATGAGAAAAAGAATCATGTGTATTAGGGTCTAGACATGTCTGAGGGTGGCTTTCAACTGGATCCCACCAGGAAAGAAAGTGGCCATCTCCACGTAGTTCACAGGAATACGCTGGGTTTCTGGTGTAGAAATTTTTAACTCTTCTTTTTTATTAAAAAATTTTCATAAAATATAGTTTGATCGTATTTGCTCACATCCCACAACCCCTCCAAATTTCTCTCCACTCTCCTGCTTTCTCTGTCTGTCTGTCTGTCTGTCTGTCTGTCTGTCTGTCTGTCTCTCTCCCTCTCTCTCTCTCTCTCACACACACACACACACACACATACACATACACACCTTTCTTTCTTTCTCCAAGAAAAGAAAAAGTACAACAAATAAACAAAACTAATACAACAAAAATAACAAAACAAAAAGTGTACACAAACAAACAAAACCAGCGAAGTCCTCTTCATGACGGCCAACTACTTCTGGGTATAAGACTTGCCCTGGAGTATGATGGATATGTTCAATGACACTGAAACTGATTTTCCCTTTCCCAAAAGATGTTAATTGCAAATAGCTTCTTGACTAGTGTGTAAGTTTTTTGTCTACTTCCCTTTCTCTGTGCTGGATTTTTGTCCAGTTTGAACATGTATAGGTGTTGTGCATGCAGTCACAGTCTCTGTGAGTTCGTATTTATGTCACTGCTGTTGTGTCTAATATTATCTCCTGGAAATCATGCAGTCTCTGGCTTTTACAGTCTTCCTGAATCCTCTTCTGCATAGATCCATGAGCCTTGAGGAGAGGAGTTTGGTGAAGACATCCCACTTGTAACTGAGTGTTCCAAAGTCTCCTAATCTCTACACATTGTACAGTTGTGGGTCTCTTACTAACAACCGTATACTACAAGAAGAATCTTCTCTGATGACGGGTGAGTGATAAACTGATCTATGGATATAGCAATATGTCATTAGGACTCATTTTATTGCTATATTCCTTAAGCAGAATAGTAGTTGGTCTTCTGCCAAGGCTGATGACCTGTCTAGTTTCAGGTTTTTAGAAACTTTAACAGTGTCAGATGTAGGTTCTACCTCATGGGGTGGACGTTAGTTCCAATAAAAAAGGGATTAGTCATTCCCATATCATTTGTGCCACAATTTCACTAGTAAATCTTGCAAGCAGGTCTCTGTTATAGGTTGCAGGGTTGTGGCAGGAAGATATTGATAATTGTTTTTCTCTTCCTGTAGCATACAGAGTACCTTTCAGTACAATGAATACTAGCTAGTCAATGTGAAGCATCTAGCTGGGAACCAGGTCTACATCTATATGTGCAGTGTCACGGAGACCCAGGGAGGCCATTGTATGCCAATATGTGAAGCTGTGAAGGTGAAGCCTGGGTTGCCTTGGAGATCTCGAGATGCTAAAGATGCCAGAGTCACAGGATACCTGTCAAGGAAAGCTACTAACTGGGAATGAAACCAGTCCAAGAGATTCTTTCAATCAACAAAGCTGAAAGGAGTTGGAGATCTGAAGAGCACTTTGGTTTCAGACATGGAGATGTAGAATTTGAAGTTTGCCCAGTTGGTTTTGGTCTTGTTTTGGCCCAGTATTTTCTCACTGTGCTCCCTTCCTTACATTTTGAAACAGTAACACATATCCTGTGCCATGTATAGGCTAGAAGTATCTGATTTTCTTTTTATCTTGATTTTATAGAGTATCACAGTTAAGAGACTGCATGAATCTCAGAAGAGACTTTGAACTTTGGACTTCTTTTTTTTTTTTTTTTTACTAAAGCTTTAATAATGAATGAATAAAGCTGCCAGAACACTTTTCACAATTCTTTATGTAGAAAATTGTTCCCATCTATCCTGGATATAAACTAACAATAATTGAAGTGCATAGAAGATGTGTCTTCACTCTTTTAATATGTTGTAAGCCAGTTTTACAAAGTTTCAAGGTTTTACATTTTACTCCACTAACACATGTTGTGTGACATGTATCTAAATACTCCTCATCCAGGTTAGGCATTGTTGAAATTTTTCAATGTCAATTTTAATATTCTTGTATGATTATATCACATTTTGATTGCATTAGTGTTTAAATATAATGAGCATATTCTTTTTATTGGGTATTTTATTTATTTACATTTCAGATGTCATCCCCTTTCCCTATTTCCCCTCCCTAGAACCCCCATTCCATCCCCCCTCTTCCTTTTTGCTTTTATACCATTTTAATTACATGCATGTATTAAGGTCAGTTCTAGGTTGAGGGTCTAGCAATATAATAGATGCAAATAGTTAAGGAACAAGCAACACAATAGACACAAATAGTCAAAGAACAAGCAAGACATTAAACCCAATTACATGAACACTCCCATGATCACTGTTTCTAAAGGCTTATCAAGATGACCAAAATATCTGAGCCTACTTCCCTGTAGAGGGTAGTGGAGTTTTATTTTTTTTTTTATTGGATATTTTATTTACATTTCAGATGTCATCCCCTTTCCCCATTTCCCCTCCCTAGAAAACCCCTATCCCATGCCCCCCTTTTCCTTTTTGCTTTTATACAATTTTTTAAAATGTTAATCAAAGGCTTTATAAGTTTGGTAATGCTCAGTCAGAAGTGTAACCCAATACCCAACCTAGATATATCAACTATCTTTGACTGGTGGAGACACGTGAATATCTGCCTCCATGTCCCCTCCCCCCTCTTTTTCTCTCTTTCTCTCTCTCCTCACTTAGCTTCTCCTGTCCTTCTTCTCCTCCTCTCCTTACTCCTTCTCTTCCTCTCTGTACCTTAGCTCCTCCTACATATCACCCTTCCTGTTAAAATAAACCTTTTCTCTTAAAATACAATTAGAGCATAATTATGCCAGTAGTGGACTTTTAAACATTGCTGAGACTGTGATTGAGTATGGGGACTTTCGAAGTTGGTCTAAATTAGCATTTCGAATTATGCTATGGCTTCTAGCCTGTGGGGCCAGGGAGAGGAATGTGTAGTTTGAATAGGTATTTCTCCTATAGACTCATGTTTAAATGTTTGACCCATAGGATGTGGCACTATTAGAAGGTATGGCATTGTTGCAGGAGATGTGACACTGTGGGGGTGGGCTTTGAGGTCTCCTTTGCCCAAACTCCACCCAGTATGGAACATAATTCCCCTTTGCTGCTTTTGAATCAACATGTTGAACTCTCATCTCCTCTAGCACCACATCTGCCTGCACGCCACCATGATTCTCGCCATGATGATAATGGAACAAACCTCTGAAACTGTGAGCTAACCTCAATTAAATATTTTCCTTTATAAGAGTCCATTATTAGCCATGGTGTTTCTTCTCAGCAATGAAACCCTAACTAAGCCGGTCAATTACTCAACAAATTGTAATCCATTGCTGAGCACTGGAGGTTTCACTTGGTGACATAAGAGGTACAGTTGGGGCATTGTCTCCCCTACCAGATGACTACTTTAAATTTGTTTCATGTATGTATCTATTTTAGGAAGCTTCTACAGTGGTACTCATAGCTTTCAAGAAGGTCTCAGTTAGTTGTCCTTCCCCAAATTCCCTCATGACCCTTCTCTCTCATGCCCTACATCACTTAATACTCCTGACTTCTCCTTTATCTCATTATAATATTATATTGTATTAGTGCTTCCTTGAGAGTTCCCCTCCTCATGTCTCTCCTTGTCCCTTACTTGCTACTTAGCCACTGTGGTTATTCTGACTGAAAGACACACATCAAAAGCTTAAAAGTTAACACCCACATATAAGAAAAAACATGCAATATTTGTCTTTTGGGGTCTGAATTACCTCACTGAAGTTGATTGTCACGAGGTCCATTAATTTACCTGACTCTTTCAAAACATAACTTTTCTTAATAGCTAAATAATATTTAAATGAGTCAGTGAGCTTCTTTTTCATTATCCATTCATAAGTTCATTGATATCTAGGCTGTTTCCAATGCCTGGATATTATTTATAGAGCAATAATAAACACAGACATCATGACACTGAGAGCAGGGGTATTAAGGACAGCAATTAATAAATGGGACGTCATGAAATTAAAAACCTACAGGACAGAAAAAAAATTAATTTTCCTGACTGCTAAGAATATTAAACATTTCTTTATTTCTCATCCAGTTGTGTTTCATCTTTTGAGAACGGTTTAGTTCCATCCCCTATCTTTAATTGGGTTACTTCCCCAATCCATGTTCAGTTTTTGTTTTGTTTTGTTTGTTTGTTTGTTTGTTTGTTTAGTTCTTTCTGTATTCTAGAGGTTAACCCTCTATCCTGCATATAACTGGTAAGGATGTCCCCCACTTCTGTAGACTGCCTCTTTGCTGTAAGAAGGCTTTTAACCTCATGAAGTCCCATTTACTAATTGTTAGCATTAATGTCTGTGCTTTCAGTGTCCTTATCAGAAAATCCTCTTTTGTGCTAATGAGTTCACACCTACTGTCTACATTTTCTTCTGTTAGATACAAGGTACCTGGCCCTGTGCTGAGGTCCTTGGCCCATGTGTAATTGAGTTAGAAAGGGATCTATTTTCACTCTTCTGCAGGCAACTCATCAGTTTGGCCCACACCATTGATTGGATACACTGTCTTTCTCCACATTTTTGGCTTTTTTGTGAAAAAAATTTAAATCAGTTGTTTATAAGTGTGTAGCATTGTCTGGATCTTCAGTTTGATTCCATTTATCACCATGACTCTTTTAAATGCCAAAATATTCTGTTTTCATTATTATAGCTCTATAATAATAGTTAAAATCTGAAATGGTGATACCTCCAGCAGTTCTTTTATTATTTGGGAGTGTTTTAGTTGTCTTTTTTTTTTTTTTTTTTTTTGCATTTCCATATGAAGTGTAAGATTGTACTTTTCAATTCCTGTAAAGAATTTTGTTGGACTTTTGATAAAGACGATACTGTAATCTGCAGATTGCTTTTGGTAGAATGGTCATTTTTGCAATATTAACCCTACTAATATGTGAGTGTGGGAGATTATTCCATCTTCTAGTGTCTTCAATTTCTTCAATGTCTTAAAAGTTTTTATTTTATTTGCTTGTTTAGAATTGCCCCCAAGATATTTTTTGAGGCCATTGAGAAAGGTACTTTTTTCTTGATTTTATTCTCAGTATACAGAGAAGACTACTGACTTTTGTGTAATGATGTATTTTACTACTTTGTGAAGGTGTTTACCAACTGTAGAACTTTCCTAGTGGAGTTTTTAGGGTCTTTTATCTGTAAAGCATAACATCTGCAAATAAGGATTCTTGACTTCTTTCTTTCCTATTTGTATTCTTTGAATCTCATTTAATTGTCTTATTGCTTGTCTTAGTCGGGGTTTTATTGCTGCGACAAAATGCCATGGTGAAAAAGCAAGTAGGAGAGGAAAGGGTTTATTTGGCTTACACTTCCAGACCTCAGACTATTATTGGAGGAAGTCAGGACAGGAACTCAAGCAGGGCTGGGACCTGGAGGCAGGAGATGATGCAGAGCCCGTGAAGGGGTGCTTGCTCAGCCTGTTCCCCTATAGTACCAAGGACTATTAAAAGAGTGATGGCACCACCCACAATGGGTGGGCCTTCCCCCATTGATCACCAATTGAGAAAATGCCCTACAGCTGAATCCCCTGGAGGCACATCCTCAGCTGAGGCTCCCTTCTCTGTGATCACTCTAGCTCATGTCAAGTTGACACACAAAAACAGCCAGCACATTGTTCTAGCTAAGGCATCAAACACTACAAGTAGGAATAAAATAAATGTCCTTTTCTTGTTCCTGATTTTAGTGGAAATGCTTTTGAGTTTCTCTCCATTTTGTCAAAGTTGACTGTGGGCTTGCTTAAATTGTCTTTATTATGTTGAGGTATTCCCCTTGTATCCCTAGTCTCTAGAAGTCAAGAATCCTTATTTGCAGGGAGCTTTTATAATAAAGAGATGCTAGATTTTCATATGATGATCACATAAGGTTTTAGCCTTTCAGGCTGTTTATGTGGTAGGTTATAGTTATTGATTAATGAATGTTGAATCATTCCTGTATCTCTGAGATGAAGCCAACTCCATCGTGATCATGGTGGATAATATTTTTAATGTGCCTTTGTATTAAAATTGTATTTTATTGAGAAGTTTTGCATCTCTTTTCATAAGAGATATTAGTCAATAATTTTCATTTTCTTGGGTCTCGGTGTGTTTTGGCATCAGAATACTAGATGGCTTCATAAAAAGAATTAGAAAATGTTCCTTCAGGTTTTATTTTGTAGAATAGCTTGAAAGTCTGGTAGGATTCTGTACTGAATCCATCTGGCCCTGGATTTTTTTCTTGGTTGGCAGATTTTTTTAATTACTGTTTTTATTTCACTAGGGGTTATGGGTTTGTTCAGATTATTTAATTCATCTTGATTTAACTTTAGTAGATTAAGGAATTTATTCACTTTTTAAGTTTTTCAGTTTGGTGAAGTACAGATTTTTTTTAAAGTATGTTCTTATAATTCTCTGAATTTCCTTGGTGTCTATTGAAATGTCCCTCTTTTCATCCCTAATTTTATTGATTTATACTCTCCAACTTTTGGCTAAATTGGCTAAAAAAAACTCTTGTCAATGTTCTCAAAGAACCAACGAGCAAAGATGCTCAATGACTCTTTGTATTTTCCATTGTTGTTTATCTGTTTCTACTTTATTGATTTCAGCTCTGAGTTTGATTATTTATTCTTATCTACTCTTTCAGGTTATTATTTCTTGTTTTTCTAGTTTTCAATTGTATTAAGTTTCTAATATGAACCCTCCCTAGGTTTTATTGTTGTTGTTTTTTTTGTTTGTGTGTAATATAAGCAGTTAGGACTATGAACTTAGAACTCTCAGAACTGCCTTCATTGTGTCCCATAGGTTTGGGAATGTTTTGTTTTCATTTTCATATAATTCTAAAAAGTTTTAATTTCCTTCTTGATTTCTGTTTTGGTTAACTTTTCAGTGATGAGTTTTCAGCTTTCATATGTTTGTATACTTTCTGCCGTTTCTATTATTGTAGATATCCAGCTTTAGTCCATGATAATCACAGGATACAGGGTGTTATTTCAATTTTCTTGTATCTGCTGAGAGTTGCTTTGTTTCCTAATATGTGATCAGCTTTAGAGGAAGTTCCATGGTCAGTGAAAAGAAAGTATCTTGTTTAGTGTTTGTGGAATGTCTGTGAGATCCTTTTGTCTTATGGCTTCCTTTGTTCTGTAAAAATATTATAACTACATGAAACTGATTCCTTGTTAGAACATGGAATTTGGAGTAACCAAAATTTGTATTTCTGGGCCATGTTCACTCAAAATGGATCCATAATAAACAAACTATCTTGCATCCCCTTTAAGATAAAAGCTGTAGTTTTTACATGAACAACAGGCACCAGAGTAAGAAGTAGCCAAGAGAGCTCCCTCTTCCAGACTACCAAAATGCCATGTGGATAGTGGTAACAATGAGCAGGCAATAAAAACATTCACCGAGACACAAAAAGGGTCGTTTATTAGACACACTGTAGTATATATACAGCAGTATATAGACAGAAGAGATAAAAGGCATAGCACATTCTAAGGGAGTGTTTTTATTTTAAGGGTTACTATTCAAATGTCACATTGCCCTGGACCAGTTGCAGTAACTCTCCTCATGGCATAACAAAATAAGGTTTCTGCTGGGGGCAGGCAGCAGCGTCCTTGCTCTGAGCCCATACTGTTCCAGAACAAAACAGCCTTGGTCTGTAGTTAGCATAGCTTAGCACAGCTGCCTTGGAAAGGCTTTCATATATGACAGCTTCCTTTCTGTTGGTCTGAAGCTTGTCACTCAGTATAATGATATGTCTTATCCAGAGCTGTGTGAACAATAAAGATAGCTTTGATTACTAAAAAAAAATTGAAGAAGTCATTACCTAGTAGACAAAAGTCAAGACCTTTACAGGACACTCTAAAAAGACTCAGAACAGAGAAAAAAAGAGTTGGAAGTACTGATTCTAAACCAACAGTTTCCTTAAACATTCTCTAAGATGAGTCTCCTGACTCCATTCCAGCTTTCCCCAGTTCTGTGCTAACTCAGTGGGTTGGGCAGGGAGAATTTCCTATAACTGGCATCTTTGGTTTCTTAGACCATGTTGTGGTTCTAAAGCCTTCTGTCATCCCTGTCCTTCTGGCAGAAGCTTTTGTTCAACTGAGAAAAGACAACACATCACAATCGTCATCACCTTTATGCTCTTCACAACAATGAGTTAAAATATTCAAAGCTGTGCCTGAGTCAGACGGAGAAAAATAATCACCCAGCAAGGCTGTCTGGAGAAAACTCAGGATCTCTTCCAGCGGTCAGAGTAAACTAGTATTTTTAAAATAAATTTTGATAATAGCATCCTTGTTTGTTTGTTTGGGTCAGGATCTCGTTAGCTAGTCCAGGCTGGTCTTGATCTTGTGATTCCTCCTCCCTCAGCCTCCCGAATTCTAGGACTATAGGCCTGTACCACCATGCCGAGCTGATAAATCTTTTTTATCATCCTTGAGGAGAAAGATCTACCAAGCAACCATTTCATCATCAGTCAGCCCTCAGCAATGCCTATTTATACACTGTCCAACCCACACTCCTCTCACCTTTGTCTATTTGAATTCTGAAACTTTGGGCTTGCAGCCTAAAGGCAGAAGTGCAGCCTACTGCTTAGATTTTCCTGCGCCTGCTGCCAACAGCATGTGGTGGCATCTCCAGCTGTCAATAATGGTGAAGTATGACCTTCACATCATTCCCATCAGCTAGACCAGTTATAAAATGACCACAAATAAAGGGTGGATGACTACAAGTTGAAGGATGTTTTATTAAGGAGACTACTCTTCTAATAAATTGATAGTGACTGAAAATCCAGATCCTGGGACAAAGGCAACTTTGAGTTGAAATGTTTCCTACACATACACGAAGATAATATATGCATTCAAAATACAAAAATATTAAGCATACAGCTTGATGAATTCTGTGCATACATGTCCTTACATTATCAACTACTGTAGGTGAGGATTCATTTGCAGCACCCAATTTTGCTTCCTCTACCTCCCAACTAACTTATAAGCCCTTAGGTTACCACTTTTGACCTCTGTCCCAAAATATCAAATTTGCTGGCATTTGAAATTTCTTGCAATGACATTGTGTTTGTTGTTGTTGTTGTTGATGATGATGATGATGATGATGATGATGATGATGATGATGATGATGCTGGTGCTGGTGATGATGATGTGATGATGATGTGATGATGATGATGAATGATGGTGATGATGATGATGATGTGATGATGATGATGATGATGATTAGTGTGCGAGCCACATTAAGTCTGTGAGAAGCGTTCATAGTTCTGTAGTAGTAGTTATTCATTCTGTATATTGTTGCACTGCATGAGCACCCCACTTTTTAAAAGCTCAGTCTATGGTTACTTAGGGCATTCATTCATTTGAGTTGTTCTTTACAAATAAACAAAACAAACAAACAAGCAAAAACAAATGTTCTATGAATAAAAACATCCCTGTCTTTATTTTTCAGGGTGGGTAAAGGCTATTTCCATTATAGGCGTCTTGTGATTGGGTGTCTGATGTTGTATCTTGAATTGGAGGACTGGGTTTCAAATAGGTCATCATGTGGCCAAGGAAATTTAATACCAAGCATCACACCCAAGTTTGAAGCAAGGTTTTTTATATCCCCCTTCCAGCCTCCAAGAGATCTTTCAAACAGGTGAGTTTTGGTTATTTAGCATAGAAAAGTCCCTTTTGGAAACGAGTAAGAAGATAGGCTTGAAAAGTATATTAATGTTTCTACGGCATGGCACCACAGTTTATGTCAGGAGAAAACTAAAGCAACAAACTGATACGACACTTGTACTTCTTGTTTTAGAGAACATGTGTGCTTTCTGCTTCATAATGTTAGTGAAGGGCTGCTTCTCAAAGTCCCAAGAGAACTCACAACTACGTCTTCATTATTGGGTGTCTAGCTCAGTAAAGAAAGCAGGAAAGATCTCCTGGGGGGAGCAAAACCAGCCCTCTCTATAAAACTACTATAGGTAAACCCTTTTACAAGAATTCTCTAAAGTGATAGAACCAAAATATTGAATGTCACTGGGTGGTCCTTTCACCCACTGGAAAATCAAGCACTCGATTGGACAAGAATCTGTCAGGTAGGAAAGTTGCAACACACACACACACACACACACACACACACAGAGGGGGAGTGAGGGGGAGGGAGAGGGGGAGGGAGAGGGAGAGGGAGAAGGAGAGGGAGAGGGAGAGGGTGAAGGAGCAGGAGAGGGAGAGGGAGAGGGAGAGGAAGACAGAGACAGAGAGAGACACAGAGAGAGAAACAGACAGAAACAGAGAGACAGAGACAGAGGAAATATGAACAACTGGAAAATTGTCTCGTACAATTATAGAATTTGAGAAGTCTCTTGATCTACCATCTGCAGGCAGAAAACAGTTGGTAGAGTAATTTAGTCTGCTTTCAAAGGCATGAGACCGGGTGGATAAATGTTGTAAATGCCACTTCCAACTCAGGAGAACATTAGATGAGATGTTCCAGGTCAAGCAATGAAGCAAATAGGTAGGGGAAAGCTGCTCCTTCCTCAACTTTATACTGTAGAGTGAAAAATTATAAAGACCATTTTATAAAATATATACAGGCTCATTAGTTCCAGGAAGGCGGAACTGAAAGTAGGATTTCGGGCCTTCACTGCCCCATACATTCCTCAAGCCTCAGGGAAGAAAATCCACCTGTGGGTGGGGTAGGCCCAAAGCAGGAAGACACATTCCTGGCCACAAAGAAAAATAAAAAGGCATGCCCAGACAAGTCCTAACTAGCCATCCTGCCGCCTCTGCAAGTTGCTGATATTTGAAATAACCAATCTTGTGTAACCGCGCCAAACTTTCCCGCCTTTCCCTACCCCTACCCATAAATAGCTCCCACCTCTGGGGTTCTGGGTCGAAATCCCTTGTCTCCTGCATGGGACTGATTTCAACCCAAGGGCCCTTGTTATTAAACTACCTTATGCAAATGCATCAAGGAGGTCTCTCGTGTGTCCATGGGTGAGCACCGGTCCAGACTTGAGATAGGGTCCCCTCGGGGGTCTTTCATTCTGGTTCCCTGACTCCCTGATGGAGAAGGGTCTTTCACCTACTCCCCTGATGGAGAAGGGTCTTACACCTTCTCCCCTGTCCCCAGAGCGTCCTCTAGGGTGCAGCCTGTGGCCCACGTGCACGTCTGCTTCCACAGCCAGTGAGTCCCTCACGGACCACGCACTGGCAGCTGCGCTGGGGGAGGGTCCGACCTCAACCCCAGTTACCTGATTCACTGCAGTAGTACCAAAACAGAAACCAAGACAAGACAGACACAAAGATAATGACAAAGACAGCGGCGCCGCACTCAGACACACTCCACTCATATAGACCTACCTCCAAGGGGCTGCGTCGTTTCCCGGTCAGGGAACCAGAATGAAAGACCCCCAAGGGGACCCTACCTCAAGTCTGGACCTGCGCTCACCCACGGACACATATGCATTTGCATAAGGTAGTTTAATAGCAAGGGCCTTGGGTTGAATCCCATCCCACGCAGGAGACAAGGGATTTCAACCCCGAACCCCAGAGGCGGGAGCTATTTATGGGTAGGGGTAGGGAAAGGCTGGAAAGTTTGGCGCGGTTACACACGATTGGTTATTTCAAATATCAGCAACTTGCAGAGGCGGCAGGATGGCTAGTTAGGACTTGTCTGGGCATGCCTTTTTATTTTTCTTTGTGGCCAGGAATGTGTCTTCCTGCTTTGGGCCTACCCCACCCACAGGTGGATTTTCTTCCCTGAGGCTTGAGGAATGTATGGGGCAGTGAAGGCCAGAAATCCTACATTCAGTTCTGCCTTCCTGGAACTAATGAGCCTGTATATATTTTATAAAATGGTCTTTATAATTTTTCACTCTACATCACCTTAGGTAGATTCATGCCTCCAGTGGATGATACCATCTGGATTGGGAGGTCAAGTTTCATTACTAAGTCAAACTATTCAAAAATTTTCATAAACACATTTAGAGACAGCCCCAAACAATATTTAATCTGAGTAACTCATACACAACATCAAGTTGGCACGTGACATTAATGATCATACGTGTGGTAGTTGGGATGAAACTGCCCCTCCATGAACACTAGGCTCCCCGGTTGGTGGAGTTGTTCGGGAAGAATTAGAAAGTATCGTCTTGTTGGAGATGGCGTGTTCCGGGGAAGGCTTTGAGGTTTCAAAAGACTTGAACCTTTCCAAGCATGCTCCCTGGCTCCATCTTAAGGATCAAGATGTGAGCCCTCAGTTGCTGCTCCAGTCATCTACCTCCAAGCCCTTGTTCCACCATCATAAATTCTAAACCTCTAGAACTGTAAGTTGCCTTGGTCACAGTGTCTTATCACAACAGTCAAGAAGTAACTAATACAATATAACTAACATTCATATGAACTCTGTCTCAAGTTGGGTTCCTGTGCCCTTCCCCCAGGCCTGAGCAGGCCTGCAAGTCATTGACCACAGCAAGACCAAACAACAATAGGACCTAGAAGGAGGCATTGCCTTGCCAGTTTGCGCCCTGAGGTCTGCTACAGAGCTAAGAAGAATGGACTGCCTGCTGAGGTAGCCTTGACACCTTCCTGACTACTATCTCTCACCTAGCCCCTGGGCGGTACCGAGAAGAGACTCTGGGGGTGGGGCTTCCTCTTTAAATGTGAAAGCAAATTATTAAACTTCGGGCCTTGATCAGAATACTTTGTTTTGGCCCCATGTTTCTCTCGCCCTCCTTCCCGTTAATTCCTAGGCTTCGTCTCAGGAGAACCTGGTGATCGTGGCTGCAGGCAGCTACAGGTTCCCTCTTAGAAGGTGCAAGATGAGAAAGAGCATCCCATGGGGAGCAGGGTCTCTTCCTCCACCCTTACCAGATGAGATAGTTGACTCCTGTTATGTAACATTCCTGAGAGACTTGAACAGTTATTTACCCAACATAAAGGCACCAAAGACAGATCAAAGACAGGCTCGCATCCACACCTAGCTTAGGAAACTTAGCATTTACTGGAGTTACTTATAGGAGCACAGGCAACTGAGAGACAAATGCAATGATGCAAATCTCACCCAAGTATGAGTGACAATTCATTTCAGCTCAATTCATGTAACTCTCTACATATCTCACAGGCAGGCAGTTTCAAAAGGGCAGAGAAGTCTCTACTACCCAACAACTACTATCAATAAGATAATCTTGGGGAGGGACTCTTGTATCTATTGTAATTTTCACAAACTTCCTATGCCTTGTGGGTCTCATTTATCTTCTGAGTCTTAATGAATCTTCCTCCTGAAGTGAATGTTTCAATTTGGAGAAAATGACTACACAATATTCCTTCTTTGAGGTGTCTCAGAGCTTCTATTCTGTTCAATTTTCTAGATTTTCTGAGTAACTCTGGACAGAGAGCCAAATTTACTCATGTTTCTCATCAGTCTGGTGACTGAATACAGCTCAATCCAGACAGATTCATAATTCCAGACTGATTTCTGAATTTCTGAACAAATGGCAGGACAAGAAGTGTAGAGTTTAGAGAACAGTCTGAACTTGTTGACAGTTAGGGATTTTGGTCTAGTCAGCATATGATGCTTGAGTGACTAAACTGTATAACGATGTATACAATTTTCCTTAGAGGAGTCTTCCTCTGCAACTCAGGCTAGCCTGAAACTATCTTCCCTGGGCCCGTCTCAAACTCATAGCCTTTCTTCCGCCTCAGTCTCTTGAGTGCTACAATTATCAACATGAGTCACTGTACCTATCTTAAGAATGGTTTTCTATATAAATCACCTCATTTTTTCTTGCACTTCACTTTTCTAAGTACAAGAGAAGAAAAAGTAATCACTCTAAAAGGGTAAAGTGATAAACTTCAAATGAAGCATACTGATTGTGTTTTAATAAAATCATTTCATCCTAATTAACTCAGTAATAAAAATATCATACAGCTGGTTTAAAGAAGCCATTCAAATACTTAGCTTGCCCCAAACTGTATACAGTTCAGGGAACTTCTATGGCATTAGAAGGGCTATTCTGAACTGATTTTGTGATCACAGATTTTTTTTTTAATATCCCAGAACTTGAGTTGCTGCAGGGAAAGAAGACATGATATGCTTTTCACAACAGCTCTTAAATACCTGGATGATGCTTTGTAATGTAAACTAACAGCAGAGCCTATAATCACACTTAACTAGTGCAGAGGATGCAGCAGCAAGGCGGGGTAGCCTGTTTCCACTCCTTCACTCAAGAATCTAGTTTCTAAGATTAATTGTTACAGTTAATGGAATTTAGTCAACAGCCTAAATAAGCAACTATTGGATTTCAAATGAAGTCAATTCTATAGACTGACTTCATGCTGTAATCTGGGGTCCTATGCATAATAAAGATATAAACATCTTGTCCAAAGGATTGAACTGTATTTAAATACACTAATGACCAAAACTGCCTATCTTTAGAAAAGACTGCTCACAAGAGAATGGTTATTTGCTGGCCTCTGAGAATTCAGATAATAAAGAGTTCCAGCAGTGATGTAATTTTTTTTTAATTATCAGACTAGCTTAAATTCTTTATATTACCCAATGTGGTTTACATAGTGTGTTCATCAGCTTTGCATGATGTGACAAAATACCTAAGATAGACAACTTAATAAAAAAGACATAGTTACTTAGCACTCATAGCTTTAGGACTTTCAGTACACTGCTAGTTTCATCTGCTATCTTAGTTCCCGTGATGAGGCAGAACATCACTGCAGAGAGCATATTTTGGAGTAAATCTACTGACCTATCATGGGTGCCAGAAAGCAGATAGCTGGATAGATGGACGGGTGGATGGATGGATGGATGGATGGATGGATGGATGGATGGATGGATGAAAGGACAGACAGATGATAGATAGATAGATAGATAGATAGATAGATAGATAGATAGATAGATGAAAGAGAAGGGGGCAGTATTACAATGAGTCCTTTAGTGGCATAGTCTCAATGAGATCCTGAAAGTTCTGCTACCTCCCAAGTACCACAAGATGGCAGCCCAGCTTTTAACATGTAGTCTATGGGGGCCATTTAAATCATAACCTGCTGAAAAAGATGATTTTCTTCTGGGAGCCTAGAAATTGGGTATTTGTCATGTTAAGATTACTTTTCAGACTTGTGACCAATAAAACTTTGAGGTGCTACATCTCTAATGATCCTACCCAATAAGCATCTTACTTAACATGTCACAATTTGTTGCTTAAGAAAATAAGCATGTCTTTTGTGACTAGACTTGAAGAAGGATCATGGAAACATGAGCCAGATTTCCTCATGACCTTGCCTATATACTTGTTCGATTTCATAATCTTTATATCTTTTCCCTGTAACAAATATTAGTTATGAGTTTGACACATGCTGGGCCCTTTGAGTCCTTTCAACAAATCACCAAACCTAGGAAAGTCTTGTAGACCTTGAATAAGGAAGCAAAGGAAATTATTTTAATCTTTGAATTCTGAATTATTTAAATTTAAAAGCACTAGAATAAGGGAGACCAGATATCCATCTGTAGAAGAATGGAATTAGCTGAATATTCTAACTTTATACAAAAATAAATTCAAAATGAATTGAAGATAAAGGCTGAAATGCAGAAACTGCTGTAGACACAGAGAATTCACTTCAAGGTATAGGTTTAGGGATAGGCAAGAGGTTGTTTTTGTTTTTGTTTTTGTTTTGTTTTTCGAGACAGGGTTTCTCTGTATAGCCCTGGCTGTCCTGGAACTCACTCTGTAGACCAGGCTGGCCTCGAACTCAGAAATCTGCCTGCCTCTGCCTCCCAAGTGCTGGGATTAAAGGCGTGCACCACCACTGCCCAGCTGGACAAGAGTTTTAAGAACAGAACTCCAGTAATACAGGAAGTGTCCTAAGAATTAACAAGCAGAGTTTCATGAAATTAAACACTTTCTGCCCAGCAAACAACCAAGCAAGTAGACAAGCTGATTGCCTACAGAATGGGAGATACTTCCAATAAGGGATCAATACCTACAAAATAACTAAAAAAATTTACACATCCACTAAAACAAAACAAAGCAAGCAAACAGACAAGCAAAAACATGTTCAGCATCATTAGCTATCAGCGAAATGCAATTAAAAGCTATGAGAGTCTATCTCACCTATGTCAGAATAGCTACCATTACTAAAAGACACAGTGCTGGTAGGAATATGGGGAAAGAGGAATTCTTATTCACTGCTGGCAGAAGTGTAAACAAATATAGCTATTATGGAAATAATATGAATACTTCTGGAAAAACTATAGAACCATGTGACCCAGCTATACATGTTTGGGCATAGATCTAAAGGACTCTATAGTCTGCCACAAAGACACTTGTATATTCATCTTTCTTGTTACATTACTTAGAATGGCTAAGAAATGGTTATATTGTCGGTATTTATCCCTTGTTTGAAGTATCTCCCATTCTATAGGTAGTCCGCTTGCTTTGTTGATTGTTTGCTGGCCAGAAATGGTAGCAGCCTAGATATTCATAACAGACGCATGGATAATAAAAATGTGGTACATACACACAATATGATTTTATTCACTGTAACAAAAAATGAAGCCATGAAATTTTCAGGAATGGATATATCTAGAAACTGTATTATAATTGTCTCTTATATGAGGTTCATAGCTTATAATGTCTCCATGTACTAGTGGGAGGTTGGTGGGGGTATAGGTGAAGAAACTAATAAGGATGCTACTAGAACAGGAATATAGTTGTTGAGGAAAGGTGAGGGGTGGGCAACAAGGCATGTAACATTAAAAAAAGAAAAAGAGGCTGTGGAATATTATAAGGGAGATGAACACACGCAGGAAAAGACAGGGAAGAACAATAAATACACATAGAAATTTTACTTAAAATGTCCCAATGTAACCTAATGTTCTAATTTTAAAACTTGTAAGTAAAAGATTGAAATGTATTTGGATAGAAACACAAAATAAATAAAGGCAGGTAAAAATATCCACAAACTATTCATTCGGCAAAGGAATGTTATCTAGAATCTATATATATTTCACATTTCAACATTAAAAGAGCAAATAATTTTATTATAAAATAAGCCAAAATCATGAAAGACAGTCATCTTACTGAGAAAGATAAATAAATGAAAAATAAGTTTATAAAAAGATTTTCAACATTAGCTATTAAATAAAGGTGAATTAAAACCATTAAGTGGGTTGAGGAGATGGCTCAGTCATTAGAGTGCTTGATACTCAAGAAAACCCGAGTTTGGATTCTTGGTTCCCATGTATTAATACAAAGTTAGGAATGCATGCTTGTAATGCCAGTGCTATGGGAGCAGAGTCAAGAGAATCCCTGCGGTTTACTAGATAGCCAATCTAGCTGAACAGAAGTGTTCCAGGTTCAGTGAAAGAAGCCATATCAAAAAACAAGGTGGAGAACTTTGTAGGAATTATGCCCAAACTTGACCTCTGTCTTCCATATGCATACCTGCCACCATGCCTGCCAACCTGAATCTGAAGCCCGGACCTACATGGTAGAGGGAGAACCAACTCATGGAAGTTGTCTTCTGACCTATGTGTGCCATAGCGCTTCAATTCCACACACATATATGCATGCATATGCAAATAAAGCAAAAAATGTAATTATTTTTTTCCAAAATAAAAATGAAGTATAATCAGCATTTCTACATATCTAAAAGATACAAAATCTATGCGTGGCAATGCACTGAGTCAATAGGGATAAAAAGATCTTATAAAGCTCTGAGTGGGCAGAAGGGTGGCAAGTGAGTGCATAAATTATACATGAGTTATCAGTCATAGAGAAAGAGGGGGAAGTGGGGTTACTATACATGGCTCCTTGCAGATGAATGCAGAGGCTGCTTCTGACAGCAGAATGAGCAGCCAGTTGATGGTGACATGACATTCCCCTGACAAGAAAAGTAGCACCACCTACTCAACTGAAGATTTGATGGAAGTTTAATAAAGCAGAAACCATCAGGATCAGAGATAATTACCATTAGGATGGTTCAGAAAAAAAGGGGGAATTCTATATAAGTAGAATACGAAACAATGCAATAAATAATATCCCCCTGGAAGCAGACAGAGTGAAGGTGAGGGCCAGGGATCACAGCACAATAGAGTTTGGGACTAGCGGTGATGGTGGTAACGGTGGTTGTGAAGGAAGAACGCTGTGTGAGGTACAGTCACAGCAACTGTGCTGATTCCTAGCAGATACCAGTATCAGTAGCAGTCAACAGTCCTGGAGCTGGACTGGCAAAGAGCGTGGAAAAGATGGAGCCACCAGGAACTTGTTCACTAAATATCTTATCAACTCTTTATCCTGCATTAACTATTTCAGGCATTGTGCTGGGTGGATAAACCAACAAGAACCCATCATATGTCTAACTTGGTAACAGGTTCAGGAGTACTAAGATTACTATACCATGATTCCTACTCTTCAACGAATCAAAATGAACTTGAGTAGCAAGAACCAATAACTATGGAGAGGTGATAATAATTGGGGAAGAAACAGAAACTGTTATCTGATAGTGTAGTCATTTTGCTGATGCTATAAAAGATACCAAGACCCATATGGCCAAAGAAGTAACTCCCTAGACTCTTATCATGATCCATGGAATGAGTGCACCCATACTCATACATACACAAAATTAACAAAGGGGAAAATCTTTCAAATGTGTCTTAGTTCCAATGGTTTATTCAAACTGGGAGCCTATAATCCTCCAAGATATCATAGAAAGATGTAAAGTTATAGGGGGAGAATCCTTTTGTTGTTATTCTGAAAAAAATCCAAGTTTATTCAGAGGGCAAGAGATTCCTCTTTTGAAGTTCTGGGATGAGAACGGTGGCTAGAGCATTCTCTATTTGATCAATTCAATTACACTACCAGTTGTAGTTTGTTGCCAGTGCAAACATTTCACTGGTGAGAACCAACATGATGCAAGAGAAAAGGCCCTGAAGTTTCAAACCGGAACATTCTATTTTATTCAGTCCCCGCTGGCACAACTTGGCCTTTGCATCTTCATGTAGTGCTGTAATGGTGAGCATCCTGTGGTACTTAAAACCCAAATAAACATCTATGATTTTTTTTTTTTTGACAAAAGTATGTTTAAACCCGAAAAGAGCCATAGCCTGGAACATTTAATTATTCATTCTTTGTCTTTTCTTCTTGAAAATAATGTGAATTCCAAACACCTTGTAAAGTAAATTTAATGCTTTGAGACCTGACTCAGAATTCGTGAAGGTTTTAGAAAGTCATTTCAAATATGTGAGCAAAACTAAAGTGTTGTGACAAGCACTTGTGCTCCGGAGAAGGTTGTATGGCTAGATGTCAGGTGGACTCCATTTTAAGATACACATCTAAAGATGACTGCAGTGATCCAGGGTCCTCGAGAAAAGCCGTAACTCGGAAAGCTTTCTAGCAGACATCATTCATTGCCTTTATAACTATTGGAGCTGGAGCACACAGGCATCCTCAAGTCACTTTGATGAGTCAACTGACCTTCCCAGTTTCCATCTAGTCTTTGCCCTCTGCCATTGCCCCCAGTAACTATAAACTCGTCCAAACTACAATCTGGATATTGCAGAGATACAAAGTTGGGTTATACAGCACAATGTTCTCACCTTTTTTCCTCATACAGTTTAAGTCTTTAACAGGCAACAACGTAGCCACACCCTCTCCCCAAAACTACCAATCAACTGGGAGGCCCACCATTCCTGCTGGCCAATCACCTTCACAATGCTTCTTGCAATCCCGCCCACTCACAAAGCTCCAGGGAGCTGTCCCTCTGCACTCTCTGTACACAACCCCCCCACCCTCCTCGCTGCACTGGCGACAGTGCCATCGGTCCTTCCAACCTGGAGACGAGGTCTGCTGTCACGCAAGGTCCTAAACCTCCCAAGTGATTCTAAGAAACCGCCTGCCAGAGGAAAGGAAAAAGCTACCCAGAAAGCCAAGCCCACACCCAGCCTTCTGACCCCGGAAGTGGTTCTCCCCTGTACATTCAATAGGGGCGGGCACAGCCGCAGGTCTAGCCCGGCATGCCCCGGGCTTCCGGTGACCTCTGGCCCTTTTCTGTCGTCCGCTCTTGCTGCTTAGCGTGCTCGCTCGCGCCTTGCTTTCCTCCACGCTCCCGGCTTCCTCTCCACGCTGCCCGGTGACCGTGGCGCCCGCGACCGGCGCGGCGGCGGCGGAGGACAGTCGTCATGGCCGCCTCTAAGCCCGTAGAGGCGGCGATGGCGGCGGCTGCTGCGCCCGGTTCTGGAAATGGAGTGGGCGGTGGCGGTGGGACTGCGGGCCCCGGCTCGGGCGCGGGGACCCTGCCGCGATGGCACGTGGCGCTGGCCATCGGGGCGCCCCTGTTGCTGGGTGCTGGAGCCATGTACCTGTGGAGCCGAAGGCGGAGGCGCCGGGAAGCGGGAGGCCGGGGCGACGCCAGCGGCCTGAAGCGCAACAGTGAACGAAAGACCCCAGAGGGCAGGGCCAGTCCGGCCCTGGGCAGTGGCCACCCCGACGGTTCTGGTGACTCCCTGGAAATGGTGAGAAGCCGCCCGGGCCGTAGAGTTGAAAACGAGCGGATGCAGCTTTTCCTTGACCCGTTGTGCGGGTGAGGGGTCCTCCCACCGGTCGGAAGCCGGAGTGGCCGCAGACGACTTCAGAGTCGTTTCTGGTTGCCTTTATAGGGAATGGAATAGCAGCTCCAGACTGACTAGCTTAGAGACGTTCTTTGACAATTTCCTTTGGGATCCAACAGAACACTTTGCTTTTCTTCTCAGTGACACAGCATTTATCCCTAGTGGTGTAGGTATGGGAAACATGCACAAATATAATTATTCCATTAAGCGAAGAAAAGCAAATATCACGGAACGATTGGAGTTGTGACGTGAGTTGTTATTATGATTCCCAAGACCAAAACTTTACTAAGAACCGTTTAATAACTAACAAGCCATTCTTCTTTCGGAGTTACTTCTCTCCTGGTTATATGGGGGGCGGGGGGGGGTGGGAGGACGGGCGGTTAGCAACTATAGTTACAAAGTTGAAAAAAATCACTAGGTAGCTTTGTATATAGGAAATAAGCCAGTTTCTAAGGAACTGCGCCCTCCCCGCACATCTTAAAATGTTCAGTTTCACCTGGATATATACGTATGTCCAAGCCTGATAGTGTCTCTTAAAGCGTCTCCGGTGTTAGAACAAGCATTGGAGTAACGAACTGTTATCCGATCTGGTGGTCAGACTCTTAAATCTTTTTGACAAGTTTGGCAGCTGTGGGGATAATTGGTGTGGTCTGAGATTGAGTGAGATAAAGGACTTTATCCGGGTCTGGAGTTGTGGTGGTATTACCAGAGTAAATCGAGTTCAGAGAAACCTACAGGTAAATAACTCCCAGGTTTGTGCACAGGTAAATTCTTTATTCACATGCATCTTATGTGCACTTTGAGAAAAACTGTACAGTTAAATGAATGACAGGCATTTTCATCCCATCCAGCCTGAAGTCACATTGTTCTTTTACTAAGTAGCCTCAGAAGTTTTGGTATTCGACTATAGGGATAGTACTTACCGTGTGTGAGTCACTATGCTAGCCAGCAAGAAAGCTGTTTGTTCTCTCCTATGGGGAAATTAACAAGCCAATTTCTAACCAGAACTTACAATGTTGGAGGGAACCATGATCTTTGAGAACTGAAGAGATGCCATTCTAGATTGTCCTGTCCAGCATTGTTATTTTGGTAAGCTCAGTTTATGTCATTGTCATCCTAGTAGGCTAAGAGGATTAAAATATTAGGTCCCTTCTATTTCATCTAGCACTAGAATGTTAAACCCAAGTTTTTAGGCTAAAAACCTGGCACTGGAAGCCCCAGCAAACTGTGATGAGCTACCAAACTCTAAGAAGCCCTTTACAGAGATAAATTCTGGCAAAAAGCCAAGATTTGTTTAGTGTTGCCACACTGGAAAAAGGGATGATTAGTTGGTTCCAGTAACTTACAAGTTTTTAGGTTACTCACCAGAACTTTAAGGCTTAAATAAAGGGAGAATGGGGACAAGAAGTATGGGGAATTAAGAGAATGGAGACAAGAGGTATGGGGAATTAAGCTGCTCTGGTCAAGAAGTGGTGTGGCAGTTCTGATCCTGCAAGAGGGATGGTGGGGGGCTGAGTGAAGAGGTCCTAAGGTGATTAGTCTGGTTCCTACAAGACGATTACATGTGTCCCAGGGTGTGACTCAACATCCAGGATAGTTACCCTAGTCTGAGGGGTGCTCTGGAGTCCATGATGACTTGAGGTAAAAGGTTAAGGACAATGACTTAACCTCTGTGTTTATTTGAGCTGAAGGTGACAGAATGCAGAGATGTTAAGCTCTTGTCCTATTTTCAGTTATCTATGGGCTAAGGTGAGATGTTCAGGGCATTTTTAGCAAAACAACTTGTAAGTGCCTGTTTAAGAAATGATGTGGTTCTGAGTGCCTGTGAAGGTAGTTGTCAGGAGCCTTCTTTGACTCAGTTACTGTCTTGTATCATTTCCATATATTTTGTACATGTGAAAATTTTATATCTGAAGTTTCTGTTTCATTTTAATCTGGAATAATAAAGAACATTACATACAAGTTCTTAGTTCTATAGTAATCATAAATAAATTTAGAATAAGGGGAGCTGACCTGGAGAGGTGGCTTAACCGTTAAAGAGTGCATACTGCTCTTTCAGAGAACATGAGTTTGTTCCCAGGACCCTTGTCTGATAGCTCCCACTTGTAATTCAGCTCCAGGAAGATCCAGTACCTTCAGTGTTCAGGAACACCCTCACTTGGTTGCACATAAGCTTGTGTGTGCATTCACACATACACAACACAGAGATAATTAAAAATAAGAGTAGTTTTACATATGGAACTTTTAGCATTGCATTATAGTTTCAGCCATATCTCCCCATCCCAGGCATGCTTACACTATGGTCTTGAAAGAATTAGTAAATTCTCTTTTCAGTATTGCAGCCGTACTAATGATTTTCGTATTTATGGTGTATTGTTTCTATAAAAAATGATTTTGATTGGCCTGACTTATGCTCTCCGAGTACTTGGACTGCTTTAAAATGATTATTATATTTGTCCCAAAATAAAACTGAGCATTGCATATACCATTTTCTTACCTCACCATGTAGAATTTAGGAATGTTTTCCTGAAATATTGCTTGGAATTACTAAATTATTGTTTAGCAAGGCAACATTAAAAATCTTCATATTTTCTAGTGGAAATGTATATTCTTAACTGTTGGTAAAGAGTTACTATGAGTGTCTGAGTGTAACTGACTGCTCATCCTACTATGTATGACCTGTGGTTGGAGGAATTGCTGTGCCTTAGCATTTGTCCCAGCTGAAGGAAGAACAGGGTTTCTAGATGCTGTGTTCATTCTTCAGCTGAGCAATAACTACATTTTTAACAGAATTAAAGAACCACCAAATATCTTTTCAGGGTTCAGTGTTAGCAGACTGAATGGAAAACCTGTTTAGTTTTGTCTTTGGACTTGATGTTTGCCCAAATATAAAATTTAACTAATGATAATGTTCCCCCATGTGACAGGGGCCACATCCAGTTACCACTTGTATGAGACAGTAAAAGCTTGAAAGAAAAATGCAAAGTTGTTGATGTTGGTTTTGAGTAATGAAAATTTCAAGATATCATTAAAGAAAACATCTGACAGTTGATAGTTTCTAAGAGTAAAGTATTAAACCTGCTCCATTTAAGTAGTTGTAAATTTACCAGTGTTCTATCTTACTCTAATAGATTTTTCAAACTTAAATTACAGATTTTCAACATTGTGAAATTTATTGTATCCATGATCCTTCTCACTCTAGATTTGAGCTACCTCAGAGGACTAACCAATACACACTAAGCCTAGTATCCTAGTTGCTTTAATAAATAGGCACTGATTTAAGAACAGTATCAGTTTTATAACTTTAT
This sequence comes from Rhabdomys pumilio, assembly GCA_030674055.1. Taxonomy (NCBI): domain Eukaryota; kingdom Metazoa; phylum Chordata; class Mammalia; order Rodentia; family Muridae; genus Rhabdomys; species Rhabdomys pumilio. The sequence goes on from JANHMN010000011.1 coordinate 39,943,942, forward strand.
TAATTTTATAGTAACTTTTTATTTCATTATGCTTTAAATTCGATGATAAAGAGAAAGTAGCTGTTTATTCAAGGTTTTTAGCCATTATACAGATGTTATTCCACATGAAGTGTTTGGGAACCACAGATCTATGCCAAAATAGTATTTAAACATATTAGTGTAAGGGCTAGGGTTGTTTACTGTGGTCATTTTCGTCGAAATCGTTCTCTTTCCCTAAATTTTTTGTCTTTTGTTTTTATTTAAGTGAATACGTGTACAAGTAAGGTTATGTGCACCTGAGTGAAAATGCCCCTGGAGACCAGAGGCATCAGATTGTCCTGGAGCTTCGTGAGAGGCATTTGTGAGAAGCCCAACAGGGGTGCTGGAACAGAACTCAGGCTCCCTACAAGAGCAGTCAGTATATGCTCTTAACCACTGAGTTGTCTCTACTGCCACCCTGCTCGCTTGTGCTCGCTCTCTCTCTCTCTCTCTCTCTCTCTCTCTCGCTCTCGCTCTCGCTCTCGCTCTTGCTCTCGCTCTCTCTCTCTGTCTGATTCTGCTTCCCAAGAACTGGGATTAAAAACATACATCAGACCTACCTCTAGTCATTAAAAAAAAAGTATCAAGGATTTCTGGTGACCCTTTGATTATAATTAATACTTTTCTTAATCTTTATTAGTATTTTTATAGTGCCCTTTTAATAACTTTTTCTCTTACTAAGACACATTTCCCTGATTTTATTTACTTTTTAATATCACTGATTAATAATATTCTTCCCAGTCTCTTCTGCTTTTTTCCTTTTAATGACCTTCATGGTTCTGTTGTAAGAATTCTTATGTACTCTACCAGTTCCATGGATGTTAGCCAGAGTTCTCACAAGGTCTAACTTAAAAGGAATCTTCATTTGTCTCACAAGTATTTTAGTATCCTTCTTTTCCTAATCACATCTCTTCTTATATGATGTGAAAAAATTCTCATAAAATGTCCCCAGCAGAGTCTTAGGTGTCACCACTATCTCTTTTTACCATGTTTATGTTCTCTATATCTAATCAGTAAATAAAAGTAGACTGTTCTACACCATATCTTAAATAGCTGACTAATCCATTCCTACTGCTACCATTCCTCAACTGAATACTGTCCTTTTTTAATCTATATTTATTTTTTAAAATTATAGTTAGGTCTGTCACTGTGGATTCAACAAATGGAGGATCAAAGATATTGAGGGGCAGAGGATTGCACAACTATTGAACATGTACACTTTTACCATTCCCTAGATAACACAGTAATGATTTACATAGCACTTACAGTGTACTAGGTAATGAGTAATTTAGAGATGGTTAAAAGTACACAGGAGAAGGTTGGACATAGTAGCTTAGTTGGCAGAGTGCTTGGTTTGTTTAGCTTACACAAAGCCCTTGGTTTGATGTCCAGCACTGCATAAAACCAGGTGTGGCATGTGCTTGTGATCCTAGCACTTGAGGTAGTGGAAGGAGGAGCGTCCTGCAGTACATAGGAAGCAGTACGTACAGAGTCATAGCTGCTTAGGGAGACTACTTGAGCCCACAAGTCTGAAACTAATCTGGGCAGAAGAGCATAACTTACTGAAACAAAACAGTTATGCTAGCAGATGTACCAAGTACTACGCAAATAGTGCATAGGGGAATGAGTGTCCATTTTTTTGGTGTGGGATGAGGTTCTAGAACTAATCCTCTGTGGATATTGAAGGATAACCATAGTCTTCTACTTCATTGTTCCTATTAGATTAAATTAGATTAAATCCCATGAGTCCCATGCTTAAAATGATAAAGCTTTCCAGTGTGGATAAAGTTTTGTTTATTTTGAATGATGCTTCTCCATGATGTTAATTCTCTATAACCTTTCTAGTCTATCTTCATGCCTGAGTGGTAGAATTACAAGAGTATGTTACCACACTCAACTGCTATTTGCCATTGATTCTGGTCTGGTCTTTGGATGTTCTGTGAATACTGCCTCTCGCACATTCTTCTTATAAAAGACACAACGGTGACATCATCTCACCTTTTCTGAAATCCTGGTCTATGTGATTCCATAATTTCCCAGGTTATATATAGCATTTATCATAGAATGCTAGTGTTTCTTATTCCTACCTTTATTACTAATATAGTCTTGAATCTGTGAATACTGGAATTGGCTCTATTTTATTTTCTCTTTTCAGAACTTAATGAAGTGCCTGGCACACAGCAGGTATTTGAAATTAATTTCAAGTATAAGTTTACAGGCATAAATATATAAATTACTGACTGGAGAATCCTTATTTAGAATGGTTCAACTTAACATCAGTCAACTTTATGACAGTATGAAAGCAGCAAACATTCAGTAGAAACTTGAATCTTCATCTTGTCCCAGGTCAGATGTGTCCTATAGGATAATCTTTTGCAATTATGGGCAGCAGGAAAGAACCACAGCTACAGGATGTGTGGGCAAACCACCAGCACTCTGTAGTTTACTGTGATGCTAAGCTGTGATGCTTACTAGCTCAGGTCCACTACATGAATTTTTACTTGGGATATTTTCTTTTCATTGTGTGTGTGTGTGTTTGTTTGTTTGCTTGTTTTTAAACGTGCTCTGTAACATAGCTATGTCAAAAGACTTATTTAGATACCAGTCCTTTTCTGAATTTTTGCACATTTCCAGGTCTATTAATTTTTTGGGTTGATATTTTTTCTGCCTGAAATACTTTCTTGATGTTCATTAGCCATTTGATTTCAGAGAAGATTATAAGCAACTTTCACTAACAATTTACTGAAACTGAAACTTACTAAAACGTTTATTTTAAACTGTAACTTGTTTGTTAGAGGATTGCCTCTTGAAAGTTTTAATGCATAGTAATGTTTGTTGAAAAGAGAAAAGACATGTTTAGTGCTTTTTATTGTTTACTAAATGAGTACAAAAAAAAAGTACCTGAGATACTTGCTTTTGATTTTGTCTTACCTCATAGGTTTGGATTTATTTGAATATTGCTATTCCTTGAACTGATACTTTTCTTGCCAGCTGTGTGGTTTACTACTGGTCTAGTGTATTTCTTACACTGATTGGGATTTCAATATTTGGTTAGTCATTCATTTACAAAGTGGTCATTTACTTGTTTTCTATGCTGTCATGTAGCAAGTTCCTTCAGGAAGAACTAATCTGTTGGTTTTTGTATAGCTGTATCCGAATTTCTGTGCCTACAAAGAATTGGTGCCATGTGTCCAAATCTGTGATGCTTGAGCACCTTATTTGTTTGTGTGTGTGTGTGTAAATTATATTTTTGAATAAAGTGTACATCATACTTTATGCATGCTCATATGCTGAAGTTATCTTGACATTTCTGTAATACCTAATACATGGTAGATATTAGTTTCTGAACTATTTTGGAATAATGAACAAGACTGTGTATATATATATAGTACAGGTTCCAGGTCCAATTCAGATCCGTTTTAACCTAATCAATATATGCCAAAAGCAGTTAAGTTTTTGTTGTTGTTTTTCTCCCTTGATATTTTCATTCCAAAGTTTGAACTCATGAACATGGAAAGCCAAATGTGTAGTGATGAATTTAGGGGAATATTTGGCTCAGAGAGTAATATGCTTACAGATCAATATGAGTTCTGATCCCTAGTGCCATGTAAAATGCAGTTGTAGACCCTAGCACTGAGGAAACAGAGGCAGATGCTTTCTAGTGGCTTACTGGCCAGCCAATGTAGGCAAAATGGAGGACTAGGTTCAGAGAGAGACACTGTCTCAAAATGTAAGGTAAAAAGCTGCTGAAGGAGTTATCCAGATACTCTCCTCTGACTAATTATATGGTAGTGCTGGTGGTTCCATTTGTATAGAATAAATCTGTAGTGAGCCACATACCTTAATGTTTCCTTTGTTCATCTCCAGAGTGTAAGCATTTGGGCTTTTTGTTTGTTTTGCCTTGTGTGCAGACAAATAGATGGGTGTGGCAAATGTTGTTCTGTTGATGAAGATTCTTAATTGTTCTAAAGCATCCTTCATAAATACAAGCTATGCCATCCATACAATATAAAAATAATGAGTTGTTAAGTTCACATTCATGGAATTTGAATTTTACCTTGGGCATAGTCCTAATTCTGTTAGGGCTTTTTGCATAAAGTGGGACTGGGTGCACCTGTTTTGTCTTTAGGATGTAGCTCTTAAAAACATTTCATTAGCAGTCTTGACAGTAATTGATAAGTTTCTTCATGCATCATTTCAATGATATCCTCTCTTTGGATCCAGACTTGTATTGAATTGATTTATCAGAGTCACATTGGCATAACTGCTGCTGATTATTCATTATGAGGAGAAAAAACTTAATTAAATCTGGGGTAGAAAATGCTAAATTTTATAATTTTAAGCAACTGATAGCATGATATAATGGGCAGAAAGGAACATTTTTTAATTATGTTCTTTTCATTATTTACAGATTAAATTTATGTCCTTGTACTGCCTTCTTTGAAGAAAGATTGCATATAACTTAGTCTCTTCAAAACTATTCCTCAGAGAGACTAAGGGGCTTTCAGTTTTGTTCTCCAGTAGCAAGTGGTGTTATGCAGCTTCTCTAGTGGGACTACCAGGGTTAGCATATGGTGAGATTAATGTGGGTGTGGTGTGGTGTGTGTGTGCGTGCACACACATGGATGGGAAAGTTAGACGTCAGCTTTGGGTTTCCTTTCTCAGAAGCCAGTCTACCTTGTGTCTTGAGACAGTTTCTCTTACTAGAACCTGGGCTTCTGGTTAGACTAAGCTGGCTAGCCAGCCAGGAAGCCCCAGTTCACCTGTCCCTGACTCTCCAGTTCTGGGATTACACAAGTGCTAGCTGTCCAGCTTTTTATGTGGGATCAAACTTAGTTCATCGCGCTTATCCAGCCTGCCCTCTGTGGACTGAGCCACCAAGGTTAATGTTCTTTAAACCTGCCGGACTTGCATGGATGAGGCCAGAGTATAATAAAACTAATTGTGATAAAAGTCTCAGGACTAATAACTTTTCATAAAATTTAATTACAAAATTTATAGCACTCCAAAAAGACTACCAAAGTCAAGTTGCTTCCAGTAATGTTAAATGAGTTTGTGGTTTTTTAAGAACTTTGGTAGCTTCTGAGTAGACCAATAGACCACATGAAAAGATTGAACTAGCTTCTCATGATGATCCCAATATGTTTGAGGGCATCTTGTCTTCATTTTTCATTTGTGAAAATGTGCTTTCAGAGTTGTTTTTGAGGTGGTATTTTTTTCTAACTTCTGCCTTTAATTCTAAAGATAATTAATATAACTTGAAATGGTAGACGGTGAGGGAAATGTCTTTGAAAAGCAGTAGAAAATATTTTTTTGTGGTAGGATTTAAGCTCCTTGTCTTAAAACAGTGATTATAATGTCCATTAAGGTCTCCTCTTCCCTCAGTACAGTTGCCTGAAAAGCCTAGTTTTGGGTATAACAGAAGGCTAGTGTTTGTTGATATCCAGCTTTTTATGATAAATTCAATTACTATTCTTGTTGTGGTGCCATTCTTTTCTCTGCATTTTTATTGAAGAAAAGTTATGTGTCAGAAAATATGAGAACTGAAGTAATCAGGTGAGGCAGTGTTAGTGACCTCTGTGCTACTGCTACCTGTGGTTAAGTGGCTGGCCACAGTGGAGAAGTGGAGGAGTCACAATGGGAGAGAGTTTGCTAGTTCACTATTTCTCTATATAATTGTATTCTTTTTCAAACTGTCTTGAGAACACCATTTATTTTCAGTAGTACAATAAGGAAATTAAATAGACTTAAGAAATCAGGATTTTTTAAAAGGAAATTGTTATGAAACTTAATCGAGGGGGTTGGAGAGATAGGTCAGGGGGTAAGAGCAATTGTTGCTCTTGTAAAAGGTCCTGAGTTCAATTTCTAGCACCCATGTAGTGACTAATAACCACATGTTATTCCAATTCCAAAAGATCTGATACCTTTCTTGCCTCATGTGGTGTATAAACATATATGCATATGACACAGCCATACACATAAAGTTAAATAAAAAGTAGCTAGTTAAGATTCAGTTTGTTGGGCTTAGCACATTTAGACTTTGCTAAGTGAAAGGAAATCTGTGTCCCTTTGTCCAGATTCCTCTCCATCCTTTTTATCTGTCAATCCCAGCTCCAGTGTCTTCTCCCTGTATTCTTGTGATTTTGTTTAGGAAGAGTTTATTACTTGTTTGTGCCAATGAACCAAGGTTCTGTACTTTGGCCAATGAATGTTCTTTTTATTTAATCTGAAAATCTTAAGTTAAAATACTGAATAACTGAAATGTGTTGATAGTTATGCCACATTATTTTCTACTTAAATAGTCCTAATGTTTCAGGGTATTAAGCAAGTTTTCAGTGACTCAGAAACAATGGAAATTTATTGTGTTAAATAAAATAATGTTTTTCTTTCATTTTTATTTGCTATCAAAAGCAGTCAAAAGTTTTACTAAGCATAAAGATCAGTAATAACTTTTGGTCAGATTGTGCTTCACCGATAGAGCTATGTTGTGTACCATCTGCAGCTCTTAAGAGCAGTCCTTAGTGCCTTTTGTGTTGTATGTGCCTTTTATAATGTTTATTTTTCCTTCCTAAGATGTTTCTGTGGCATTAAGCTTTAAGTCATCTATTTAGACAGCATTTAGCTTTACCTTTAAACAGTTTGAAGATCTTTTAATCAAAGACTCGGTGTCTTCACATTTATTGTGACTGATAGGTGTAGTGATTGCTGCTCTTGTGCCATTCTGTCTGCTTTTTATGTCGGTCACTCATCTGCTCCAGGTACATTTTAGCACTAAAGCTGTAGTGTAGGTCTCTGTTGTATTTAAGATTATAGGATTTTATGTTGAAAGTTGTGCTTCAGAGCTTTGTGATTGTTAATTATTTATCAGGAGCTAATGCTGACAGTTTGTACCTGATTTGTTCGTTTTCTATTGTAGGTAGTCTGATTTTCTTTTCTACTTAAACATCTTTGGGATGTTTGCTGTAAATTTCAGCATAACAGATTTAAAAGCCCATATTTTGTTTTTTGGTTTGTTTTTTCCTAATGTTTTTCCCATCCCTCTTTAACTATGTCTTCCAGAAACTTGCTGGATAGATATTGGAACTTATTTCCTTATTTTCTTCAAATTTCTCACCTCCTATCCTGTTTTCATTACCTTCTGGAAGTTTCTTGGTCAAACCTTATACTCCATTTGTTCCTCAGCTGTGTTTGGTATAATAAAGCCCCTCTTAAATTAACTATAGTTCTTTTTTTCCTTTCAAGATGTCTAATTGTAGTTTGTAGGCATTTTATAGTTCAGTGGTAGAACTTGTGCTTTGTATGTAAAAAAGTAAAAGCTTCTCCCCACCCCACTTTCTTATGCTGTTTAGTTTCTTTATCAGATACTAGTTTTCTGTGTGAGTTGGGGGCCTCATCTGTATGTATTGGCTTTCTTTCAGTGTTAGCAATTCCTCTTTGTATGGTCTCTTGGAAAGGGGACCATCCTCCCTTCAGTATGACACAACCCTATTGCAGTCTGACTTGTGCTTTTGTCCAGTAGAGAGAGTGGATTAAAGAGGGTATCCTAAGTGCAAACTGTCTAATTATCACCCTGATGGTTGTCTTCCTAAAGCTATACATGGGGTTCTCACTTGGCTTCCTTCCCCTTCTTCTCTCTCCTTCCCTCCCTCCCGCTCTTTCTTTCTTTCTTGTTGGTTTTGTTGTTGCTTGTTTGTTTGTTTGTTTTTAAGACATTTTTCTTTTTTTTTTAATTGGATATTTTATTCATTTGCATTTCAGAAATTATTCCGGGTTTCCCCTCTGCAAGCCCCCTATTCTGTCCCTCCTTACCCTGCTTCTATAAGGGTGCTTCCCACACCCACTCCCACCTCACTGCCCTAGCATTCCTCTACACTGGAACATCAAGCCTTCACAGGACCAAGGACCTCCCCTCCCATTGATGCCAGATAAGGCCCCTTCAGTCCTTCCCCTAACTCCTCCATTGGAGTCCCTGTGCTCAGTCCGATGGTTGGCTTCGAGCATCTGCATCTGTATTGGTCAGGATCTGACAGAGCCCCTCAGGGGACAACTATACCAGGCTACTGTCAGCAAGCACATTTTGGCATCTGCAGTAGTGTCTGCAAATGGGATGGATCCCCAGGTGGGGCAGTCTCTGGATGGCCTTTGTTTGTTTTTTTTAAGACAGGGTTTCTCTCTATAGTCCTGGCTGGCTGTCTTACAACTCGATCTGTATATCAGACTTGCCTCCAACAAAGAGAGATCCACCTGCCTCTTCCTCCTGAGTGTGGGCATTAAAATGGGGCACCACTGTACCTGACTCATTTGTCTTTTCTTGTTGGTTCCAGCATATTTTCATAGTCTTATGAATGTTCCTTCCTTCTCTCAATAAAAATCATAAAGTTTTAAGTAAGCTTGTGTTTGGCTGTATTCATAGCTATCCTAGGCCACATGAGGCCTGGGCTGCAGGTGGGACATTTCAGTAACCTCTTTATCCTTAAAATAGGTTTCATGGTTGCTATTTGACTTAGAGTGGAAAGCTTTTAGAAGTTGAATCAATCTTTTGGTAAACAGAAGGTTTTTATCCATCTATTGATTGTGTTCTTGGTTCCTTTTATCTGACATCTTGATTTTTAAAATACAGTTCTTATTAGCATTGTCTAGCTTAAATTGTTTAGGTTATACTCCTATGAATTATAGCTAGAGTTACATACATATCTTTCTTTGTACACTATACTAAAAATAACGACAACATTTTCTCTATATCTGTAATGATGATAAAGAAGAACAACAGAGAGTAAGCTGGAGCTTGCTAGCGTGAAAGATGCCCTGGGTTTGATTCCTAGTACCTCCAAAAGGGAAGTAAATAGCATATATGTTTCCAACCATTATCAAAATTCTCTATGGTATATAAGGGGGTCCAGCTTGGCATGACCCTATCCATCATCTTGGCCATAACTACGAGTTGCTTACCAGAGTTTCCTTGAATGTGTGATAATAATCATTTTGAGAGAGGCCAGGTGTTGTCCTGTTGGCTTGAGCCTACCTTTGTCTACCCTTCTGCTTTGGTGTAGAGATCCTTCTTTCTACTGCCTAAAATAGGAAGTTGGGGATCTATTGACCTCTTTTTTTAATTTAGTTGTTGCTATTTGCTTTCAGCCCAGATTGACGTTGAACTCTTGCCTTATACTTTCTAGTGCTGGTATTACAGGTTTGTGTTACCATACCCAGCTATGGTGACTGGTTTTCATACACTGGAACTAGATTTTTCCAAAACAAGGGGCTTAAGTTACCTGGGCTGAGAAACATGTCTTTATACCCATTTGGTTGGCAAACATTAAAATTACCTCTTGTAATATTGACAGAAATGATAGGTTAATGTGTTAGTGTTTTTGGAAGAAGTTTGGGTGGTCTTGAACTGTATACAGTCATCCTGTCTTCCCATATTCCTTCATCAACTTGTTTAATCACTGTGCTCTGAGTTTATTCTTAAATGTCAGTTCTTAATAATCATTTTATCTCATTTCAGAGCTCTCTGGATAGAGCCCAAGCAGCCAAAAACAAAGGCAACAAATATTTCAAAGCAGGAAAATACGAGCAAGCTATTCAGTGCTATACTGAGGCTATTAGTTTGTGCCCTACTGAGAAGAATGTAGACCTTTCTACATTTTATCAGAACAGAGCTGCTGCCTTTGAACAATTGGTATGTACCCTAGGTTGTTTCCGTTGTACTCCATTGCTTTTCCTCTGTTTATCTGCTGAAAGTCCCAGTTAATTCTACTCAAATGTAATGTACTTTTTGAAGTTGATTTGAAATTATAAGAATTTTTCATTTTCGTTTTGCTAGCCAAACCATAGACCAAAATTCTGTAAATTTTAATAAAACCAGATAGTTTAAGTTAAAGTTGCATAGTGATCCTACTCGCCCCACACACGAAAGTTTGAGACTATTTGTTTAATTTTTGTTTCTTTGTCTATAATACGGAAAAGGAAGAAAACGATGAGTTTCTCTTACACACACTGATTGTCCGCTGCTTTTGTCACTAAAACATCTTGTACAGTTTTTATATCAGTCTTTCATTCTTATTAAAGATGATGTAATACGACTGTACACTTTAATTAAGATATGAAATTGCTCTGAGACCAGCATCTAGTGTTTTAAAAAGTTAAGTTTCCTGAGTACAGAGAAATGAAAGTGAAGTAAGCAGGGACCAAGTAAGGAAAGGCCTGTGGGCAGTGAGTCTGCATTTGGGCTAAGTGTGATAGTCTCGGCACTGAGGAAGCGGAGGAGCATGAGTTGGTGGTCAGTGGGTAACATAGCAAGACTTTGGCTGAAGAAGATGAGTAAGTGAAACAAATTGATCTACACTTCGTCTGAGTACAATAGAAGTGTTTCGGGGCTTTTAGCAGCGGAGGGATATCATGAATATTTTCCTACTGTTCTGTCAAGAATGTATTAGAATCAGAAGGGTGACAGGGAACACAGGTAAGCACAGGTAATACTTTTATTGAGAAACTTGGTCTGTCAGGTTTTGAGACTCAATTCTGTTGAACAGTTCTGTTTTCAGTGTAACTTTTCTTTTTTCTTTTTCTTTTCATGCTTTCAATTACAGCAAAAGTGGAAAGAAGTGGCACAAGATTGTACAAAGGCTGTTGAACTTAATCCCAAATATGTGAAAGCTCTCTTTAGACGTGCAAAAGCCCATGAGAAGCTAGACAATAAGAAGGAGTGTTTAGAAGGTGAGGGCATTTCTGTATTTTCCTAGGAAAGTTACTGAAGGCTTTGTAGTCACCAGGAAGTTTATATGAAACTGCCTAGTGAGTGTGGAGATCAGCTAATTATCTTTCGGTGTTAAACTATGCCACAGTTGAGACTTTGATCTCTAAATAGAAATTACTGGTATGCAAGTTCTATCTATGTTTGCCACTGTGTAATATTTTTTTGTTGGTTAGTTGGTTGGTTTTTTGGTGGGCATGGACTCTCTTCATGGCCCTGGCTGTCCTGGAACTCACTGTGTAGACCTGCAGATATCAAATTCACAGAGATCTACCTGCCTCTGTCTCCCAAGTGCTAAGATTGAAGGCACATGTGCCACCATGCCCAGCCTGAACTGAGGAATTATTCATGAGTAGTAAGACTAAGAAAATCAGAAAAGTAGTTTTAGCAGTTGACATATTTTCAGCTACTTTCTTGTATAAATGTGAAATGACTTGGAGATGAGTTATTAAGGAAAACACTTTTTCCCCTTCATATTTTCAAACATTTTATACACAACTGCAGATTGTGTAATTGCTATAAAATTCAAGTGAAAATGTCATTCTCTGAAAATACTATAAATGTAATTCTGCCTCTAATTGGCCATGTCTATTTCCAAAACTGCTGGTAAAGTGCAGGCCACAGGCTTTTAAAGTTCATTTTTCTAAGTGATGTGACGTTAAACCAAAGTATAATTTGTACAGTCTAAAAGTACTTTCAGTACCTGCTTGCATGTCCTTTAAAAACACCAGTAATAGAATTTAGCCATAATTACTCTCTTGGTAACATTTTGGGGTGATACTGAGGAATAAAACTCAGGATCTCACTTATCGTACTTTCCAGCTGAGGCTAAAGTGCTTTTTTTGTTGTTGTTTTATTAAAGTAATGAGTCTTTTTAAAGGATGAGGATATTTTAGATCATGTTAGAAAATTTTAAAGTTTTGTGATGTCCTATGATGGTTGAAAGAATGTTTTTAAAATGGGAATGCAAAGTTTTGAAGTTACTAGCAGAAATAATAGTCAGAGAAGAGGTTGATTGGAGTTTCAGATCAAAGAAATGTCATGAGAAAGGAGCTTAGGCAGACTTAGCTGGGAAATATGATGCTGATTGGCTTGCTTAGGAAGAGTGAGGGCATGGGATTGTGAAGAGTGAAGCTCAGGAAGAGAGGCCACAACTATTGCTGGGATACTTGGAGTAACAGAGTAAGTGATAAGGGAACTTCTGATCTTCTAAATTTCAAACCACTTTATTGTGAGCTGTATGTAACATAACCAGTGGAAAGTGGTCTTTTGAGGATGTTTTTGAGCTCTGTAGCAAAGTAGCTTTGGAGACAGAGTAACTTGAAGGCCTTTAAAAGGCTATTTAGGAGGCAAGACAAGAGGATTTATTGGGTGGAGGAGTTTGATAACAGCCTCAGCAGCATAGCAAGATGTGATTCTACTGTGTTCACTTGCCTTGTGTTACTAGCCAGAAGAAAATATTCTGGATTCCTTGTTTTCTTTGCTATCTATAGAATGTTAGACCATTGAGAGACATCAGAAATTAAACAGGATAAGCACATTTCATTCCACAGGTGAGGAAGACAAACCTCAGCTAAGTACAGTAGTGACCGTTTCTTGAAAATTAAACAGTTCCACCTTGCTTTGAATTGAGTTTCACTTTTTTGTACTTCAGTTGTACCTATTTGATACTGTTGATCATTTTCATAATACCATAATTCTATTTTCTGTCATTTCCAGATGTCACTGCTGTGTGTATATTAGAAGGGTTTCAAAATGAGCAGAGTATGCTGTTAGCTGACAAAGTTCTTAAACTTCTTGGAAAAGAGAATGCCAAAGAAAAATACAAGGTAAATTCATATGAGTTGGTAATAGTTGAATGTTGCTTGAGCCTAGACATAATGTGTATAATAACCGAAATTAAAATTGGATTGTTTCTTTTTCCTATACTCTTTTTTGTTATAGCATATAGATTTTCAGTAAGTCTAAAACTACCCAAAGAGTATAGTTCATTTTATATATTAGGGAATGTCACAACAGCCCAAAGACCAAATCCAGTCTGCTTCCTATATATTAGCTGCTTCCATATTGCTTGGGCTGTGTTTGTGCTGCTACAACACAGTTGAATGGTTGTTAAAGTATTCAAAGTCTATGTAGTATACAGTGCTTAAACTGTCTATCACCTGAACTTTTGTAGAAAAATACTTGTCAACTCTTGTTCTATATCATTAGGTTTTTAAAGGTAAATTATATCAATGGACATAGTGACATAGTTTAATTCAACAATTAAACTAAGCTCTGTGCTAGAGCAATGGATACAAGTCCATGGTCCCAGATCTAGGCTGGTGACTCTTATAAGCACTGGGGAGGCTAGGGTAGGAGGAGCATCACAAATTTGAGGCTAGCCTGAGCTATAAAACAAGACCCTAATCTTTTAAAAGGGGGGAAGAAAAAAAGGCATGGTCCCTTCCCCTATGGGGATGGGGTTTGTTTTTAGTGAATAGACGGTAAGTATAAAGACCTAATAGTAAGTACTAGAGTGAGTCAGCACAGTGCTGGGAGAGTGAGCGCTTAGCTAAAGTCACCCGAGAGGAACACCAGGGCAGGTGCTCTCTTCTCCTTTACTGACACTGTAATCTTTGAAACTAATCTACACAGCTGGGCTTAGTTGGCACATCCCTATAGTTCTATTACTTGGGAGGCAAAACAAGGGGGTTATGAGTTAAAGACAAGCTAGTCTGCATAGAGACCCTGTCTCAAAACAACACTTAGCAGGTTTTGTTAACATAGGCTTTCATGTATTAACACATAGTGTGAATGCAAGGGCAATAGGACAAACTAACTGTATTAGGGCTCAGAACTTTCTTGCTTTTCCACAGTTCATAATGGAATTCTTTAAAATCACCCGCGAAACATGTTGGATTCCCAGTCTTACCCTGTGGCTTAGAGCTTAATATTGTTTATTAATTTGAAAACAAAAATCCACTTGTTAAAAGTCATTTTTATTCTGCAGTATACTTGCTGCTTTGATTAGTATTTTCCCATTTTAAAAAAAGCTTAAACATGATTGAATTTCAGAACCGTGAACCTCTGATGCCATCTCCACAGTTTATTAAATCTTACTTCAGTTCTTTCACCGATGATATAATTTCTCAACCAATGCTTAAAGGAGAGAAGTCTGACGAAGATAAAGACAAGGAAGGAGAAGCTTTAGAAGTTAAAGAAAAGTAAGTATGCCGGGCACAGTGTCTGCCAGGTGGACTTCGCACAGTGAAATGTACCTGAACCCAAGTAGGTTCTCAGTAACTTTTAAAAGAAAATCTACGTACAGATAGAGTTAAATATAACCTTAAATTGTATACTATTACTATGTGTACCTCTCTTTCTAGCAGGTATCTGTTAGATCTCTGGTATTTCAGATTTTTCTGTCAGAATCTTCCTGCTTTTTTAGTCTTAATGAGATTATCAAGAAAATACCCCTTAAGTTAATTGGTGTGGTTAGAAGACAAATTTGAAGGGGCTACCTTAAATTATATGTAGCTGAAGACCAAATGTTTCAGTGCAGGGTCGTTCTTAATTTATAAGCTGGTGAATGCTTTAAAATGCTATAAATTTTAAGTTTTTTTCTACTTGTCCAGGACAGTGATGATCTTGTGTTTTATGCTATAGAAAGCTGAAGTCAAAGGGCATGTGCCTTTATGGCTGGAGACCTTAGGATATAATAGATATGCCATCTAAGCCTACATATTCACATTTGTCAGTGCTTGTGTTTCTCAGTTAGGGCAACTCCTCCTGGATATAAGGTACTAGTGTTGCTAATTGGGTGTTTACTAATGTGTATGGAAGGAAGGGAAATAGCATTCCCTATATTAAAACACAACTGAGCTTTAAGGAAATCTGTATAATTATACCAAGATATGTACATTTTAATTGGTATACAATGTTTCAGAAAGTCATAGTTGGAAAATACATGTTTCAGATGTCGCATAGCTTTAGTAACAGTGATACAGAAACAGTAAACAGTCCTTATCCCATAAAGACTAGAGCAAAGTTAATCACATTCTATGAGCTATGGTCAGAGATGACAGAATATGAGTCATAAACTCACAAGAGCTCATGACTGAAGCCGTAGTTTGTATTTCTATCTACTCCAGGCCTCAGTGTCGCCATGTTTTGATGGCACCGGTACTGCTAATTCTTAGTGTACAGGATTACTTTAAGATTTAGAGGCCTGTGTAATTACTACCATGTTTTCAGTAGGTGGGAACTTTTTTACATTCAATCTGACCTTAATATAATTGTTTCCGTTTTCTTACCCTTGTAACCTGAGCAACAAAATAGAGAATAAATGGTTAGTGTGAAGGTAGAGAAGTAATTTGATGTAATTTTTCTTGTAAATCACATACCAGTTTTCTCTCTCTAGACTCTATCAACTGAAATGAGAAATTGTACTTTAATTTACAGTGCTCTTTAATACAGATACTCTTTAACTCATGAGGGGTTACACCCTTATAAGTACATTGTAAGTTGACAACATGGTAAGTCAAATATGCACTTACTTTACCTAACTGCTGAGCAACATAGCACACAGTAGAGAAACAGTTTTTTTTACCCTTATAATCCTGTAATTCTGAGCTGTGACTTTATAGATAGTGTTGTATTACATGTCTCTAACCCTATGCAAGATAAAAGAGATCTCTAAAGTATATTATTTTCAAATCATGTTAATGTACAACTGTCATATATCAAATGTCTTAGAAATCCTATAGAATACTTTTTTTTTTTCTGTCAAAAACCTCTTAAGTTTCTCCTGTAGCGGTCGGCATCTTAGAAGGTTGTAGCTGGGCTGTGGCGGTGGCCCATGCCTTTAATCTCAGCACTTGGAAGGCAAAGGTAGGCAGATCTCTGAGTTTTGAGGCTAGGTTGGTCTACAGACCAGTTCCAGGATAACACAGAGAAAGAAACCCTGTTTGAAACAAAAATAAACAACAACAAAAAGCAGAAGAAAACTGTACTCACTGCATTTTAAAAGGAGAGGCCGTTCTAGGGGCTCTGCAAGAAAGCTTGTTGGGTAAACAAGAATTCCCTGACATGAGTTAATTCTTGATCTACCTTTTAAGGTGGAGTAATAAATCTATTTGAGGCACTTTGGTGTTTTAACTTCTAGTCTTTGTTCTTACTTAGTCCATCCTGCACAAAACAATGATCTATACAAAACACATCTGACCACCCACCTTAACTTATTGTCTTATCCCTTAAACAGCTGTTAAGTAATACTGATGCCTCAGACAGAAAGACAAGGTCCTCATCTATGTTTAAAAGAGCTCACCTCACATTAGCTAATGTTTGAATCAGGTACTAATGTAAGAATTCTACTTGAAAACTGTTTCTTGAAGGTATCAAGGAAATCCTGTTGGTTAAGAACTCCTACCAGTTTAATCTCTAACCCCAGTTCCAGTCCCATACTGAATGATCAGTAGAGAAGGAGATGATGAGTGAGTGCCATATGTGGCAGGTTTTAGCATTTGCTCTTTCCTTAGTAATCATTTTCCTATGTTTGCTTTCATCTTCAGTTCTGGATATCTAAAAGCTAAACAATATATGGAAGAAGAAAACTATGACAAAATCATAAGTGAATGCTCAAAGGAGATAGATGCTCAAGGCAAATACATGGCAGAAGCGTTACTACTGCGAGCCACCTTCTACTTGCTTATTGGCAGTGCCAACGCGGCCAAGCCTGACTTAGATAAAGTCATCAGCTTGAAGGAAGCTAATGTGAAGGTACATTTTGAAGTGTGTGTGTGTGTGTGTGTGTGTGTGTGTGTGTGTGTGTGTGTGTGTGTGTGGAAAGTTAGAAAGTGACCGTGATTACTTTTGCAGTTGCTTTGTCTGATGCCTTAGCATTTCACTAGCGCTTCCATGAAAGGCTATTTTTTTTATTTTGAGAAATCTACATCTAATAATATTGTTGTAGTGAATCTGAAACAGTAATACTTATCTTCAGGGAAGAAAATAAACAACTTTTTTCTACAGCATTTAGTATACTGTCAGATTCTTGTGGCCATGGCATACTGTAAAAGATTGGTTTTGGATAATAGTGACAGTGGTGTGGTTGATAACGCTCTTCTAAATATTCTTAAAATCCTTTTGAAGTTAACTTTTTATTCTGAAGTTGCCCTACAACATTTTCCTTAATCTCTTTTCATGCTGATTTCCTAGCTACTTAATTTCTTATGTTCTGTTCTGCTATAAAGTGTGTGCATTATTGCTGTGAAGAAGCCTGTGGTCATGATTATGACTTAGCTTTAACAGCAAAGAATAATAATATCTACTATATGCTGTGTATAAAAATTACCTCAAGACAAACCAGAAACCTAAGTGCAAGAACAAAAAATAAAACTCTTAGGAAAAACATAAGAATAACTATTACCTTGTATTAGGAAGGGGTTTCTGAGATATGACACCTAAAATATAACTTCAAAAATCAAAAAGTACCATCAAGATAAAGAACTTGCTGCCAAGGCTGACAACTGAGTTCAGTCCCTGGAGCCCAAACAGTAGAAGAAAGGATGGATTCAAGGACATGCTCTCTGTGGCAGATGCTCCTGTGAATGTTTGTAGGCACACACATAGAAAATAAATGAATGTGAAAAGAAAAATAACAGCTTTTGAGCCAGGCATGGTGGCTTGTATTTGGGTGGCTGAAGTTGGAGGATTACTGTGCTTGAAAGGACAGTATCAGAAAACTGAAAACACCTTCCATAGAGTGGAAGAAAAAAATTCATGGAAGGTTCTTTGTAATCAGGAATAAAAATTTACAGCCTAACAGTAAAAAGGAAACCTAATGTGCTATGTACAAAAGATTAGGGTAACTCATCCAAGAATAGTCTACAAATGAGGGATGATAGCATGGCAAGTGTTCCAGTACCATGATCTGTTCTGTTAGGACAGTTCCAACCAAAATGTATTGAAGTACCCCTTCTTTCCTGTTACCATGGCTATAATTATTTTTTTAAAAATTGAAAGCACAGGCAACAAGACTGTAACTCATAAACATGGATTGTAACAAATACTGGTAAGGATATAGGGAAATTGGAACATTGTGTTGCTGGTAGGAATGTAAAATGATAAAAATTCTTTGGGAACTAGTTTGGCTATTCTTCAAATTGTTGACACATACAGTTGCCATGTAACCTATCGATGCTGCTTCCAGAGAATTTAAAACATACACATACATACCTGAATGTTGACAGCAGTATTAATCATGACACTCAAAAAAAAAAAACAAAACAAAACAGAAATAACCCGTATGTCCAATATATACACTGAAATATTGAATTATAAAAAGGAATATTAATACATGCCACATTGAAAATACAATATGAAAACCAGAAAAGCCATATTGTATATGAAACATTCAGAATATACAAATGTGTGGACTAGAGGTAAGTAGTTTCTGGCATTTGAATTAGAGGTGTTGTGCTTATGTATGTTGTGTTCTTTGGGTACAATAAAAATGCCCCAAAATCTGTAACAACCAACCTTTAACAATATTTAGTTACTATACTAAAAGATTTGTATATAGTCTTTAAAAGGATAAACTTTGTAGTAGGCATTACAGAATTTTTCTCTCTTAATCTAAATTGGATTTCAAAATTAACCAGGTACTTTCTCTCATTTTGGGTGTGTAGCTTCGAGCAAATGCCCTTATCAAAAGAGGCACCATGTGCATGCAGCAGCAGCAACCTATGCTGTCTACTCAGGACTTCAACATGGCTGCCGAGATCGATCCTATGAACTCAGACGTTTATCACCACCGAGGACAGGTGGGTAGATCTGATCTTATGTAGAGCTGTGCTTGGTAACTACTCTTCAGGGTCTCTTGAAGTTTTCTCACAACATGTAAACTCTTGAGTTAGCCTTTATTTACTTACTTTACATCTTGAAGATTTATAATAATATTAATATTATAGAAAAAAGGGAGGCAAAACATGTGTTAGCAAATCAGCTAGCCTTTTGGGGTATTCATTTGTAGTTTGTAGGCTTTCAGTGAGTAAACACTAAGCCCACTTAGTAAACATTGTAATGATTCTTTGTAATCACATATATGTGTCTGTAGGGGTATAGGCACATAAGTGTAGGTTCCCAGGAAGGCCAAAAGTATCAAGTCCCCCTGAACTGGAGCTATAAGGAGTTGTGAGATACCCACTACATATATAGGGAACCAAACACCTGGAATGTACTTAGTCTTGTCTGATTTGCTTAGCATGCTTTCTTTTATTACAGTGTAATAGAAAGTAGGAAAATGTCTACAACAACTAAAGATATGTATGTTTATTTTAGACTAAGTCTCACTTGTTTTGCAAGCTCATCCGAGCTCTCCTCCAGCCTCAACAGCTTGACTACTGGGATTATAGCTGGACCTGGTTTAAAGTTCTTTGTATGGGAGAATTTTGTCCAGTATTTCTGAAAGGTGTTTATAAAGTGTTGAAATAGCATTTTAAAAATTCTTGCTATTTACATCTTTATTTTTAATATCTTGAAATTAATCGGGTGATAATTATATAAAGTTCTAACTGGCTTTGAAATTAAGTACAGAAACACTTGATTTTTTTTTATATTATTTTTTAGCCAAATTACAATGAAAAAAATAGAATTATCTTTTATTTTAAATCAGACATCAGTTTTAAAGTTTGAGAATTGCAGCTTTTTTTCCTGCAAAGTAATTTTATGTTGAATAATTAATAAATGTTATGCATTAACTGTTTCAACAGAAGAGAAGCATGGTACAAACCTAACTGCTGAGCCTGTTACTTTATTGCCTTTAATTATTTATTCTTTCCCTAGCTGAAAATTCTGCTGGATCTAGTTGAAGAAGCAGTGGCGGATTTTGATGCATGTATCAGATTAAGACCAAAGTTTGCTTTGGCACAGGCTCAGAAGTGTTTTGCATTGGTAGGTGCCTTTTTAACTTAAGATTTCATAACGCATTTGTATTTCATAGTATCCAGCAAGCTGAGTATCGTATTGTCTACGGAATCATTTGTTTTTTTCTCAAAAGTCGATCTCAGGGAAGAGAGTAGCTGGAAGCATGTTAGTCACTGTGTAACTGGCCTTGCCTCACAGCCCTCTTGCACCAACCAGCCTCTCCTGCTTGTGCGGCTAAAGCTGGCGTTGCATCCCCAGCTCCCGACTTTATAGCAGAAATACCTCTCGACCATAAACTAGTATGAGGGAGTCAAAAGTCATTTGAGGAGATGATTTATAGTTATGACAAGACTTAACTGCTTTTGCTTTCCTTATGGCCAGTTTTAAAATAAATTTCCCTCTAAAGAAAGTTGTGTGATAAGTATTACAGGTTTAAGATGAAAATGAAATTACTACCTTAGAAAGTCTGTAGGTGGGATATATCTTGGTGATCGAGTATGTGAAGGCCTAACATGTGTAAAGTCCTTGTTTTGAATTCTGGCACTACAGAAAAGTAAATCAAAATTATGCCATCTATGTGCTTAGTTAACATGTCTTAGTTTTCTATTGCTGTGAAGAGACACCATAACCAGAGCAGCTTATAAAAGGAACCATTTACTTGGGGACTAGAGTTCTACAAGATTAGTCCATTATCATCATATCAGAGAGGATGGCAAAGGCAGGCAGGCATGGTACTGGAGCAGTAGTTAAGAAATTACCTCTGGTCCATAAGTAGGAAAAAGTGGGCCTAGCCTCAAAGGCCATACCTCCTAATCCTTTATACAAAGAAAGAAGAAAGGAAGGTAGTAGGTGACTCACCTGCTCTTCTGGAAATGCTTATGTAATGTTCTCTGTCTAATATAATACGTTAAGATTCCAGGGTTTTTTTTAGCTCTTTAACTGGAGTGTTTTGATTTTTAAATAGTATCGCCAGGCATATACAGCAAACAATTCTTCGCAAGTCCAGGCAGCTATGAAAGGTTTTGAAGAGGTCATAAAGAAATTTCCAAGGTGTGCTGAAGGCTATGCACTTTATGCCCAGGTAGGTGTGAAAAAAAAAAAGCTTTAAGAATTGCATATGCTAGCCTGATCTCTCCAGGCGCTTACTCACTCGCTCGCTTGCTATTTCTTTGTTTGTTTATTTTACTATGTAGGTTTGACTGGTATATATAGACCAGGCTGGCTTTGAACTCAGAGATCATTACCTCTGCCTCGGGAGTGCTGGGATTAAAGGCATGCACTACCAAGCTTCCTTAAAAATTCTTGAAGATTTCTTGTTTTAGAATTGAAACTACAAAAAGCAAGATTTAAGCCTATATTAAATCCAGACTGGCCTTGTATGATCAGGAATGACTTGGCCTCTCGAGTGCTGAGGCTGCAAGCCTTTGCCACCATGCCCAGATTCTAATTTTTTATTTTTATTTTTTTTAATTACGAAAGAAACACTAAGGGCTTTCCAGAATTATCACAGAAATAGAAAATATTATATTGTTGCGATCTTTGTTAGATCCTCCTCTAATCCCTTTGTGAGATTGCTAGTTTTATTTTCCTTCATGCTCTTTAATGACATTTCATAAAGACTTGGAGGCTTTATTGATGGAGGCCTGTGAGAAGTTCATTTCTGTGGGACTGTTCTTCCAGTGTGTCCTACACATCACTGGGCAACAGCTGATAATCTGGGACATGAGCCAACCTAGAAGTTGTCTCTTCAGTCTCAGTTCTTTCTATCTCTTTAGAAAAATGAAACATTGCTCTCTACACATGTAAATTAACTATAACCGCATCTGCCGTGTAAACCTAGGTGAAGGTAAAGAAAGACAAATGAGCATTTACAGTGTAATTAGACAGTCATCATCCTTACCTTTGCTGTGGAATTCAGGAGTTAGGATATACATTTCTGTACCCCACAGAAAACCCAAAGATCACTGCCCTTTAGTGAAAGTAACACAGGAAGATCTCTGCAGCCTGTTGGCATGTTTCTCTTTTCCCTTTGATTGGGTTTGATTTCCAGGAAGTTTGTTCAAAAATCTGAACTGGTATAACTCGACTGAAAATTTAATAAATACACATATTAACAAATACATACACATTTAAATTTGAAACTTGTTTTCCATAGCTTCTACAAAAGTTACATATTATAAATTGTTTAACTCTCAAAGCTTAGATGCGAGCACCTCCCAAGTTAACCGTGACATAGTGTCCATGAAAGTAAGTCTTCAGCCACGTTAGTAGTAGTTATGGGGTGACTAGTAACAGTTACCATATTTGTGATGATTAATTCTTAGACTAATTCCCTCAATATTAGTGTGATAAAATATAAATACAAATATAGGCTTGTGAAAATGTGATTAATATAGCTGTCATTAAAGTAAACTTCTGTATTCTACTCTTTCCCAACCCTTTGATTCTGTTAAGATATAAAACTGGCTTAAATTAATTTCAAGCCATAGTGAATAAATGAATTTTAATACTTGATAAAGAGTATACTTTTAATTTTCAGGTTAACAAATTGCATTAATATATATACATATATATACACATATATATATGTATATATATATATATAACTAAAGTTTTTCTTCATGTAGGCATTAACAGATCAACAACAGTTTGGTAAAGCTGATGAAATGTATGATAAATGTATTGATTTGGAACCAGATAATGCTACAACTTATGTTCATAAAGGGTATGTATTTTTCTGGTTCTATTTGTTTCAATAAAATACTAAATCGCTTTCATTGTAATGTAGTATTTCTTTAAGCCTTATAGAAATGATAATAGTAGACCTATCAGTTAATTGATCAATTTATTATAGTATGTAGCTTTTTTTTAATCTTTGTGCATATAAACTATGATACATGTGTGAACTTGGATACATGCTTGGCACAGTAGAGATGAGGATAATTTGGGCAACAATCTTTACATTCTACCTTGTTTGAAACAGAGTCTGCTGTCTGTTTCAGCCTGCCTACCTCAGCCAACAAGGGAATTTAGTTATTAAACAAAATGTGTGATCATTGGTAGCAGAGTTATGTGATACACAGCCTAATGGTGTCATTTAGACAAATACATATTATTTTACTTCTCAAGTTGGCCAGTGAGTTTGTAAGTTCATAGCATTTCTGTTACAGCTAATTATATATAAGACTAGTAATTTTAATTATAATACATTGTGAGAACTCTTAAGAATGCTAGTTTGTGTATTTGGAGTCAGTCTCAGTATGTATTGCCTGCTGACTTTGAACACATGAAGATCAACTTCCTGTGCCGTGCAAGTTCTGGGATTGAAGTGTGTACCGTAATGGCAATTTGTAAGGTAAATATCAGGAAGCTGAGGCAGAAGGATCTTGTTTGAGAGCTAGTGAGAAACTTTCTCAAAAAATTAAGAAACATTAAAATAATTTTTGCATTTGTTATATATCTGTGAGTGAGGTTTAAGGAAAAAATGATGACATGACATTAAAGGCTGGCAAGGACTGGAGAAACTAGATTGCTCAGCAACTAAGAGCAGTCTTTATAGTTTAGAGGACCCAAGTTGAGTGCCAAGCATCCATGCTGTCAGGCAACTCAAACCACCTGTGACTCCAGTTCCAGAGGATCTGAGACCCTCTTTTGGTCTATACTCACACTTGAATGTATGCGCCATACATTTACAGAACCATACATATAGATAAAGGGAAAAAAAGGTAAAAGCTGTAAAACAAATATTTTTTACATTTAATTTTTTGAAATGATTGTATGAAACTATTCAGAATTTATAATCAATAAGTTGAAAGTAATGCAACAATTTTATTTTTGTAAAGATAAAGTAATTAATGTTATCAGAGTAAAAGGAGAAGTAGCCTTAATTTTCAGAACAATTTTTTCACTATGGGTTTAGTATGCTTTTTATTTCCATGAAATAGAACCAAACACAACTGAGACAACGGGCTAAGTATACAACTAGAAATAAGCCAGTGCCAGTAGCAGAGTAGAAAAGAGACCAAAGACTGAGACTTTAACCTGCGAAACTATTCTCAAGGACCTGCTTCCAGGAGTCAGACTGGTCCTAGGACAGGAGTTGGAAGGGAATGAAACAGGGTTGGTGTCTGCATACAAAATCAGTCGTCTCTGTTTCTTAGAAACACAGGGAAAAAGAATACTGGGTCATGACTTACAAATCTGTGGCCGTGCATTCAACATCACAAATAGGGACCAGAAGCCTGCAGTGTGTGTGTGTTCTGCTGCAGGCTTTGCTTTCCTTATAAATTGTTATTTGTTTATTGGGGGCAGAAACCAAACCATATGTTGATGTGTCTTCAGTACTGGGTCCATCTAACTGTCCCCACCCCACCCCCACCCCACTCCAGTTTACTTCAACTTCAATGGAAGCAAGACTTGGATAAAGGCTTGGAGCTTATCAGCAAGGCTATTGAAATTGACAACAAGTGCGACTTTGCATATGAGACCATGGGGACTATTGAAGTGCAAAGGTAACTTCTCAAGCAGCCTCTTAGATGGAATTATTGCCTTTGTTACTGCCTGTTGCTCTCATTACATATATTTGATTACCAATCAGTATCCATTACATTTTTTAAGCTTCCTGTACTTATGATGTAGACTTCCTTAAAAATAAGGGAATTCGATTTGCCTCACTTCATTATTTTTCCAAATTAAAAGCTATCAGGCTTGTGCCTTAAAAAGTAAGACTAGGCCAGCAGTGGTGGTGCACGCCTTTAGTCCCAGCACTTGAGAGGCAGAGGCAAGCAGATTTCTGAGTTCGAGGCCAGCCTGGTCTACAGAGTGAGTTCCAGGACAGCCAGGGCTACACAGAGAAACCCTGTCTCAAAGGAAAAAAAAAAAAAAAAAGTGAGACTAGGTTTTTATCTGTCGTGTAAGATTTCCTTTTTCATACTTATCCTTCCTGTGGGAAGTCCAGAAACACCTGAAGTATGGTTTAGTCAGTGCCAGGTAACAAGGAACAGATAGCTCAGCTGTATTGGGATCTGGATCCCGCTACAAAGAAGAACCAGCCAAGAAACTGGACAGGTTGTAACACATCTTCTGAGCTGAGTTTTCATGAAACCTCTGGTTTGGTTGGACTGTCTACAATTCTGATTCCCTGTAACTTGTTCTGTGTAACTGTTTACCCAGAGCTGCACTTAAGGTCTACATTTAGTGTGGACAGCTATGTATGTATGGACTATGCCCCCTTAATATTGGCATTTCCTCCAGAATGTATTATAGACCTAAGTACTGGTCTTCAGAACCTTCCAAATCTCAGTTCTGTTGACCTAAACTCATCTTTATAACGATCCCAGTATATAATTAAAGCATACAGAAACTAATGTCCAGGCCAGTTAGGCTAACAGGGTCACACTGTGATACGTTACTGAGGACGAGATTTTAGTCCATACTTCCCTGATGTCAAGGCACTAATCTTGCCACTCTCACTTGTCAGGAATCAGCATAAGTCCTCTTAAGTACCTATTAGTCTGCTCTTTCTGTGGCTCTCTCTCCTGCAAAAGACTGAACAAAAATGTGATTCTTCTGATGGCAGGTATATGCAGATACCATTTCTTATGTTAATTTGTTATTGCAAATAAAGAATTCTTTTACGGCTGCAGAGATTCGTTCATGGCTCAGCACTCAGTGGTTAAGAGCACTGGCTGCTCTTCCAGAGGTCCTGAGTTCAATTCCCAGCAACCACGTGGTGGCTCACAACCATCTGTAATGGGATCAGATGCCCTCTTCTGGTGTGTCTGAAGACAGCTACAGTGTACTTATATATATAAATAAATCTTTAAAAATTAAAAAAAAGAATTCTTTTACTAAGAACAGTGGTTCATAACTATACTTGAGCAAAGCTCTGGATTTTTCTTACATTGGTGCATATAAAAGCACTTGACATTTAATTTAAGGTATTCATAGAGATTACCTTAAGAGGATGTGAACTGAGGGAATTTCCTTTGTATGTTAGATTGTACTATAAAAGTCCATTTTAGGGGCTGGAGAGATGGCTCAGCAGTTAAGAGTACTGGCTGCTTTTCCAGAGGACCTGGGCTCAATTCCCAGCACCCACATAGCTGACCACAGCTGTCTATAACTCCAGTTCTAGGGGATTCGACATATTCATATAGACGTACAAGAAGGCTAAACACCAAATGCATGTGAAATTTAAAAACAAAAAAGTCAATTGTACATCTAGGGATTGGGCTTCATTGATAGAGTGCTTTAGCTAGCCTGCCTGAGGCCCTGAGGTCATTCTCCAGCACTACAAATGGGCATGGGACAGATTCTAAACAAACTCTGGAGGCTGATGCAGGAGAATCCGAGAAACTCAAGGTTCTCTTAAGCTATACAGGGAGTTCATCTAAATCCTGCAATAAACGATTGGCATTGCTGGTTTTACTAATATTTTTGTAGATCATCTATTGTTGAAACAGATCCATATAAACCAAAAATAGTTAAATATATTAGCAATATACTATGGAAAGTACCTTTAGAGGTACTGAGTTACCTAGTATTGACTTTGATCTTGGAGGATTACACACGTGTAATTAAGTATTATGCACATACATGCATACATAGATAACACTACTTACTTTAAACAGTTGTTTCTTAGTAACTATAAAACTTAGCCACACTTAAATGTAAGAAGTAGATTTTATTAGCCATAGCATGTTCATCCATTTATTCAAAAACAGATAGTAATTACCAACCTTTGTACTTAGCTGTTGGAACCGAAAGATACTCACAAATGAGCTAGTAAGATGGTACGAACATTCATCTGCTTATGTATATAGGGCTAATAGAACTGTAAGAAATATTAGGAATAGTTAATTCTTCTGGGAAGAGAAGGTGGGGAAATATACAGTATTATATTTGAAGTGGGCCCTAAAAGGGATTTGATCAGAGTTAAGCAGAGGCAATAATCTGAGGCTCTTTGTGGTCAGGTTTGACATGGTCAGGGAACTGGGATTGACGTTTGACTGCATGGAAGTTCTCAGGTTTTGGCATTTGGTGTGAGTGATGAGGTAGAAAGAGTGTAGAATCAGTCCTTTAAGGGGCAAGCATTTGAAGGCTACTAGTGTTTTGTGTTGCTATAAGCCTCATGTTTCACCAGAAAAATACAGGCTTAGGAACCACGAAAATTAATGATTTTTATGTAACCAACTTAGTTGCCCCAGTCTTCCCGTATTTAACAAAGGATTCAAGATAGAGTAAACAGAGTAGGCTGCCATGGTGGCCAAGGTGAGAGAGGGTGTGCCTATCCCTGCAGACTTGACATGCCAGGGTGGGGTGATGCTCACACGGACTTCCCCTTCTGAGGGAGTAGCGGAAGAGCTGTAGGGGAGAGGGACTGGGAGGAGACATGAGGGTGGATATTGGGAGTAAGGTGAATTCATTGGTGCTTTCAGTATGCTGTGATAGGCATTCTTGTTTATTATGAAAGAAACCTTTTATTAGAATTATAGTTAAGGCTTAATGCAACACAGCTAAACTTTATTGGTTACTGAATTGTTGAAGAATCTTTGAATTTTTTGCTCTTTTAGAGGAAACATGGAGAAAGCCATTGACATGTTCAACAAAGCTATCAACCTGGCCAAGTCGGAAATGGAGATGGCACATCTGTATTCACTTTGTGATGCTGCCCATGCCCAGACAGAAGTAGCAAAGAAATACGGATTAAAACCGCCGACATTATAAACACCGGGGGAAACAGACTGACTCTTTTAAAAGAAGTTTACCCCTCTTCAACTGAACCCTGAAGACACTGTCATGAATTGTTGAACGGTGGAACTTAGTAGTCCCTTTGTGATGTTGTCATTCATTACATCTGTTTCATGTTTAGTGTAGTGGGCGTGGCTGTTGGAGGAAGTTTGCAGTCTTGCAGCTTTTATTCCCTGTGCAACAAAAGCTTGGAACCTGTGAAAGGGATGTTAAAACAAAGTTGTAGAATACAAACAGTCATTGGCCATGCAAATAAAAACTCTGATTTGTTGATCTGGTTTTTTTTTTTTTTTTTTTTTGTTAATATTGGGGTGGGGATTATGTTCTGAATGATTTTGTTTTTATAGCTGATTGTATAATATGTGAGTGTTTTATAGTATGTTAGTCTTTAACATAGTAAGTGCTGTAAAATAGACTTCTTTTGTATTCAATTAATCCTTTTTAATTTTTTTGAAGGATGAAAAGCTTCAATGTGGATTTCAGTAAAATTGAAAGAGTTTAAGCTATTGTCAGCATGCACAGTGCCTCTGATTCTGTAGAACTTTAGTAAATTATGCAGAAGCAAAATACTCTGATTGATACTTGTACAGGAAGACTTAATGAGGGACTGAACAAGGAAGGTAAGATGAACAAGACATGTATATACTTGCCCGTGCCTATTCCATAGTAAGTACTATTTAATAGTATGCTTTTTAACAAGAGTGGGTGTATGTGAACAGCCCACATACAGATGGAGTACATGTGATGATATATAGGAATATTTAATTAGCTTACATTTTCTAGTGACAGAAATTCGGTAAAGGTTCAAAAACGATGTCAGTCCTGGAGCCAGGGCATACTTTTTTGAAATGAAAGCTTTAGTGGTGTAGCTGTGGATGTTGAGGGATTTGAGCCAGTATTTTCAGAATGTCTGATACATAGAATACTTTCTGTATTGAGGTGACCTTGACCCCTAAGGTCTGATGGTCCACATCCACATCTCCAGGGATACTGACAGCTGACTTTACTTTTGTTCTGTTCATTTTTATCTGTACCTCATCCTCTTCTGAATCTCTAAGCTGTTTCTATTCATCACTTTCACAGACTATCGTTTCACTTATTTATATGCTGGATTTTTCTGGTTGGGGAGGGATGTGTTCTTACTGAGTCTGTTTCCAAGATCCAGGACAGGTTGAGGTTTATTTAAGTGAAATGTTTAAAAAAAAAAAAAAAAAAAAAAAAAGCCTATTAAGACTTATGGACATAAAGTCTAATTATAGTTTACATTGTTAAGAGTAAAGGAGCATTTTACACTCTTATTTAAAAGGGTGCTTTATCCCACTGAAACCAAAATGATTTTGTCTACAAATGCTGTCTTTTTAGGAAATACTAGAAGTGACTCCTTATAAAGTCAGTTTTTGGACGATGCTGGTCAGCCTATGGCTGATTTCAATAGGAGCAGTTAACATAACTCAAGGTGACTGGGATAATGGAAAGTTGGAGACCTCTTCATTTTGTTGTGAAATAATTCTCCAGTGATGATAACCCTAAATACGGAAATGTCCTACATCTCTGAATGTGACCTCTTCGCTTAAAAGTTTTTTATTTGCATGGCTGTATTTACATTAATAGGGACATCTTCTACTCTGTTCCCTTCTTTCTTAGGGTTGGGTAGAAAACACTGAAGCATGTGCCATTCAATACTGTCATTCCAAATACTTAAAAATGTTTTTGCTTGTTGTGAACATATTTGAAACTGCACTGAAAGCTGCATCTGTCTGTATCTTTACTTTTGTAAATGGCTTCACATGTAAATTCACAAAATAAATACTACATTCAAGCTTTTCTATCCATTTTTGAAACAGAAAGATAGGAAATTTGTTCATTTAACTGAAACCCTCTTCAGTTACTTTCATGTTGATTTAAACTCTTTGAAGATAGGCATATACAAGTTTTTATTGGTGTGGTCATGCAGAATATTCTTGCCTCTGAGAATGAAACAAAGCTGCACGAAGAGCAGTTTCGAGGGTTCCTTCTTTATCTGTGTCTTAGACTTGTACAGCAGCCTAGAAAGCCATCTGTCAGATGTTATAATGAGGCTAAGTTCTCCATGCTGATTCCACGAGGGAGTTTAACCACAGTCTCAACCATGGACAGAACTTGAGAACATAAGTAAGTTAAAGCCATAAGTGTCAGAGGCCACAGAAGGAGGACAGCTTCAAAGGGAAGTACGGAGAGCTCCAGAGGTTTGTTTCCCAGGACAAACTGCCTGTAACTCCAGTTCCAGGTGATCTGACACCTTGTGCCTCCTCAGGCACCACACATTCGCGCGCCAGTACACACAAAATAACTAAACATGAACAAGTTGGCCTTTGAAAATAAACAGTTTGCTCTTCAAATAATACTTTAAAAAAAGAAGAAGAAAAGAAACTTAATTGGCATGGTGGAACAAATCTATAATCTCAGTACTTAGGTAACAGATGGGAAAGTCACACAGCAAGATAGAAAATGATACATTACTAAGAGAACAAGTGAGGTTGTAGCTGTGGTAAGGAGAATGTTTAACATATGACATCTGGGCTTAATCCCAGTGTGAGGACAGGTAAATGTGATTTCCCCTTTAGAGTGGGAGACTGACAAAAACTGCATCAAGATATATAAGCAATTATCATTTGCGGGTAAAGCCATAAAAATATAGGCAAAGGGTATCAACTGATATTTCACCAAAAATATACATGAAAAGATGATGGTATCAGTGGTGAATCAATTTTTAGTTGTGTGAAGTGTCCATGTGGAGGGCGACTTTATATAGAATTGGTCCCTTCCATCATAGGTTCTAAAGATTGAACTCGGGTTAGCAGGCCTGCAAAGCAAAAAAGGCCTGCTTTACCCACTGAGCCACTTTACCCGCCCAAGAAATACTAAATTTACTAAGTGGGTTATGGCATTGTGCCTATGATCCAATCACTTGGGAGGTTAATGTAAGAGAGCCCCAAGTTCAAGGTCAGCGTGGGCTACATGGCAGGGCACCATCTCCAAAAAGTAAAAATGATGAAAGTTAATCATACTAAGTTGATGAGGATAAGGAACAGGACAACTAGAACTCACAATCGTTGACAGCGCTGTAAAATGGTACAACCACTTTGGAAGCAATTTGATAGTGAAGTAGATATATGAGCCCACAACTACTGCTCCAGACATGAAAAGCTTGTTTCTAATTCCTTCATTCAAAAGGCAGAAAGAACTCAAACATCCATCAGCAAGTAATACATCACTGATGCACAGGTAAGATAAACACCCAATAAAAGTGCTAGGTTACAATTCACTTTTTACGTAAATCTAAATAACTCACAATTCTCTATGGTGACAAAGCTTATCAATGATTGAATAGCTAGAGAGTTGCAAGATTATAGGGAGAGGCCAAAGAGATGGCCCAGTGGTTAAGGAGTACTTGCTGTTCTGGGAGAGAACCTGAGTTCAGTTCCTATCACCCATATTGGGCAGCTTACGGATAACTTAACTCCAGCCCTAAGGTATTTCTTCTGACTTCAACACCTGCACATACCCATACACACAGACAAGAAAAATATTCCAAAATGCTTATAAGGAAACTTCTGGTAGCTGTACATATATTCACTTTCTTAATTGGTATTTCATAGATGTCTGTGTATGTGTACCAAATCTTACCAAATTGTATACTTCATTTTTTTTAGAGTCACGTGATTGTCTTACTCTTCTGTAAGTAACCACAATAATAGCCTAGACACTTTAAAGTTTTGATTTAAAGTATTGAACCAGTGGTGTGCTAAAGCAGTATTGTACAGGTCGCAGGACCCAACTGCACATCCACTACTGTTTACAAGTGGCACGTTAGACTCCAGTGCTTTCTTTTTTGTGGACTTTTTGTTTCCTTTTGTCTTCATTGGTCTTTTGCTTGTTAATTTTGATTTGTTTTGTGGAATTTTTGTTTGTTTTAGGAGAAAGAACATAAATTTGGATGACTAGAGAGGAATTGGGGAAGAAGAAAAACATATTGTAAAAACAATTTTTAATAAAAGTTTTTGAAAGTGTCATGTTGATGGGATATTAGCACCATGAAAATTAGTGTTCTTGTAAATGTACATTTTCTCAGACAGCTGAGAGCAGCCCACCACTAGGCACACATGGAAACAAAAATTCTTAGATTCTTAGGTTTTTAATTGTGTGAAAAGATCTTGAGACTGAAATGCCTAAGAACCTTCAGACTAAGTAGTTAAGAGCTAGAACATTGTTACCAAGCACATTTAAAGAAACTTTTAATTAAAACAGGGGGCCTTGTGACACAGATCATTGATGGAATCAACATGAAAGGGCTCTGTCCCAAAAAGGACTTAGTGGAGTTGATCATCTTACAAAGCATCATCCTGCTCTTGACATTTGAAGCAGACATCAAGGCTTCTTTGTCTCCACTGTATAGAGGTCTGCTCGTTTCTGTTTTAAAATGGGGATTTGCTGCCGAATTTCAGCCAGCTTCTTCAGGTCTACAAAACCAGGAACACACATAATTAATAATTTGCAACTGCTTACCAAGCAATGAAATTTCACTCCCAAACCAAAGTCTCAGCAAGTGACCCAAGAACATTTGCCTTGTCTGGATGCTGGTGACCTGGAGTTGGTCCTGGGACAATTCAAACTAAAAACCCAGTGAGGCGAAGCCCCAGAGCTCATCCTCAAAACCAGAATATCACCAGAATAGAAGAACAGGACACAAAGGAATCCTTCCAAGTGACCAGCCACAGAATGTGGCCTCAGAGCATTGGGGACACCAGAAACCATAACCACAGCGGGACAAATCTTACCTATGTCTGAGTACAGGATTGTTTCTTCCGTGCCAGCTTTGGTTAGGACCTGCCCCCTAAAGGAAATCCAGAGAATAAATAGGGATTCACCAACCTCTGGTGACAGTCAAGTTCTCTTTATTTTCTTCCATGTATAACAGGCCAAAAGAAAGATTCAAAGGTCTAAAATAAGGAAATAGTATGAATTCTGGTTCTGTTGTTTATGTTAAGAACTTGTGGCACATCATGTGTAAATAAGAGTCCTGTGAGGCTTGGTGAGCAAAGTGTGGAATATGTTTAATAAACTGCACACTGCTAGAAAACCATACCTCACCATTCATGATTATAAATATCTGGGAACAGAGCTACCAATAGTCAACAGGAAGTCCCAGTACTACTTGGAAAAGCCCTTTCCAAGGAAGGTCTCCATCTGTTCCTCATGTGCTCCCAACTGCAGCCATACCTGAGGGTAGTGAGGCTGGGCCTGTATAGAGCCCAGCCATCAGGAGTACTGGCTGTAGAGCCTGTTGCCAATATTTAGACAGGAATGTGACAGAAACCAGCCTAACCCAGTTCTCCAGTGCCTAGAAACCCTGGTATGTGGAATTACTGAGAATCACACACACACTCAGGGGACCCCCTATTCCTCTCTGGAACCCCTTAGGGATTATTTAAAAGATTTTTTTGAGGGGTTTGGTGAGTGTTTATTCTGAAATTGTAGAACTACTTTGTGCGTACACACACAGAAGTAGCCTAGACCAATGCCAACTTTTGAAGTCCAAAGTTCTAGTAAGGACACACATCTGATTGGGATCCTATGTGTGAATGTATGCTGTCAAATGACACAGTTGCCAAAAATGTGATTTGTCCACGGAGAAACGTGTATCTGATTGGACAGATGCTTTGTATTCACTCAGTGGTAAAATGCTTACTTTTTTCACAGGGGGACAGCCAGATTCTTCTAACCCAATGGTTCTCAACTTTACTAATGGTGTGACCTTCAATGTAGTGACCCCTCCCCCAACCATAAAATTCTGGTTGCTACCTCACAACTGTAATTTTGCTGCTATTATGAATTGTAATTTAAATCTACAGTATGCAGGCTATCTGATGTGTGTGGAGGGGTTGTGACACACAGGTTGAGAATCACTGCTGTAACCCATTCCCCATCCTCTGATCATTACACAGGGAGTAGCATCCTTGCCTTGCTTCTCATTCCTGCCTCTGGACCAGTCAGTCACTCAGCCTAAATTTTAGCCAATGCAAACTAAGAATTCTGGGATCTCTTCCTAAAACCAACTGCCCACTCATGCTACTGCCTTGTTTATTTCGTATGGCTGCCAAGACTCCCTAGACAAGCAAAGACGACAAAAGCCAAGGGCTCAATATGGCATGCAGGATGGGTTAGCATGTGTGAATATATGTGGATAAAAGGCAGCAGGAGTTGCAGGGAGATGATCCTGTACCTTCTTCAACTTCCAGCTGAGCTCAGCCTAAGACATACTCACCAAGGATCCACAACAGTGCTGTGTCCCCAAACCACATACGAGGCTTTGTCATCCCGGGCAGGAGAGGCTGTAGCCACATATACCTGATTATCGACAGCCCTGTTGATAACAGACAGAAAGCAAATACATGCAACATGTTTCTATCCAAGTGTATACAATTCTTTAAAATTAAAAAAGACAAACTATGAAAACACTAGAAGTAAACACAGGAAAAGGCTTCTTTCTGTACATTAAAATGAGCAAGAGTTTGGGGGGGGGGGCGCAAAAAGAAACAAAAGAGGCACATGGGATTATAATCAAACAGGTTTCTGTACAGCAAATGAAGGTACCAAGAATGGAAAGAAAACCTCCTGAATGGCAGAAATATCTAATTCTAAAATCTCAGTGTCACAAAACAGCCCAATTTAAAAATAGCAGTAAGTCAAAGTCCGTGCCTAATCCCACCAGCCAGGAGGCTGACGCAAGAGGAAGTTCAAGGTCAGCCTTGGCTACTCACTGAGACTAAGAGCAACACAGCTAAACAGATATTAAAAAGAAGTCAAACAAACGGTACGTGAAGGCTGGTCCTCAGCCCACAGCACTGCTAGGAGGGGAAGTTGCTCAGCCTTTATAGAAGTAAGGCACAGAAGAAATTAGGCTATTGGGGTACCCTACAGAATCTGAACCCTGGCCCCTCTTTCTTTTCTGGCTGAGGTGAAAAGACTGCAGTAGACTCTCCATGAAGGTATGAAATGAAACTTGAAAGTAGAGCCAAAATAAACTTTCCATCCTTCTACGTTCTTTATTTAGGACATTTTGTCACAATGATAGACAGCTGACAAACACAATTGACCTACATAAATATTTTTAGAAGGCCCAATATCACTAATCATCAGGCAACTCAAAACCATGATGACCAACCACAAAACTATCTCACTGCAGTTCAAATGGCTTTTATCAAGAAGCTCAAGTCCCTGTGAGGGTGTACAGAAAGCCCTGGCACACTATTAGTGAGACTGTGAATTAGTACAGCAGTTGTGGAAAGCAGTGCAAGTCCCTGTGAGGGTGTACAGAAAACCCTGGCACACTATTAGTGAGACTGTGAATTAGTATAGCCATTGTGGAAAGCAGTGGAGTTGCCTCTGACAATTAAAAATAGGATATGTGGTTCAGAAATCCTACTAAAAGGTCCACGTCCACAAGAAATGAAACAGCACATGAAAAGACATCGTCTGAACCCAGCCCTGGTGGACTATCACAGGAGCCAAGAAACAGAAACATCCTGCGTGTCTGTTATAAAGACTGTACCCATGTACAATAAGAGTGGCAGTCAGCCATTGCAGAATGGATAGAACTGGAAGTCACTGTTTGGTGAAATAGTCCAAGCTATTATGATAAATCCATTTATTTATCATAAATAAATGAATAAATAAGTAAATAAATAAGAGGGGTAGGTAGGTATATTGTACAATTTAAAACAAACTGATTTTATAAGGTAGGCAGCATGGATGGGAGCACAGGCCTTTAACCCCAGCATATCTTGAGGGACCTGCTATGGCATTGGAGACCATACCTAACAGACCTGTCTGGGCAGAGTCATCCTTTCTAAGTGCATCTGGGTGCCAGGGCAGGCTGGGGCTGGGGCAGGGTAGCATAGGGTTCCATTTAAGGCTGATAGATCTATCAACACTGAGATGCCTGACTCCTTTCTTACCGAGCTCGCTGAAGCAGCTCCCAGTGGGCTGGTCCAGTGGTCAGATTGAAAGCTCCAGGATACACCAAAAGCTGGCAGCCTCCAAGGAGAGAGACAAAGTGCAATGGTGAGCACGCAATTACTCCTCCCTTTACTCCTTATCCAGTAGAGCCAAACTCAGACTTTTCCACACCCAAAAAGAGGTCGGCCTGGTGAGACAAACAGGCTCTGAATTTAAATTTTTTAGAGATATAAAACACAGCCACAAGAAAAGAGAAATGGATGGTTGATGTCAGACTTGTGCCTTCATTTTTAAAAAGTAGAGCGTGGTTACCAAAATGTCCCTTGGTCTCAGGCACTCAGCACCACATAGTGAAGAGATATACAATGTAACTTCCCAACCAATTTGGGGCAGTACAGTTCCAGACACTCTTAAACCC
This sequence comes from Rhabdomys pumilio, assembly GCA_030674055.1. NCBI lineage: Eukaryota > Metazoa > Chordata > Mammalia > Rodentia > Muridae > Rhabdomys > Rhabdomys pumilio. The sequence goes on from JANHMN010000011.1 coordinate 39,979,788, forward strand.
AGAATCCATGCACCTCACCTGCTAAACAGCTGTCAATCATTCATACCACTTATTTAAGTGTCAGTGATTTCGATAGCTTAGTAAGGACACTGGCATTCGCTGAATGGCATCAGAAGTTTGTAAGTTTTCTCAGTCCTCTGTCATACAAGTTCTCTGAGGGAACCAGACTCCCTTAGAGCGGTAAAATGATTGTTCAGAGTACTGCGCTAAGGAGTAAAGTTAGAACCAGAACTTGGGTCTTCTGACTTGTCTCATTCTGCTTTACAGGCAGTAAGTTGTCCAAACTGAAGTATTACTGACTATATATGTGAGTGCTGAAACCCATGAGAGTACAGACCACTGCTGCATTTCTACCTGGCCTCATGTAACTCCAAATTAGGGACTCAAAGGGCAAAGGGAATATTCCAGAACAAAGCTTTTGCTACATAGTGTGAAAGATCACACATACCCCACCCCTTGTAACCATATTATCCCTTGTCAGCAGAAGTCTGATTAGCAAGATGCTGTGTAAATACTGGTTATGGAGACATTAACACTGCACCTCTGACATTTTGTGCAAATTGTGTGTGTGTGTGTGTGTGTGTGTGTGTTTTGAGCAACTTTGTGTTAGGGGCTATCTTCATGTCACAGACACCACCCCAAACCTCCAAGCTGCTTCTTTTTTTTTCTTTTTTTTTTTTTTTTTTTTTTTTTTTTTTTTTTTTGTTTTTTTTTTTTCGAGACAGGGTTTCTCTGTATAGCCTTGGCTGTCCTGGAACTCACTCTGTAGACCAGGCTAACCTCGAACTCAGAAATCCGCCTGACTCTGCCTCCCAAGTTCCAAGCTGCTTCTTAACCCATCTGTGGCCCTAACTCACCTCTTTGTGCATAGATTTGTGCAAGCTCTGCAAAGCGCATATCGTAGCAGATGCCCAGGCCCACTCTGCAGTAAGCTGTTTCCAAACAGAACAATGAACAAATAAGTGAACCAACCTCTGGCACGGATTGGGAGAGTAAAGCTTCTCTGATCACAAACACTGACTAGGAAGAATTAACCCAGGACTTCTAAACAGACAGTTTGTAAGTTCAGTCCTATTGGGACATCATTCAAAGACAAATTCACAGCCTCGGGATAGCTTTGAGGAGTTCATTTTGAACAACATGCATTATTAGGTATAGTGTGTCAATGGTAGCCCACAGGAACCCCCTGGACGCCATGGTCAAGAGGCTGTAACCCAATGGAAGAGCAATGTCAAAATCCTAGGATTCCATTCTCTCCCAGATTCCTAGATCTCTGACTGCTTACTCTCCTCAATTCTGAACTTTTAATACGGGTATGTGAAAGAGCTGGAGATAGACATGAGAGGGAACCTGTAAGAGGGAAACTCATCTGGTACGTACGAGTGTCAAATGTAGAGAAACTATCACCGGGACTCAATGTCTTAGATTCTTGAAATGTAATTTTCCCAGGAACATCAATGTCAAACAGATGGATCTGCATCACAAATAATTGATTTGGTTACCTCTTTTCCCACAGGCCTCACAGCAGACGTGACAGATAGCTCTCCGTGGTCAGATATGGAAATGCTCGAAGGTTGACAGCACAAGCATCATCCCCAGTTTTGGCCATACTGCATCTACAACTGGCTACATCCAACCACTTATCTTATTGCTCTGTGTGGGATCTCAGGCATAGCCTTAAGTAATAGGTGTCCTTATCTCGTTTTCAGTCTCTGAAGGAACAGGTTAACAATTCTGCCGATCCTTTCTACGACGGGAAAATGGAGAAATGATGTGGGTTTCATAACCCTGTTGTCTCCAGGTGTGAAAATGTGCAGGCTCATGGTAGACACCGTGTGTTGCCTTTATTCACTCTAAATGCTAAGAAAGATTTCTCAGAATCAGAATCAAACCGACAAAACTGGCAAATGAAGAAGAGGCCTTTGGGAAGCAGAGATAGGTATATCTCTGTGAGTCTGAGGTCAGAATGGTCTACGAAGATAGCCAGGGCTACATAGATCCCTTATGAAAAATTAAAAATCCTACCATCAATAAAGAAAGAAAAAAAAAAAAACAATAAAGCATTTATAAACAAGTAAGTTGGCATGGTGGCCATGCCTGTGATTCTAGCACGAAGGATACTCTGAAAGGAGGCTTGCCACAAGCTTTGGGCCAGCCTGGACTGCTGGAGTTCAAAGTCAGCCTAGAACACAGAAAGACCCTGTCTCAAGACAAACACAAAATCCAGGTAAAATTTTGCAAAACAATTCCAAGTAAGATTTATTTATTTCCTCCCCTTCCCCTTCTCCTTCCTTTTCTTCTTCCCCTTCCTTTCTTTTCCTTTTTCAAGACAGTGTTTCTCTTTGTAGCCCTGGCTCTCCTGGAAACCACTCAATAAACCAGGCTGGTCCCCAACTCAGAGATCTACCTGCCTCTGCCTCCCAAGTGTTGGGATTAAAGGCATCCACCACTAAATGCCTAGCTAAAGTAAGATTTTTTGTTTCAAGCAAACAACAAATGTGGCTTGATATATCAGAAGATTAACCAATGTAATTTATCACATTAGTACAGGGAAAAGCCACACGATGGATCTCAAGGACATAAACTGATCGATAGTAATGTATGCTGTGTGTGAGGGGAAGGAGTCGGGCAATGACAGTGACTAGACCCAGGCCCTGCCTATGCTATGAGCTATGAAAGCACTCTACCTCTGAGCTTTATCTCCAGCCTGTATCTGGTAAACTTCTACAACCAACCATGGTTTTCAAAACAAAACAGAAACACTTTCTATGAAGGGAACACTATTCATCTAATAGTCATACTAAGAAATTCTAAAGCATCATATTTAGGAGTAAAATAGTGAATGTGTTCCTTCTGAGACTGGAAATGAGACAAGAATACTTTCTTTTTTAATTTTTGAGACAGGGTTTCTCTCTTGTAGCCCTGGTTCGAACTCACTCTACAGACCAGGATGGCCTCAAACTCAGAAATCCATCCATCCACCTCTGCCTCCAGAGTGCTAGAAATAAAGGTATGAGTTGGAGGCCAGCCTGGTCTACAGAGCAAGTACCAGGACAGCCAGGGCTACACAGAGAAGCCTGTCTCAAGAAAACAAAACAAAACAAAACAAAACCACAGGCATGTGCTTGCACTGCCCACCTAAGAGCACCTAATATTTAATGGTATGTCTAAGATTCTACATAGCACAAGTTCAGCGAGGTCGAACCATACAAAACCAGTGGCTTAGACATCAACTAAATCTACATCCTTGCAAGAAACAGAAAATGGAAGACAATGAGATTTTCACTACTTGCCTTTTTGTGCTTTACCAGTAAATTCCCATCAGGCCCAAACACGGGGCACGTGTTATACAGTTTCCCAGCATCCTCTTCAGGGATGGAGCCTTCCATTGAGAGAAATACACAGTCATACAAAAGAGTGACAGAAAGGAATGGGCCAGTAACATTGTGAGAGTAGGTAAAGCCTGGTAAGCAGGCATTTGGGCCCAATAATAAAGTTTATTCTACGCATTCATTCCCCCCCCCTTAATATATCTTTCAATGATTAAGCTCCAAATTATTGATGAAATATAACTAGTCCAGAGAAAGGTTTAAAAAATAACCGAAGTGCCCCTGAAATTCAGTCACAATGTTGCGCAACAGTTAATATGTAACATCAGAACAAAATCAGGAGTTCCTCATTGTTCAAACCCATCAAGTCTTATAACAAAACTGAATCCCACGGGCCCTATGGTGAGAATGTTGAGACACAAACAAGCCTTTCTGGATCACAGAACCAATCCAATACATGCTCCGTGCATTTCCAGGGCCTACTCATGCCAATCCCTAACTGTCACGATCACCACGACAGGAGGTAATCTCTTCATTATATTTATTGAACCTCTGGAGGCTTACTGGGCTTTTTGTTTTAAATCAGCACATAGAACACAGGTCAAATTTCTCTTGCCACATTTTATCTAGTTTTTTAGAGACTGTCATCAGTTTGGTGACACCGATGTTTGGTGTGTTTCTACAGTGTTTACTAGGTCTTTGTCTACAACTCCATGTAAACGTATGCAATCATCTTTTAAGGGAAGACTAACCTGAATTCTGTTCATAATCATGCTGAACTTGCATTTTTTACACTTAGTATATCTTGAAGTGTATCCCAAGTTGACCTTACAATCCTCCTGCCTCAGCTTTCCAAGGCTGGGATTATAGGTGTATGCCACCACCCCTGGCAACCTCATTCTTTCCAAGGACTGAAGTGTTACAATGTTTAGTGTTTTTCATGTTCAGATGCTACACCACAGGGACACACTTACCTCCAATGAGGTAAACGCTGCTCTCCTTGGCTACTTCAGCAAGCTTCTGTGTGGTCTCTCCAGGAATCCTCTCTGCGTATTCAGGAAAGTAGTTCGTTCCATATGGAGAATTGAAGCACTCCTAGAGTCACATGAGAAAAAAAGGGGGGGAAACCAGGCAAACTGTCTAAAGATCTGCAGAAAGTAGAAACACAGCACTTCCCAGTCTGCTTGGAGCTGATAAAACACCAGCAGGAAAAGACCCAGCTAGAGCTACAGAATGGGCATCAAAGGCAAGCAGACAACTAGCCCAGGTGAGGATAGAATGAACTAATCATTCGTGGTTACCTGACAGAAGGCTAGACCTAGAGCCTGTGGAATTAGCAGTTCGTAGACACCCAGGCCCATCACAAATCATGTTTGCTCTGATTTTGAATCCTGAGATAAATTCTGGAGCTCAAAATTGCACACCAACAATGACAATGACACTAACACACACATACAACACACATCTGCCTTCAGAAGTCCTTTGACATGTCAGAAAACAACAGGTAAACATTTACTGGATTTCCAATTTACTCATTTTGCATTTAACGACAGTGTCTACCAAGCATTATACTAAAAAATGACCAGCATGTTGAGAGTCAGCGATCTACGTAAGCACACACATAACCCAAGCACTAGACTTTTACTTCATTTCAGCCACATAAACTAACTAGAGACCATGGTTAGGTACCACGGACACATGAGTCCTGTAACTGATGTGCAGAGAGCACCAGGTCTGTTCTATACAGTAAGTTCCAGGCTAGCCATGGCTACACAGTGATCCAAAAAGGAAGACTGGATTGTGCTGGGGAGATGTCTCAACTGGCAAAGTGCTTGCCACCAAAGTATGAGGACGTTTGATTCCCCAGCACACATGTAAAATAAGCCAGGCATGAGGAGCTGCACTTAACATTCCAACACTAGGGGAGGAGTGAGGAAGGGATTCCTGAGGCTTGCTGGCCAGCTAGTCTAACGTTATAACTGGCGAGTCCCAAGTCCCAGTGAGAGACCTTGTCTTTAAATACACAGAGTGGTTGGACAGTGGTAGCACATGACTTTAGTCCCAGCACTTGGAGGCAGAAGCAGATGGATCTCTGAGTTGGAGTCTACCCAGGTCTACAGAGCAAGTCACAGGACAGCCAGGGCTCCACAGAGAACCCTTGTTTCAAAACAACAACAAAGTAAACTGCTTCTGTGGAACTGACCTCTGGCCCCTCAGGGTGTACACATGTACACACACACACACACACTTAACAATAAGATTCCCTTTGTTACTGACCCCTGCTCATTCAGAAACTCTGAGGCCCTATTTACCACCAAATATGACACAACCTTCAACTCAAACCTCCAAACCATTTTTCCAAAACTGCTCAACAATGCTCCAGTAACATGGTCTGACCTAAAACATGACAACAATCAAAAGCCTGAACTATATAAGGAACCAAGCAAACCGTACATGCCCTGAGTGTGTTATCTTTAAGGAAGTCCTCCAGTGGATTTCCTACTCCTCGTCTGAACAGGGAAGGTGACCTTGTTCATCAAGACTTGTAACCAGGTTAGACATCTTACAAGAAAGGTCGCTGCTAGTCTTTGTGGAAGACGAGACAAATACTAAACAATGTTAAAGTTCGAAAAGACATTGCTGGAGGTCGGACACAAGAGGACACAAGCTGGGTGGGTCCACAGCTCCTAGAAAGAGCAGGCTGCCCCGATACTTACCGGCAGAGAAATTATGTTGGCACCCTGCTTTGCGGCCTCCCGGACTAGGCTACAAGCCCGGGTAATGTTATCTGATTTAATGGAAGAAACGTGAAGCTGGATGAGGGCCAGGCGGAAAGCTGCGGACAAAGAAGAAAAAAGTGGTCCGATTTGCTCACTAAATTCACCTGGAACCAGCATTCTTAAACAGGATACTGGGCAGTGTTCGAACATGGTTTTGATTGTCCCAACTACTGGTAACCTAAAGGGGTATTATCGCCAACACTGACAAAACCTGGCTTCTGAAGAAGGCCAAAGTTATCCTTAAAAGTATAAAAACTGCCAGGCAGTGGTGGCGCACGCCTTTAATCCCAGCACTTGGAAGGCTGAGGCAGGCGGATTTCTGAGTTCGAGGCCAGCCTGGTCTACAGAGTGACAGCCAGGACACCCAGGGCTACACAGAGAAACCCTGTCTTGAAAAACAAAAGACAGAATAAAACAAACAAAAAAAAAAAGTATAAAAACTGTGATAGCTCATTCCTTGGTTTATCCTAAATATGATGAAAAGAAACTACATTTAGTCCCTAATGCCTCTTATTGAACAGTGCCAGAATCTGGATAAAAAACGAAAGAAAGCAAAACCTGGCATTATTTTCAGGTTAATAGATCTTGAGCTGTCGCCAGTGTATCACAAAAACTCACTAATATCTCCCCTAACCCTAAGAAGTTAGACTGTCTCTGTTCCTGAGGCAGGAAAGGATAAAACTAAGGTTTTGCTTCTAAGCTTCTCTCCCAAAAGCCACCTAACAGGGATAAGGTCCCGACCCAGGTTTGGGGCTGGTGCAATGCGCCCTCTGCCGGCTGTCGCAGGGAAAGCCCTCCACCGGGGTCCTCCGTGTGCAAGACTTGTTGCTTCACCTTCTCAGGAAAGATAATGACTTTGAAGATGAACAAGTTGGGGCGGAGGGCACGAACCACCGCGAGTGAAGGGCCCATTATGGGAACAGCATTTACATGAATAGGCCAGGTCACTGCACCTATAAACGTTTACACACGAGGAAGCTTGCTGTGGGAAAGCCGCACCAAGTCACTGGTCGAAGTGGCACAACAATCAGCCTGGAACTGCGGATCGAGGTGCGATTACCCATCGCTCTATGAGGCGAGGGAGTCGGGGCCACGAGTTTGACACCACTACCCAACCCGCAAGCAGACCAGCTCCGACGGCGCACGATGCCCTGCGCGGAGGCTTGTGCTCGCACGGCCTGCAGCCCCTGGGCTTCCCCGAGCCCCGGACACCGGCGACAAGAGCCGCCCGCATGGCTGACCGGGGGACGCAGGGACCCGGCCGGCTCATCTGCACCGCCGCACCAAGGACTCCGCTCCCGCTGGGAGCTGGACAACCAGGCCAGGAGCCACTTACTAGACATGGCTCTTCCTCGGAGGACCACAGGCCACAGGGAAAGCTGCCAGTCAATCTCTTCCGCCAAGCGTGGAAGGCGGGGCCGAGCCCCGCGCGCGGAAGAGGTGTGGTCAAGGGCTGGGCCGAGGGGCGGAGCCTCGATGAGTTTTGAATATAGTTTTGTGCTTTTTGTTTGTCATTGTGGACTTTGTGCACATTCAGTACCAGTCTATCACTGAGCTACATACTTGCCTGGGCCCCGTATTAAAAATGGCTCAACTTTTGCTGTTGGATACACCAAGAAGTGATAATTACAAATTCTTTAGGGCCTTCAAAAGCAAGGTCAAAAAAGAGCAGCCTATGTTATGGTGGTGTACCATAAATGGTTAAGGAGCGGGACAATCTGGGGTAGAAAGGCCCTACTTGTGGCACAAAGGCCTTCAATTTCAGGTTGGATCACAGCAGTGGCCAGGGTAATAAATGCCCCATGCTGACTGGCTTGAGGGAGTGCACCTGATTTAGGCTAGCAGGACTTCAGAAGTTTGCTCCTAACTGGGCTGGAGAAAGAGAGTTGGTGCTAAGCAGTATTCTAAAATTTGACCTTTGTATTTATTATTTAATTTTTATTCATTATCATTTACTTATGTAAATATTTATTATTATTTCATTGTTTTCTTTGTAGCTCTTCTGGTTTTCAGGTAGGGTCTCCAGTAGCCCAGGCTGCACTTTAATTTACTATGTAGCTAAGGTCCACCTTGACTTTTAATCCTCCTGCTCCTGCTCCGGAATGCAGGGATTGAGTCACAACCAACATACCCAGCTAGCTACATTGTCTTCTAACCTTTGCAGTGGTTGCAAGAGAAAGTCCATACCTTGTCACATTTGCAGAGCATGGAAACAAGAGGATTATATATCTGGGCGAGAGGAAACAAAGCCTCAAGTTCAGATTCACAAAAGAAAATTTAGCCAACGTTTTCTTCGGTGGGGGTTGAGCTTTTTACAAACTTTGGGGGGTGGCATCTTAGGGGGGGGGGAAGCAGTTTAAAAAGGACAAAGCAGGGGCTGGAGAGATGGGTTGTTGGTTAAGAGCACTTACTGCTCTTGCAGAGGACCTGGGTTTAGTTCTGAGCACCCATATCATGTCTTGAAGGGATCACAGAATCGTTTCTTCCAAGAATCTGGGAACACTGGGGAATCGGGGTGAAGAAAGATTGTATGGGCTGGAGGAGGTGCTGGGGATGTGCTGCAGTAAGGCCTTGTCTTCCAAGTGTAACATAGTGACCCCCATCTCATCTTGCACTAGAAACTACAGTGGCCTGGTAGCCATGGCAACTACTGAAGAAAAAGCCAGGTCTGTGGTGACAGATCTATTGACCTGCTCTAGTAAAAAAGAAGAGGGAAAGCCTCACTTCCTGAGCTCAAGTGATTCCCCTGCGTCCACCTCCTTCAATAGCTCGGACTATAAGCACCCCAGCACTCAACTAGTGTCATTAGTTTTAGCCTATCTAAGGTATATATATAAGACAAATGTTTAATCTGCAGGTAAAATACAGATAAAAGAAAGAGAACAGACAGCCTCGGGAGCAGAAGTTTTGAGCAAACTTGTATCCGTTTATTTACAATTGTAATTTATAAACAGTAACACAAACATCTTTTCATTAATATTATGAAAAAAAGTCCCATAGCTGAGATGGTTGAAAAATGAGACTTCAGGACATTTCAAAGAGGGAGTCAAGAAAATGGAAGAAATGAAATACAACAGTCTGGGATAGGAGTTATAAATATCAAGTACCGCACAGGGTGCAATTTCATGCAAATGTCTTCAACCACTCAAATACATTGTTTTTATTTAGATATCAGAATAGAGTTCTTTTAATTATGTTATCTTTTATTCACTTGATTTCCCTTAAGCAAATTAAAACACTGGCTACTAGTGGGGTACACCTAGATATTTCTATCAACCAACCCCTTGGAGAAAATCTATTACATTTTATGACATGGCAGGTTATAGTTACTATTTTTCAAACAGATTTTATAAAAATCATCCCATGGTCCAAAGATGTTCTGGATCTCTCAGCACAGTAACTAATGTGGGTCACAGAGACTAATCTGAGCAAACTGCAAAACAAAGCAGACCACTTCCGGTTTTTTTCAGACTATAAGAATGAAAAAAGTTTCAACTACTGAAATTTTACTGAGAAGACAAAACCAAAAGAAAATTTTTAGAAAGTGATAAAAAAAACAATGAAAATTTTCTATAGTTCTCTGATTATCTTTGTTTAAAACTGGACATTAGTGTGATCACAGGTGACCATTTCAAGGAGGATAATCGGTGTGTTCAAAACATCTTGAGACAGCCTAGACCAAATGACCGTTTGTAAGAAAGACCAATGGCATTTTTACAGATGCAATTCTGTCCTCCAAATGCTAATTTTAACCTTAACATGCCTACTTACTTCTAATGCTGCTAGCTGTTCCTTAGCAACCTCTGGATAAGGCTTACTAGCTCTGAGGCAATCAGTCTCCGAATAATTACCTCCTGGAGAGAAAGAAGATGGGGTGAAGCCGATGCTTCAGTGTCTCACTACAGGCTGTTGCTATGATTTCCATCCATTCCATCAAATAGACTTCAATCTTCTAAAGAACAGTGAGCTAATTATTAATCTAACCATTTATTTTCAGATAATGCTCATTGTAGTAAAACTCAATGTAGCAATTAAATCTCTTCAACTAATTCTATCCCTAAATTTCAGTGAAGACATTGCAAATATGTATGTGTACAGTTGTTTTAAGACCTGGAAATGATGCATGTCCTTTAAAACAGCTCTTCAAAACAGAACTGCATTCTGCCCTTGATCCATAGGGCACGAGGCCAGTTACTTCAAAGTCATTTAATAACTGACCTTTATAATCAATCATTATATAAAACCGAAGATGCAAAAGAAATTTTTTAAAAAGTGTACCCATCCCGAGATTGATTACAATAATTTGCATTTAGACCCTCTACTCAGGCACCCCATGAGCAAATCAAAGGTCTCTGGTTAGTATTGAGTCAGGAAATATATTTTCATGTTTCTCTTCGTTGCCTTAATTTCACTTAAATAACTTCCTTTTACATTAACTTTCCAAAGCATCCAACACTTTCATGATCTGCTGTTTTATGGCTCTGGTGGCATCTCCTGCATTTGGAATCAAATACCTATGGGGGAAAAACACATATATATTAATACAGCCCTTTCTGTTCAGATCTGTGCTGAGATGTCACATAAAGGTAGCAGAGATGCCCTGCTATGTGCTCCATAAACTTACCTCAGCAGATGATCAAAATGTTACTTGAAAATCCCCAAGTCAAAGCCATGGGACTTTTCATATATTGCACAGCTAAGATTCTCTGAACTACTATGTATGTGTAATGTGGAAGACAAGGCAGGCAGATCACCACACTCCCTGTATGTGTAATGTGGGAAGACAAGGCAGGCAGATCACCACACTCCCTGTCTAGTACAGATGTGAGTTAAGCTGCTGTGATTATGATTTGATGCCATCCAATTCCAAAGTCAATGGCAACTCCAGGACTTGCTAGTTTGACCTTAAGCAAAACAAAATTAAGTTGTCTAAAACAGATTCGAACCATCCCCAGGTTGAGATGTTTTGATGATGCAAAATAAAATACCAATTTAACAGTCTAAGACAAATTTATGTCCTCACAAATCAACACTTAATGTAGCATTTGTATAATTCTTTTTCTAAAACTGTCTTATTTGTGTCTATGTATTGTGCACATGTGTGTGCATCTACGAGCAGAGACCAGATGAGGGTGCTGCATGTCCTTTTTGTTTGGGTTTTATTTTAGTTTCTCTGTGTAGCCCTGGCTGTCCTGGAACCCACTCTGTGGACCACGATGGCCTTGAACTCAGATCCACCTGCTTCTGCCTCCCAAGTGCTGGGATTAAGGGTGTGTGCCACCCTAACCTGTGTCTTACAGGTGGGGTATAACACCTGTGAGCCACTGGACGCAGGTGCTGGGTGCTGGGAACTGTGGTCTTGCCCTCATGACAAAGCAGAGTCTCTAGACTGTTACAGTATTTCTTCTTGTTTTGTTTTTATGTTACACTCATGTAGTGGGGTGTGGGTGGAGCATTTATGCCATGGGGTGTTAAGTACGGCTCAGGGACTGAACTCGAGTTGTCAGGCTTGTCCACAAGTGCCTTTAACTGCTGAGCCGTCTCTCTTAGATTGTCCTTAATGACTCTGGTGTGACATTCAATACAGCATAACTGAAATCACGCACCCCTGTAGAAGCCACATATGAACAGATACTAGGAAGAAGATTATAGATGACTCTGTGACAGGAGCGGAGCACCTCAGCGCCCTCTGCCACTCACCAAAATCAAGAAGCCTTCACTTAATGGGTTGCATTAATTCAGATAATAATAATAATAATAATAATAATAATAATAATAATAATAATAAAAATCTCACCTTTCGATAGCCAAGATTTCTATCCCAGAAGCACTGCTGTTTCCATACTTGAAGGTAATTAGCTCGGGATGTTTTTTTTTGGACGTAATTTTAACTACAGAATTTAGTGCTTGTCGAGACTGGATGTAAGCCAGTCCTTTCCTGGAAAGAATCTCCCTTAAGCAGTACATATGTGTTGCGGTAACCAACAGATGACTTGAAAGAAAAAGAAGTTTAAATGAATGGGATTCCAACAGACATGTCAGTTCAACAGCTCCAACTGTAAAAAAGTTCAGCTTTAAAGGATTATTTTTGAGTTATCTAGGAATATGTTTGATAAACAAGCTATATATTTTTTCATTTAATTTTATGTAAAACTGTTTTTATTAACAGATAATACCACAATTATTTAAGAGTAAACACATGTTTTGTAGTGAGAAGTTGAGTATAATATATAAATAATTTTTAATTTTAATGGACTATCCTGCCATTCTCAGAATTTTAACAGGATTATATGTATCCAAAACTATTCTCTGTCTATACACTATAGTCTAATATCAACGTCCACTAGGCAATTGTTGGGTTTCCTTACATATTTTTATAATATTCTGCAACTAAATCCTGAAGGCAAAATGGACACAGATTAAAAGCAATTAAAACAGAAAACCTCAAAACTCTCATATCTTAACTCACTTTTAACATAGCAAGCAGTAAGGCAAAGTATTAAACACGCCAGATACTGGCCTAGACTCATGAAGAGAACAGGCATTGGGAGAAAAGGGAAAGTACCACCATCCGCTGGGTGAGAACAGGCAGTAGCAGACAGTGCAGGACGGACCGGAAGAGAAGGGAAACTGTCAAGGCTAACCTGGGAACACTAGAAATGCTCGGATGATCTAATACTGGGCAGTATTAACTCCATAACATTCGGGCGACGTGATGGCACTGGAGTTATGTCAAACATGCTCGTATTCTTGGGATCTGCATGCCGCAGCACTTAGGGTGAGCTGCTCCTGAGGGGCCTCAGTGTGCACGGTACACTTATCACAGGACTGGGAAGAGCTGCCAACAGCCAACATGTCCAGGGGAGGGGCACCAGACATAGTTCAATGTACTATTCAGTGCCCTGTCTCAGAGTTTCCAAAGTACCTAATTCCTTTAAAAACAGACACTTAAACATGAGCTGACACTAATTAGGTCTTTTTGCACTTGAATAAAAAAAAATCCCTGCACTTCACTTTTATATTAACTTTGCCCAATTCACGTGTACATGTAAAAACATTTTCAAAAGTACCTGGGAAACATATGTCCGCTTTCTTTGACTTCTTTACAGGGGAAGTGGTGCTTGATATCCGGCTTGTTGACCCAGGTCTGGATGTTCACAACTTCCTTTCTGTCATCATCCGACATGGAAGAGCTGTCGATTTCATCTGGGAGAAAGACAAGTGTGCAGGCCATCAGCACCGTGGACACACTTCTTAGCAACCACAAACTGTTGGTTGTGTTTTGAACACAGGACATGACAGGCAGAAACAAACAGAGCAATTCAAATCCTACTGGCTCTGCTACAGAGACATCAGAAAGCAACCATTACAAGTCCCGTCAAACTCCCAGGAGTACATTCTGCAGAGTTTTGAGAAAAGATGCTGCAACTCTGGTCTGGCATGTCAGGGATAAGCATCTTTCTTGAGAAACAGGGGAGGCAGTGCTCTCCTTTGCCAATTTTGGACTTGTAAACAGAAAATAACACTAAGTTCAGTCTGCATTACATCAGGAAAATGTTTTTCAATGAAAATGAACATTCTAGTTTTGTTTCCCAACTAAGAAAAGGAATTGCAATGCCTCAGGTTAATAATTACACGTTCCTCCCTTTGTTTTTATATGTTCCTGAGCGTGCACATGGATGTGTGCACACGTGTGCGCATGTGTCTGTGGAGGCCAGAGGGTAACCTCTGCAAACACTCCTCAGAAGCTATTTATGGTTTGGGATTGTTATATTTCTGTACTTTTTATTGTTACAATTTTTATTTATGTGTGTGCATGTGTGTGTCAGTCTATACCATGTGTAGGACAGAAGAGATCACTGGGTTCTCTAGAGTTGGAACTACAAGCAGTTGCTGGGAAACAAACTCAGGTCCTCTGGAAAAGTGACAAGTGCTCTTAACCGCTAAGTCATTTCTCCAGCCCTATTTATTTTGTACATGTGTGCACATGCATGTGCACATGTGTGGGTGTGAGGTATAGAAGCAGACATTCTCTTGTAACAATCAGGTCTGTCTGTCCGTTATGTGTGTCCTGAACTCAGGTTACCATGTTTGGTAGCAAGCACCCTGACCTGCTGAGTCATCTGCCTTCCTGCCCCCTCCCTGACTCCTCTCCCCAACCACCTTTCTTTTTGAGACAGTGCTTGTCACTGTCCTGGAGCTAGCTAAGCAGATTAGGCTGGCTGGCTGGCTGTGGAAAAGACCCAGGGATTCTGATTGCTGGCATTACCAGCATGGGCCACTCTGCTAACTAGTTTTATGACAACCTAACAGAGTAATTATGAAAGAGAAAACCTCAGTTGAGAAAATGCCCCATTAGACTGGCCTGAACAAGCCTGTGGTGAGTTTTATATTGATTGATGTGGGCAAGCCAGATGACTGTATGTGGTGCCACCCCTAGGCTGGTAGGTCTCAGTGCTGTAAGAAAGCAGGCTGAGCAAGGCAGTAAGTAGCACTCTTCCATGGCTTCTGCTTCAGTTCCTGCCTCCGGGTTCAGGCTTTGAGTTTCTGCCCTCAGAGATGGAATGACCTGAGAACTGTAGGATAAAACAAACCATTTCTTTCCCAGGTTGTTTCGGTTTTATCCCAGCAATTGAAAACCTAAGTTTGACAGCCATCATAGTTAGCTGTTTTTTTCCTTTGGTGAGACAGGGTTTCTCTGTGTAGCCCTGGGTGTCCTGGAACTCACTCTATAGACCAGAGTGGCCTTGAACTCAGAGAATCCTGTCTCTGCCTCCAAAGTGCTGGGATTAAAGGCGTGTGCCACCACTGCCTAAGTTAACTTTCAGAAGTGGTAGAGAGGACTGAACTCAGGTTCCAGCACTTTACTGATGGGCTATCCCCCCAGCCCTTGGCTTTCAATAACTTGTTCACGATATAGACAATGCTAAAGAAAATGTGGTGTCACCCCTCCAGCCCTCACGTTGTTTCTCCCCCTTTACTACAGGGACTTCCTGTGTGAACAGTCCTACCAAGGAAGGACCTGGAATCAGTGTGCTCATCTCCCGAATGCAGGAGCACTCTGCACCTATCTGAGGGCGGCATCCTAAGAACACTAAGTCTTCTGTGACTGCCACCCGACTCCCAGCATTGTAGCATTTACACATACTGACACAGACAATTCTAGTATCCTCCTTTTGCTATGGCCCAGTTTCCATATTATAAGTAGGTGTGTTTGCCAGGAAGTGTTAAATAGACCATGGTGGACTCATCCGAAGTCCACTCATCCTCTCCCTTTTGCTCATGAAGTTAAAATAGTCAGAAAGACAAAGAAATACATAGCAACAGGAAGACGGCAACAGAGATGAAAAAGGAAAAACAACAGCTAGAAATATTATATTTACTTCACTGCGAATTTTCTAGCAGTCAAATTTGTAATATTATTGAAACATCAAATGTGCTTCTCTTGAGCAATCTACTGCTAAGAGCTAACTCTCTGGATATACTTTCAAAGTTCATCTTGATATACGTATAAAAATGGAGTCACTCATAAGTGACAAAAAAAATCAGAAGACTACCAGAGTTGAATCCTAAGACTAGGCAAATAGGCAATTATCCACAACAGAAAGGGAGTAAACTGGGCTGGAGAGATGGCTCAGTAGTTAAGAGTATTGGCTGCTCTTCCAGAGGACCTGGGTTCTGTTCCCAGCACCCATGTGGCAGCTCATAACTGTCTGTAACTCCTGTTCCGGGGATCTGATGCCTTCGCACAGACATACATTGAGGTAGAACACCAGTGCACATAAAATAAAAATAAATACATCATTTTTTTAAAAAGCAAATAATCAGATATATGAGGTACTGCTGAGGGGAAAGGACAATGACATTGACATTTACAGTCTTTCTCAGTTTTACTAACTTTTTTACTATTTTTTTTAACTATTTTTACTAATAACTTTTTTTACTAACATAACTTTTTCTAACTCAATATACATATAAACTATGGTTACTTACATTATTTAGGCTGTGGAATTATAAGTAAAAATTATACACTGATTTTAATTTTTTTTTTTTTAACATAAAGACAATCCTAGGTAAACTAAATCTCCTAGGTACTATAGTGCCATCTGGTGGCCCTCTAGGACCTTGGCACCTTCCTGCAGACCCACAACTCGAAGGCAGCAGTGATCAAAGGGATTTAAATATGATCACTTGGGCTTAAATACAACGTCCACAAACTCCTTGTTCCTCAGCTGATGACTGTTAGTTGAGGCCTATGCAACATTTCTGCGTAGATTTCTAGTGGGCACCATTCCAGAATTCTAAAACCAAAGCATTACTAAAAGGCCCTCTGAGGGTCAAGTGACCCTTTCACAGGGTTCCCTAAGACCACTGGAAAACACAGACATTTACATTACAATTCATAATTAGCAAAATTACAGTTATGAAGTAGCAAGAAAAAATTTATGGCTGGGGATCAGCACAACATGAGGCACTGTCAAAGCATCAGGAAGCATAAGAACCACTGCCACAGACAATTTCTGCTGTGGAGTTTGTCCTGTGGGGCATTTGTTTGCGAGACCCAGTACGACTAGCCCTCAGGGCTGAACGAGGGAGACTGTAGGTAAGTGCACTATTACTCAACCTGTGTCGTACTCCTCTTCGTCACCAATGCTGAACACAGGCTTCACTCCACGGTAAGGCTTGCCCACTCGGTCACTGCTGCTCACGTGCCTGTGTTAAAACAATTTTAGGAAGGAGATGCCACTAAGAAGTAATCAGAGATTTTTCACTAAGCATCATCCGAATGTTCAAACACGATGTAAATGCTCTTTGCCCTTCCCAGAGCACCACAGCTTTGGGACAACTATATTAAGAAAACTGCAAGAAGATACATGATGTAAGCAAAGATGCATGTGTCATTATATCCCGCCAAGTTAAACAGTTTCAACGCTCCCATTTAAGCCAGTGGTTAGATGCTTCTGGGCCTGGGGAAGTTACCCCCTCTGCTGTTTCCTCATTTGAAATACGGTAATAACAAGAGACTTCACCCGTCAGGATTACTGTGAAAATTAAGGCAGCTATCCCTCTCCCCTTATGGAGCCCTTAGAACAACACCTCAAAACAACAGCATGCAATACAAGCTTACTACACAGAACAAACACAGCACAAGAACAGGAAGGCTCAAGGCTCCTTTGGTGGCTGCAAGTTTCTCAATGTTTTTCCTCCATTTTTATTACTGCTGCTTCTGTTTTAATCCATTCTGAGATTCTACTTCTTTTGCATAAATTAAAATGTTTCAGTAAAATATCACATAGTTCTGGGGGAAAATGGTTTCCTTTGTAGGATAACTACCCACTACAAAGAAGGCTAAAATTGTTCACGGAAAATCATTCAGATTATTCCATTTTTCAAGAATCTTACTCTTGAAAGAAAAATCATTGTGGGCTGGAGAGATGGCTCAGGGGTTAAGAACACTGGCTGCTCTTCCAGTTCAATTCCCAGCAACCACATGCGGTGACTCACAACCATCTACAAAGGTATCTGACGCCCTCTTCTGGCATGCAGGTGTGCATGCAGACAGAACACTCTTACATTTAAAAAAATACATAATTTTTTTTAAATTTCCATTTCAGTGGACTTAAATATTTACCTTTAAATCAAGCCTCCTTAAAGCAAGCAAGCAGGCAAACACTAATTGAGTTTAGTATGACAGACCCTCTTAGAATTACAAGTCAAGTTAGGTTAACCTGTACTTAAAATTTTGTGGATTAAAACATTTGTAATGCAAAATTATCCTGTAAGCTATTAACCTATGATCATTAGGAAGTGTCAGAGTTTAGATCTGAAATGTCCCCAAAGAAGGCTGTGATAAAGCTTATTATTCCTGGTGTAGTGCTGTTTGGAAGGTGGTAGAAACCTCAAGAGACAAGGCTTAATGAAAGACCCTCAAACACTGGGGAATGTTCTCTATGTCTCTGTCTCCTTGTCTCTCTCTCTCTGTGTGTGTGTGTGTGTGTGTGTGTGTGTGTGTGTGTGTGTGTTGTGAGTGTGTACAAGTGCACACCATATGCACCTATATGGCCAGGGGACAATCTTTTCTTCTTAAGTAGTAATCTCCTTGCTTTATGGGATAAAGGTCTCTCACTAGACTGGGGCTTACGAAGTAGCTAAGCTGACCATGCAGAGAGTCCCAGGGATCTACCTGTCTTTGCTTTTCTAGGGCTAGGACTATAATCATTCATCTTTTTTTTTTTAAAGATTTATTTATTCATTATGTATACAGCATTCTGATTGCATGCATGCCTGCAGGCCAGAAAAGAGCACCAGATGTCATTATAGATGGTTGTGAGCCACCATGTGGTTGCTGGGAATTGAACTCAGGACCTCTAGAGGAGCAGCCAGTGCTCTTAACCTCTGAGCCATCTCTCCAGGCCCTGCCCAGCTGTTTTTTTGTTTGTTTGTTTATTTTTGTTTTTTTATGTAAGTTTCTGGGATTGAATTGGGCTCCCTATGCTTAAGCATCTTACTAAGTTTCTCCCCCAACCCTACAGTGAAAAGTTTGTATGAACTCTGACTTTTTTTCAAATTCTCTTAATAAAATTCAATGGTGCTTTTGTCATTTACACTTGTTAGTTTGGACTGTTTTTTAAAGGCAGTATAATGATATTCTCAGAAACATCTACAGAAATAGTTTGGACAAGTTTTAACTTGCCATGCTCAGAAATAAACTTGACTTTTTTCAAACTGCTAATTCAATCACACTTCAAAACAAATACACCTATATGTGAACCACAGAATGGTAAAGAGAAAGTTAAGAACTTGAGAGAAAAATAATTAAAACTACCCAGAGGTGAACTCAAAATTCTTACAGAAGCATGATTCACAAGCAGATTATAATTCTTAAAAAGAACAAGTTTCTTTAAAACAGACTAAGGCAAAATTAAGTAGTTGTCTTATAATTGCCTTGTGTAGAACAGTAAGAAAATGAATCCAAGTTATTCGACTGGCACTTTAAAAATGCTGTTTCCTATCAGGAAATACTGAAATGATGAAAAAGTAAACCCATAACTAACCCAAAATGGCTGAGTTTCTATTCAAAGTACAAGCAGACTCTTTAGAAGTTTTATCATTTGCTGTGTGTACACAGACTTGCACATGAGCCATGGAGTGTACGTGGAGATCAGAGGACAGCCAGGGGCAGCTGCTTCTCTCTCTCCACCGTGTGGGCCCAGGGACCAAACTCGTGTAGTCAGGCTCAGCAGCCTTACTGACCACACTTTCTTTTGTAAATACTCAATTATTTAATATCCCAATGTAAGGTGAAAATATCTGCAAGAATACAAACTATAACGCTGCATGAGGTTACTAAATTGGCAGGGCTTGTTTGTTTAACCTAATTTGAAGACTCAGCATTTTAACCCTTAAATCAAATCTTTGTATCATTCATCAGCCACCATCTTACTGGGGACAGAGAAGGAAATGGACTGGACAGTAGAGACCATGTCTCCCATGATCTCCTTCGTGGAAAATCCAAACACAGAACCTAGAACAACTATAGCTCTTTCTAACAGATTTATACGTGTTAACTCATCAACGTCAATGCATACATCTTAATACAAAATAATCTGAAAATGTATAAATTCACATAAAGTTCATGTTAAAATTTTGATGCTGGGGATGTGGCTCACGGATAAAGAACAAGTATCAGCATGTTCAAGACCCTTGGTTTAACTCCAGCATCAGGTTCTGGCCAGGAACTGTTTCTGGACTTAGGTGCTGACATTTTCCATAAGGGCAAGAGACTGGTCAATTATTCAAACATGCAGGCCCCACTGACTCCCGACTCAGTGGACATTTCACCCCTCACTCTTTCAGAATAAAAACTGCAGGATTTATAAAGTCCTTGGGTTTGAGCAGATTTGATTTCCATCTGAGGAACAAGGCAATAGGAACATGCAAGGGAGAAAACTCAGGCACAAGACCAAACAGGAAGCACAATGTCTGCACGGTACACTCCCGTGAGCAGACTGAGAAAAGGGCAGCTCCGCAAGCAGCAGCATGAGAGTCTAGCCAGGTCTGCACGAGGCTCACAGACAGCGCGAGGCATGCTAGAGGGAACAGACGGCTCAGGTGAGCTGCTCTACTCATTGGCTTACCGCTCTGTACATGATCTGTCTGGCCAGGGAAGATTGAAAGACATTCTATAGCAAATCAAGGCAGAGGACAGAATAAAATGATTATAAAAAAATGCAGCAGAAACTACACAATAAAATCAGTCTTTTCAACCAGTAAATACATTAGAAAGAATTATTTCAATCATCTCAAGCACAAAGGAGAACGAAGACAAGCCAGTTCTGTGTGCTCCTTCACCAGACAATGGTCTTTTCATCTTATAGTTATCACTAGTCAATCTTAGAGGCAAACAAGTGCACTTTAAAACAGAAACTTTAATGTTCACACCACAAAATGGAACAGCAAAGGTTGGGGTCTCAGAAGCACTATATAAGAGTTTCCCTTTTGAGAGCAGATGTATGCTTTAATATTTATTATCGGGCTATTTTAGATGAGATACAGTTTGGGGGTTAGTGACAATAACCTATTCATCATCTTTGTACTTACTAAATAGGACATACTTTTGTATGCATATGCACTATACTAGAAGGGACACTCAGTTCTTAAAATCAAATGTCTCAGCTTTGCCATGACATTGGAAGGGAGAAAGGAGGGGAAATCAAACACTAACAAACATGCCCAGTCAGGCTTGCTCAGAAACAAATTCCATATTTGAATCAGAAGGAATCTTTCAGCTTTTGTCACTGTGACATGATGTCATCTACAAAGTTCACACTTGAGAACTGTGCAATCAAGTTACACACATCACAAAGCATCTCATGTTTTGAATAAGTTCACAATTTGGGGTTTGGTCACACCCATAGCTATCCCGGGTTGAAGAATGCACACCCAAACTAGACTAATACTCTACTGTATCATACACTCAGAACAAACAGCAAAACAAATATTCTTAAATTTGCTTGCCAGTTGTTCACCATGTCCCTTTTTTTTAATTCATGGAAAAAATGGCTCTTGTTTATATTTTTAAGCAAATTCCTCTACGATGTGAACTTGGTACAGTGGGATTCTGTTGGACTGGGCTTGACCAGGTTATCTAGGCTTGAGATTCCCGAAGCAGAGGTTCCTGCTGTGAAGTAACTGTTTGCTGGCAGCTGGGAGGCAGCTGCTCTCTGAACCATGAACACAGGACATGGCCTTTCTGTAAGGAATGGGATGAGGGGCAAACTCAGATACACCTTCCTCTGAGAGCAGAGCAAACGGGTGCAGCCTTCAGCGTGCAGCCGTGATGACGTGGTTGGATCTGACACATGTGAGGCCCCTCCTACAGCACTCCAACTAAAACTCGTCACAGAACATTCCTTCTATTTAACTACTCATCATAAGTTCCCACTGTATAAGAAACTCACCGGTCCACAGGAGTTGATGTATTCTCAATGAAACTGATGACCTTCTCCCTAACATTAACAGATTTTGTCTTGAGAGCCACAGTCATTTTATTTACAAGGGACTTCATCCCTCTATCATTTGAGCCATTACAAGAGTCACCCTGAAAAACAAGATCATAGATGAACCACTCTCTACATAATCAATGCCTACAGGACTGCTAAAAGTTACCTACACTACAGACAGAATTGTATCCCCACCAAATCCCAATGTTGAAGTATTAAAATTCAGTGTATCTCAGAATGCCACTGTATCTGAACAAAGGGACTTTAAAGAAACAATTGTAATTAGGTTAGGTCAGGGTAGGTTCAGTTCTATTTATTGGGGAGTGGTGTACATGTTCATATTTTCATGTATGGGCAGATGTTCACCTTTCCATGCCCTCATACGGCCTGTATTCTATACACACATATCTATCTCTCCTCTGGTAAAGACTGGGTTAGAGGACGGGGAGCTGCGGTAAAGCACTCACCCTGCAAACAGGACATTCTGAGTCTGGGTCCCTAGGACCCATGTGAAATCAAAGCACAGCAGTATGAATCTGTCACCCCAGCATGTGGGGATAGGGAGGGGCAGGGCCCACAGGAGGATGCCTGTCACTGACCACCCCATCTATCTGAACTGGTCAGCCCCGTTAACAGGCCCCATCTTAAAACCAGTAAGGTAGACACTGACTGAGAAAGACAAATGTCAGCCTCTGGCCTAGCACCTTGCGTGCACTCATGAAACAGTGTTTGTAACAGGAAAGGATGGAAAGCAATGTATTAACCGAATAAATGACAACACACACAATGGAATATTATTTCGTTTTCTTGTACACCTAGAGGATCAAGGTAAAAGCAAATTCTCGGAGAAGCCTTATCTGCAAATACTGTAACAATGATGCTTTGGTCATGTGGCTGTAGATGAACCCCCACACATCTACAGTGGACTACTATGCATGTACTTGCTCGCCTAGTCCTCAGGCCTCCTGAGGGGAAACGTCATCATTTTACTGCACAGGTGAAGAAACCGCAGCTGAAAGGTCTTACTGGAAATCATGAAAGAGGCAAGTTCTACAGATGAACTCCAGACCCAACAATAGTCTCTACCTGAGTCCGAATGAGTAACTGTCACCCTGTACAGCAGTTTTTGTCTCTGTTGTACAGAATAAACATTGGTACATGTTTACTATTTGTTAACAAAGTGATGTAATGACATCTAATTCAACTGTCAAGACTTTTAGCGCAGATGTACTTACTCCCTATAGCAAAAGCTCACAGTTATTCACATCACAGTCATTAAATAGCGAATATACCAGGCTGGCCAACTTTTGACTTTACCCGCACCATCATGTCCTTAACTTTGCCACAATGATTCCTCATCGCGTACTAAATATTTCTGACATCTTTTCTGTTATGCTGGGGTTATGGGAGTTAAGCATCTTTTCTGGAAACTGATCCAGCATGCTTCACACACGTACTTACATCGACAGAGCTGATGCTGCTCCTTGACCCAGAGGTACTGGCAATCCAATGGCCATAGCCACTCTCTGGTCCTTCCACGTTTATGTCTGCCAGGTGCTGCTGTAGGGCTGAAAGGAAACAAGACAAACAAAACAAAAGCTGGAACAGGAGACTCTCTGCAAAGACCAAACACCAGAGAAGTGTAACAAACACATCACAGCTAAACGAAAATGGATCAAGAACATAATCGCCATTTGTGCTGTCCTGCATCCCCACTGTGAACGCAGGCCACGGCAAACCTTTTCCACCTGTCTAAAGCCCCCTTCGGAGTCCCCAGAGAGATGATTAGAGAACAAGCTTGCAAGTACTAACAGATAATGTGTCGTAATTTCAACACACAAAGAATTCACAGAATTCACAGGAGACATCAATTTTTTTTTCCCATAACAACATAGACTTGAGCATTAATGAGAGAAAGATTAATGGAGAGGAAAAAAAGTTATAGTTTTCAAAAGCTTTCTAGAACTCTAGACTGTGGCCATGGTAATGAGCACTAAGATCTCAGCTCTCAGGGATCCCACGGAGAAACAGCAGGAGCTGGAGCCTCATGGAATACCTGGGTCAGGGTGGCTGAGGCTAGAGACAGCAACACCTTATTTTCTTCTCAACCTGAGTATACACTGTAATATAATGCTTTTTTTTCTGAACACTCTTGAGAATTATGTGACTAGTAACCAACCTTTGTATTGTTATCAGAATTTCTAACGACAGCAGGTAAGGGGTCAACACTTGTTTAACAATATCTCTCTCTTTTTTTTTTTTTTTCTAGACAGGATTTAACTATGTAGCCCTCGCTGGCCTCAAACTCACAGAGCTCCACCTGCCTCTGATTCTGAAGTGCTGTACTGAAAAGTGTCGACCTTAAATCAGAACAATGTAATTTTCAAATTTTTTGGTTTGGGTTTTTTTTGGTTTTGTTTGTGTGTTTGTTTTGAGACAGAGTCTCATTTTTCCCAAGCTGGTCTCAAATCTGCTAGGTAGTGGAGAATGACTTTAAACTCCAGATCCTGCTATCTCCACCTCCATAGTGTTGGGATTACAGGGGTGGGGGGTAAACCCAAGGGCCTTGTGCATACTAAGCAAACACTCCAAAAACTGAGCTAGAGCCCCAACACACACACACACACACACACACACACACACACACACACACACCCCTTTTGATGGTGGTTGAGTTTGTTTGAGGTTTTATTTGGAGGGTGCTCTCGTTTGGTTTTGGTTTTTGACATAGGGTTTAGGCTGGCCTAGAACTCACCACGTAGTACAGTCAATTGGCCCTCAAACTCCTCCTGATCCTGTTAAAAGGCTGAGGCAGGAGGATAAGGAGTTGGAGGATGACCTCGGTGGTGAAAGGCTTCCTTTGCATCTATGAGCCCCTTTTTCAATCTCTAACACCTTACAAAATAAAACAAAGTTTTGAAATAGAAGCTAAATAAAATAAGCACAATTATTTATCTAAATAGTCAGTATTCACTCATCTCGGTTGTCCTTGGTCTTTGTTATCTCTGTGTTCTACTTGTCATCTCTTTTCTGACAATACAAAATGACTGGAGACAGAAGGTATGTGTTAACCAGTCTCATAAAACTCAATCAGCTCACTGGTAATCACTGTATTTTTTGTCTGAAAAGTAGATGCAATTAAATTAATGCATTAAAGGCTTACCCATAAATCCTCCGCTGGCAATGCTAACATATTCTTTGTTTTTCTGTAATAAAAGACAAAATTTAGGTTATTGCAAAATGCAGTTTAGTTAAAGCCCCAGATAGTCCTAAAGCACTGGCAAGCACAATACAGAGTTATATATTAAATCTCTAGCATATCCCGTTTCCTTGGCACTATGGACATGTACATATATTGATCTTAAATGTTGTATGTGCTTGAGCCAAAGAGGGAGGCAGCTTTATGCTACTAAGACTGTGTTTTTATGTTACAGCCTCTACAGTACGAGAGTCAAACCAAATTCAATGGAATTACATTTTAGAATTTAATCAAAGTAGGGTTTTAAAGTTTCAAATATTTTTTGTCCTTTACTAAAAATAATATAAAAATATCATAGCTGTCTATAACAAAAGAAAATGACAGAATTACCATTTTGTAAACCACTAAAACCTTAAAAGTCAGCTTTCAAGAGTAAGTCTTCAGGATCTCAAATCTGAGTCTAGCCTGGTCTACATAAAAGAAAAAAATAAAAAACAAAACAATAACAAAAAACTAGGGCCAGAAGCATGGTTCAGCAAGCGCTTGCCACCAAGCCTGATGACTTGATTTTGGTTCCCAGGACCCACATGATGGGAGGAGAGAACCAACTTTCACAAGCTGTCCTGTTTCAATGTGGGACGTCCTGCAAGTATGTGCATGCTTGTACACACACACAAATACATTAATTAACATGTCATATTTTAATTAAAAAACAAAATACAAAATGGATCCAAATAATGGCAAGCCAGGATGAATGGGGAAAGAAATGACATCAGGTGAACATAAGGAGCAAAATACAGAACGTGGGAAGCTGCACAGACAACTAATGGGGTGTTTCAACAAATATATGCAAGATAAAACTAAAACCTGGGAACCCATAAATTAAAAACATAGACAGTGTCATATTTTAGAGCCTAGGAAAAACAAGGAAACTTGAATACTAGTTAGATTCTTTTTCTTATACTAAGGTATGACAGTATGATCATGTTATAAAGATTTTACAACAGTCTTTCTCCACTTTTTTTTTTTTTAAGTTAGCTGGGTGTAGAGGCATACATCTTTAGTGCCACCACTTGAGAGGCAGAGGCAGGTGGATATCTGCCAGTTTGAGGTCAGCCTGGTCTAGATAGTAAGTTCCAGGGCAGCCAGATCTATGTAGAAAGATCCTGCCTTTAAAAAAAAAAAAAAATTAAAGACTTAAAAAAATAACTACAGGGGCTGGAGAGATGGCTCAGTGGTTAAGAGCACTGACTGCTCTTCCAGAGGTCCTGAGTTCAATTCCCAGCAACCACATGGTGGCTCACAACCATCTGTAATGGGATCTGATGCCCTCTTCTGGTGTCTGAGGACAGCTACAGTGTACTCATATAAATAAAATAAATCTTTAAAAAAAAAATAACTATGTATGTATTGGTATGGATATGTGCAGATTAGTGCAGAGACAACACACGCCCTGGAACTGGGTTACAGGAAGATGTCTGAAATGGATGCTGGGGACCAGACTCAGCTCCTCTGCTGGAGTAGCCCTTGTTCTTGACCACAGAGACATCTCTCTGGCCTCTTACTTTCTATTTTTATTTCTCTTTATTTATGTCTGTATGTATTCATATATGATGGGTGTGGGTATACATGTATGTGTGTGCATGTGCACGCACATGCCCCAGACGCACACATACAAGCAAGTGTGAGTACCCTCAATGCACACTTGCAAGAGCTTACGTACATGTGCAGGTAGAAGCCAGAAGTCAATGATAAGTCTTCAATTGCTTGCCATGCTTTTTGAGACAAGGTCTTTTATTGAACCTGGATCTAGCTGAGTGCTTCAGGGACCTTCCTGTCTCTGTCTTTCCCTCCCATCACTCCAAGATTACAGGTACATACCACCACATCTAACTTTTCATGTGAGTGTTGGGAGCTGAACTCTCAGGTTCTCAAGACTTTTTCTTTTTCAGAACTTTGTAAGCCATCTCCTACCAGACCCCAATTCTTCTAAATGGCAATTTCTTTGAAATTTTTGTGATGAAAATTGAGGAGGAAGGAATTCTAAAACTCCATGAAGAATTTAAATAACAATTAACAGCAAAGTTCATAATAGCCCAAACTCCTGCTATGTGACATCCCATACAGCATAGTTTATAATACTGGAACATTTAAAAATGGCCAGTTAGGTTCATGGCTAAAGTGAGTCTTTGCTCTCTGAATAAACTTGTAAACTTGCAGCTCCTTCCTTTAAAAATGCTTAAATACCTCCACCAAATACCTTCTGCTTCTCTGCCTTTTTCTGTCAAAGACGTAAGTATTAAAAGAATGTTCTCAAGCCAAATTCCTTGGAAAATACAACGGGACTAGAAAAGGTTCAAGACGGAGTGGCTGCGAGGATCAAGGCCACTGCCTTCCCGATTCCACAGTTGTGGATGTGACACAGACTTCAGTGTGGGAACTCCCCAAAAGTACTGAACAATCAGCTGTTTATAAAGAGCCATCTGTGGCTAAGACATTGAGGCAGAGGGTCAGACAGCATAAAATCACCAGCTCAAGTTAGCTGTGCTAAAGAGAACCAGCTCAAGGGGGAACATAGCAAAGTATGTCATGGGTAACAGATATGTATATGCATATATGTGTGTATATGTATATGTCATGGATAATGGATATACATATATGTACACACATGTACATATATCTGTATATGTACATATAATCAAAACAAGTAAAGGAATCAAACTAAATCATATAGTTACTGAAAGTTCTAGAACATGAAGCGACGAAGATGAATACAACAAAGTACTTTGCGAATACATCCTGAGCACAGAGAAATCCAGTATATTATAAAAACTCATCAACAAAGGGATAGATGGCACAGTAATTTTCCTACCTCACTTCCTACACAAAAATAGGTTCTATATGGTATATAACTTAAAATTAAAATAGTATCATATGAGTCTGTAAGAAAAACATTGAGAAAAAGATCTTAAGATATAAAATCAAGAATCTTACAAAATATATGGATACATAAATATAAAGTAAAAGAACATTAGCCGTCGATTTTCTTCAAAGTGAGCATACCTGCAGGAAGTGTGCGAGGACCATGTTCATATACATGTCTTCTTCCTCTCTGCCACTGCCCATAAAACAGAGGTGCTCCCCACCAGCTATGGATCCAGACTCAATGGACTGCTTCTGTGCTTCTAGCAAGGACTTTACTGACTGTGCAAACTCGGATGGATTCTGGAGCATCTAGATTAATTTTTAAAAATTAGAAACTTGGCAAGCATATATTTGTAAAACAAGAAAAATACTTCTAAGCAAATTACCAACATTAAAAGCCAAGCATTAAAGAAATGGAAAATGAAAAGGCTTAAATAAGTAAAATTCCAGAGACAAAAGTTTATGTATATATTAGAACAAAGGCTGAGAGAAATACTTCTCAGAGGGGAAGAACTGTTTCACACAGAACAATGCCCAGCTACAGTAGTCCTGAGTCATGATGACAGAGTTTAGCTCTAACAGAGTAAGTAACAAGCACAGACGCAAACAGCTCTGTTTTTCAGTTTCCTCTTTCAAGGCAGTCCATGTATTGCTGAGAAGACATCAGAAACAGTTGAGACCATTTACTTTAGGTATTGGTAAAACAAAAACCAAAACCCATTTCTTATTTTCAATGAAGTGAGTATACCAATAACTACAAAAATTCGAAGTTATTCTTACTAAAATCCCATACAAATCACAGCAAAAATCCAGAAGAAAAATGGGCAGATCAGAGAGAAGAGCAATTTGTTAATTTTCAGGATTGTTATGTCTGAGTGACTGCGTGTATGTGTATGCACTAATGTGTGCAGGTATTTACGGAGGCCAGAAGAGGGATCAGAGCCCTTGGAACCGAAGTTATAGGCAGTTCTGAGCTGTCATGTGGGGGCTGAGAAATAAACTCTGGTCTTCTTCAAGACCAGCATGTGTGCTTAACCTCTTAGCCATCTCTCCAGCACCAGGGGAAAAGCAACTTTAAGAAGAGAGAAAAAAGATGTTCGCACCTTGCTTGACTATCTCTATTTTCAGTCTATTCTAGAAAACAAACAAAAACCTCATGACTGGTAATGCCCAAGAATGCACTGATACAGAGCACATACATATCCAGCATTGAGGTCTAAGGACTTTTAAAGAGCAGTAACATTTGTATGCCCATATCCGCCAACCCAAGTATTCTACTTTAAAGAGGCCACTTTACAGAGCTATTTGGAAAACTACACAAAATCCATGTAAAGTTTCCATCGGCACCTTCATAACAAAAACTGAAAGTAATCAAAATATACATTAACTGAACAACAAACTATGGTCATAGCTGCACCATGGCCCACTCTGAAACAGTAAAGGAAATGGAAAAGTCCCAAGAAACCATTAAGCAAAGGTAAAGTGGCAAAGGGAGACCATGTATTAAAGGTGAAGACTGAACAAGCTGATGACAGTGCTGATTCAGCATAGTCTCTGAAGTGTTGATTGGTGAAAATGAAGGTACCCATGAATCATAAGTTTAAGAACATGCATGAAAGGAGACAGGCACAGCTTTCACTCGGAGGACATAGACAGGCTAGTATGTCCTTTCAGATCACCCAATGTCAAAATTCTAAGTACTACCTACATTTTCTGTTAGTTTCCTTTCCATGCCACTTAGCCCTTCAACACATCCTTCTGGCTCCAGGACCAACATTTCTAGACAAGCTGAGGAGGGGAGGGGAAAGCTGTGCATTCAGCCAGAGGGGAGGGGGGCGAGTAGGGGGGGGGTGGAGGGGGGGGGGGGGGGGTGAGGGTACCTCCCTATCCCACATCTGCTCCCCACCTCTGGGGCTTTAACCTTGAGTGGCTCACATGGTGCCAGTCTCAGAGCTACAGCAGCTCTAAGCATCTCTCAGGACCATATTTATTTTACCCACTTCTACAATATAAATCACCCTAGGATAGGGTGACTTTATCAACTGAGCACTTACTTGTATGTCACATACAACACTGCCTGCATAGTAGGTATAAAAATACTCATAAGCTTTAAAAATGTCTCATAACGAAAACTTCTAGGATTCTTATCCAATTATGCTAAGAGCTCATACTTCTACAGTACTTACTAGGTGCAAGGCACAATGCTAAGTGATCTGCCTTTGAGACAGCTCATAGTGAGTGTAGAACTTACTTACATAATAATGGAAGGAACAGTGAGCCACAGTTGACAGATGTCACTGACTCTTTGTGACAACTGCCGCTAGAAGAAAAGGGAACTCAAGCCCCTCCCACAGGGCGACTGCCAGAAGCAAAAAGAAAGCATCCCCATTGGGTCCTGTAAATCTAGCCATAAGCCAAAGGGAAATCCGCGGTCTCTCCCAAAACATTCGCTGTGCACTTATACTAACCAAGTCTGAGTCTAAGTGGAATGCAGTGGACAAATGACCAGCATTGTACTGCTCTGCAGGACGGCAGTCCACCACGAAGAACCGGACTCCTTCCTAAAAGGGAAACAACATTTGACATTCCTAGAATTAGATGTAACGTTCACATCACATGACAGGATAGTAAAAAGAAACGAAAACAGGGGCAACAGGCTGTTTTTAAATGGACCTCACAGGGAGTTAGGAGGACCCAACTTATATACACACAAAAAATGTAACCTTTAGGATCTAAATACATTTTTTCTTATGTATTAAGCTTGAAAGCCAATATGTAGCAAGAGTCTGGCAATCTGAACAAAAATTCTAAATATATAATGGGAATCAACACTTTATTTCCTTAAACACAATGCTAGACAAGCTGCTGTCTTCAGGCCCACAGAACTAACTGTTTTCCTAGTATCTGGAGGAGCCAGGCTCATATATGCCTTTTGTTTTGTTTTCTTTCTTTGTTTGAGACGGGGTTTTTCTGTGTATCTTTGGCTGTCCTGGAACTCGATCTTTAGACCAGACTGGCTTTGAACTCACTTAGATCTATCTGCCTCTGCCAAGTGCTGGGATTAAAGACATGTGCCACCAACACCTGGCTTTGTATATGCTTTTTTTAACTTGGACTTTATATTTTTTTAATGTTACTTATAAAAAGGGACATATGTGTGTGCTTGTTGAAAAGCCTGGACAAAACATAACCATCTAGTAAGAGGTTTAACTGAGATGCTCTATGAAGGCAGCTGTCGCATATCTAAGCCTCGTCTAAGCACCATAGAAACATATGGCACTATATCTCAGCACATACTGAGAATGCTCACCAATTAAACTGACTTTAATATTTAAATTATTATTTAAATATTATTTAATGACTTTAAAATACTTTGATGAAGACCATAATAGAAAATTATGACTTTAAAACAAACAAACAAACAAACAAACAAACAAAAAACAGGGTTTCTCTGTAGAGCCCTGGCTGTCCTGAAACTTGCTTTGTAGACCAGGCTGGTCTCAAACTCCCAGAGATCTGCCTGCCTCTGCCTTCCGAGTGCTGGGATCAAAGGCATGCACCATCACTGCCTGGCTTCAACTACTTTCATAGTTTTCTATGACTTTCTTTATGGCATGAAACCATGTGACTCAGCAAGCTGTGTACCTGCCCAGGTTAACTGTCAGAGGCTAAGTACGCCCTTTACGTTCTTAGACAGTGCCATGCTCAGTTGCTTTACTGACACTGTGAAGAAAGGGCAATTGGTCAAATTGGTGTCTAGAAAGACAAAAATAATTGTTGGCAATCAAAGTAAGCACACAAGATGGATGTCCAAAATGGCCACATGGACAGGAGAAATAACACACTTATCCACAAAGGCAATGTAATGGCAAATAGATTTGCAGGAATCGATGACAGTGAGGGAATGTTCTTTCCTTATTTCTGGTGGCAGGAACTGAGCCCAGGGCTTCAGGCATGCAAAGCACATGCTCTAACACTGAGCTAGGACTCTGCTCCAGCTCCTTATGTTCAAAGCGCCCAGTTCCCGACAGACAGGATTGTTTTGCTTACCCCTTGCAGCTGATTTGCTTGAAGGATCTCTGATACTGAAACAGCCAGACACAGAGCCTGGCTCAGATCTGCCTCGTCGTCCTTGATTCCCAACAGAGTACTACCAAAGAGGTGATGATTATCCTACACAAAGAGAAAACCGTAAACATTACAAAGAAAAACCAAAGTGCTCTTCCTGAAAATATTCTATTATGTACAATAAAATGTGAAATCACTGTTACCGCCTTGAGTTTAATTGACTTCTTTTAAAACTTAGTATCATATAATCTCAAATTTTATAGGATATGTGTGTGTGTTGCAGTCTGTCAGAATTCACAAAAAATAAAAAACTAATAAAAATAATTCTACACAGTTCTATATTGATACCCAAATTAAATATTAACTGTTGGAGCTGAAAATGTCAGTAATAGAATAAGCTTACCCAGTATACTCAAGACACCGGGTCTGCCTAGTATACGGGTACACACTGTTAATTGAGAAAGTGAGGCAGGGGCATTGCATGAGTGACAGACCAGCCTGGGTACATAGTAAGTGTCAGGCTAGAAAGGCTACATAGTAAGATCTCTCCCAAAAGAGGATCTAAAAGGTTTCGGGTTTAAACTCTAGCACTGGAGGAAGAGTACAATGATGAATGGGTCAAAGAAGAAATCAAAAAAAAGAATGAAAACTTTCCTGGAAATGAAAATGAAATGAAAATAAAAACACAACTTAGCAAAGCCTCCGGGATATTGGGAAAGCAGTCCTACGGAGGAACCTACATTCTGACTTCAATATTAAAAAACCAAACGAGCACAAAGAGATGACTTAATGATGGTATTAAACATTCTGGAGTCAGGCAGTGGTAGCACAGACCTTTAATCCCAGCCCTTGGAAGGCAGAGGCAGGAGGATCTCTGAGCTCAAGGCCAGCCTGGTCTGTAAAGCAAATTCTAAGGCAGCCAGGGCTAACAGAGAAACAATGTCTCAAAAAATAAACAAACAAACAAAAATTTAGAAAAACAAGAACAGACCAAATACAAACCAAATCCTTAGCAAAAATTATAAGAATCAGAGCAGAAATGAATAAAATAGAAACAGAAAACAATAAAAAGAATCATCGAATCTAAGAGCTGATTCTTTAAGAAGATAAATAAGATGGACAGATTCTTGGCCAATTAACCAAACGTTGGTGCTCAAAGCACTAGCTGGTGCAATAAGGTAAGAGAAGGAAATGAAAGGAATACCAGTGGAGAAAGAAGTCAAACCGGCCCTGTTTCCAGATGACATACACAAGAGAGCCCCAAAAGTCTACCAGAAAACTTCTAAAAGTGATCAATTCAACAACATGGAAGGGTACAGAATCAGCCTGCACAAATCAATAGTTTTCTATATATCAACACCAGATGCAGGAAGATCAGAGGTTCTCACGTTCACAGATAAGCACTAGAGGAACCACAGGTTGTCTCTTCATAGGGAGAGCTGTTTTCTTTCCAAAAAGCTTGGAGTGGACATGGTTAACTGTCTGGTGACTTTGGGGCTATCTGTGTGGCCAAGTTCATACTGGATTCTTCCACAGACCCTTACAGTGGGATTGTCAATCTATGGGACCTATCATTATGGAAGGTGTCACATACAGTCAATCTATAGAGGCCATCTTTACTGAAGGTATCACATGTAATTTACAAAGAGTTTCAATATAGCCATGTCTTCAGGTTGATT
Source organism: Rhabdomys pumilio (assembly GCA_030674055.1). Lineage (NCBI taxonomy): Eukaryota > Metazoa > Chordata > Mammalia > Rodentia > Muridae > Rhabdomys > Rhabdomys pumilio. The sequence continues at coordinate 40,013,271 of JANHMN010000011.1, forward strand.
GCGCACACGGCTTTCAGTTACCTATCACCAGGAAAAATTGTGTTGTGTTTAACTATGTGTAAAATAAATTACTCAGGGTCAGACTCCTAAAGTTTGAGTCTATACCAGCTACTGAGTAGTATTTAACTGAGCTACCATCTTGCCTCCCACAGATCATCACTCTGTGGGTAATATGTGTTCACAGAGACCCCTGTGAACAAGCATACAGAGAAGGAGATCATGGGCACACTTCCACTGACAACAGCATCAAGAAAATAAAATATCTTAGGAATAAACCTAACCAAGGAAACGAAAAGCTCTACAATGAAAACTTAAAACCTGTGAAGAAAAAGATAAAGCCACTAGAAAGTGGAAAGACTCCCCATGCTCCTGCACTGGTAGAAATATTATGATAGTTACCATTCTGCCAAAAGCTATTTACAGATTGAACACAGTCCCAATCAAAATCCCCATTTCATTCTTCATAGAATAAAAAAAAAAAAAAAAAAAAAAAAAAAAAAAAACCTATTATAAAATTCATAAGGAACCACCAAAAACCCTAGATAACCAAAATGATCCTGAGCAAAAAGAACAATGCTCAAGGGACCACCATCCTAGATCTCAAAATATATCAAAAAGCCATAGTAATAAAAACAATATGGTAATGGCACAAAAAAAAAAAAAAAAAAAAAAAAACATGCAGACCAATGGAATAAACCCAAACATGAGTGCATGTAGCTTCAGCCATTTAGCACTGACAAAGAAGCTAAAAGTCTATGCTGGAGAAAAGAAAGTATGTTTAACAAATGATGCTGTGAGAACTGGATGTCCACATGTGGACAAATTTAATTATGCCTTTATCTATTACCTTGCACAAAAAACTAACTTCAAATGTATCAAGGACCTAAACATGAAGCCTGAAACACCAAAACTGTAAGAAGAAAACAAAGGCGGTTCCATACATGATACAGATGTAGGAAAGGACTTTCTAAATAGGACCCATTTGCCCAAGAATTAAGGCCAACAATTGACAAGTGGGACACAGTAAACTAAAAAGCTCTCCACAGCTAAAGAAACAACCAGGTTTAAAAGTGGGGAGGGGGGACCCCACGGAATGGGAGGGAACTTGCCAGCTATACATCTGACAGAGGATTAATAATCAGAATATATAAAGAACTGAAAAAAAAAACAAGTTTCAAAAACAGTAAATAACCCATTCAAAAATAGGCTGGAACTCTAAACAGAGTTTCCAAAAGAATAAATAAAAATGGCTAAGAAATATCTCAAAAACTTTTAATCATCTCTAACAAGTAGGAAATGCAGATCATAATAACTTTGAGATCTCATCTTACCCCAGTCATAATGGCAAAGATCATAACCGACAATAAATGCTGGAGAGGACGTGAGGAAAAGGAACCTCCCTCACTGTTGGCGGGACTGCAAACTACTGTGGCCACTCTGAAAATCAGTGAGGAGAATTCTCAAAAACTACAAATAAATCTGTGATACGACTCGGCTACAGCACTCCTTGGCTTATGCCCAGAGGACTTGACAACCTACTCTCTACAGATGCTTGTTCAAGATGGCGTTGCTGCTTCATTCACAAAGCTAAAAAAATGCGAACTAAATGTCCTCCAGCTGACAGAGAATGAAAATACGGTACTTATACACTGTAGAATACTGTTCAGCTGTAAAGGAAAATATATCAAACATCTGCAGGTACGTGTGACTCTCACTACTCTCTGAAGAAACGTCATGTTGTGACAAAGACCATCACAGAAAACCACCACTGATCAGGACAGAGTCGTAGAGCCCAGGCCCAGCGGACACGAGTGACACAACTCAGGTACCTGAGGCCGAGATCGTCTAAGAGGAGGCAAAAAGACTGTGAGAGCCAGAGGGACACAGAGTTTACTGTGGGAGTGTGCTTCCTGGAAATGTCCAAAGTTACACCCATGAACTCTCAACAACACGATTGCCTAAACATGGCCCAAACAAGGACATGGAATGACACACTAACATGGAAGGGGGAAAGCTCCTGAGGCCTCATCTTAAAAAACAAAAAACAAAAACAAAGAAAAAAAACTCCAGTAACTAAGGAATGCCAAGTATGAGAGAAAGAATCTTCCTCAAGGAAGAAGACAACTATTCATTATCTAATGCCAAGTGGTCAGCCCTGAGAACATACACATGCGAGTAGCATGGTATGGACTGCCCAGGCTGTACTTACATATTCAGTTATATACATATGTATGCCTCCAAGCGGTAAAGTGACCCTGCCACCATTAACAAGACACATCACGCAGATCTGTCACCCAGGCTAAACTCCACATAACAGAAACCCTACTACATTCCCACCACTGGATCTGTCAGAGAAGTTCTAAAGTTGCAAACACACAAACTGAGGAAATAATCTCCACATGACTAGAGACTAAGAATCAGAACAAAGGCAAGATGCTTCCTGCTATTATTTTTGTCAGGTCAAAGGGAAATTCCACTTCCCCAAATTCTGGCAGTTCAACAAAAGGCAGCATTCCTCAGGAACTTGTGAGGCCAATCTCCTCTACCAAAAGGAGTCATCTTACCAGATGGGGCAAATGGCTATCTGTGGTACCTATTAGCACACTACAGTGCTGGCCTCCAGGCACCCTCAGTATCACAAGTACCTGTTATACATTTCAAAGTTCCTGCTAGCATCCTAACTCTTCCCATCTCCATCCCTAAACTCCCTCCAGCCTAGGCACCTCCCTCCCTGCAAGTGCTTTCCTTATAACCCTGCTATCTCCACTACACTCATTCTCTCTGTCCTCCTCTATTTGATCTCCCCTCTCTCTCCATATTCCTGTGTTCTCTCCCTTCCACCCTCTCTCCGTTTGTCTCCCTTTCTCTCTCTGTGTGTGTGTGTGTGTGTGTGTGTGTGTGTGTGTGTGTGTGTGTGCGCGCGCGCGCACGCGCACATCCTCCCACTCTCTTTGCTCTCCCACACTCCTTTCTCTGTGTCCTCTGTCTCCATCATTCTGTTTCTCTCATGGCCAGGTCCAGTCTGTTGGCCATGTTCATCTACCACTTTCTCTTTCTGCTCCGGACTCTCCAGAAGTCTGTAGCTGTTCTTTCTCTCATATCTAAAATAAACGCTTTCCCTTTAACCATACTATGGAGCAGCAGTCATGTCAACAGTTGATACAATTTTTAGTCTATTTCTCTACTAGTGAGAACATTTACAGTAAAAGTTCACAAAAGCAAACGACCACACTTTTTGAAAGAGTGGAAGAGAGCCATAATTGAAATATTTTAACCAAAGTAAATACGATGAATGTAAATAAGAAAAGGACACAAAACATCCAACACAGACCAACCGGCCATTTCTTGTCTTTTACCTTCCTAAAAGAAGCTGGCGTTTTACTGCAGTAATACTGAGCCAAAGAGAAAAGGTCTTCTATGTCTTCCAGATTCAAGCTGGATGGAGTACCTTCCAAAAAGTCTGCAATGTGATCATAGACACGACAACAATGAACAAATTACTTGTGAAAAATGTAGTAACTAGTGCTATTTAAGTTTAAAGCTAAACAGCTCCAACACAAGCAACCCATAAATAAAATCTCAGCAGTGATTCTTCAACGGGCTGTTTTCATTCCGTACACAGTGCTGGGAACTGCACCCAAGGCCTTGATGATACCAGACCGCTGAAGAACGTGAGACCTGAATGGAACCTCAGAGCTCTTCTGCGCCAACCTTGCAGCAACCTGAATGAGCCAGCTGACATCAAATGACCTCAAACATTCCTTCATACTACTTACGGATAACTTCTTCTTTGCTGTCAGACTCTTGTGCTAAAATAAATTCTCTGTAAAAAGGAATTAAGTGAATTTGAGTTAACTATTAAAGATCCATATCAAAAGTTGAAAAAAGATTCTAACCAACATGGTACTTACTTTGTATTAACAAGGATAATTAACATTAAGAAATAAATAAAAAATGGATCCGCTTGCTGTAGGTATCCATCCCATATCGCCTGGGTGACTTCAGTCGAACAGTAATGTGCAAAGAGGCTCCCGAGCTACAGTCAGGAGAGAGAGAGAGAAACCACTGGAGCTGCCATCCAAGTTAGCGAAGCAAACGAGTTAGTGACAGCACATAAAATCATCTGCACTTGAGCATATGAAATCCAAAGGCAGAACACTAGGGTCACTAACAAGCTGTGTGACTTAGGTCATGTCACTTAACTTCAGTAGAGGCTCTCTTTCTACTTCTGTGAAAAACACAAACAAACAGCACAAGAGAGCACTGCCTGTCCCCAGTGCTGAGAGATGACTAACTCAGACATCTCAAGTGATCAAGATAATGTCTCTGCCATGGATTACAAGTGGTATTTAGAGGTCGGTTAGCACACTATCACTAATTACAGCAAGCATTCGGCTTAAAAGATAATTATGAGGCTCAGGGTGGGGGGAGCAGTTTAGGGTGCCAGCCAAACCTCAACTCAGTACCAATGTCTGCTCCCAAAGCTTACTCAGAAATCAATCACTGAAACATCAGATGAAATTCAGATTTTTCAATTCCTTGGATTTTAAGGGCTTTCTGAGTTTTGTGTTTCAAAAATAGGAGTTACAAATTTATAATTTTTTTTACTACCTAATTGTGTTTTAAAGCATGTGACGATCTAATTTTACTGGCTACTAAGTTTTCCTTAGAATCAGAAATAACTACATCTAAAGGATTATATTTAAATGCTCCATGGCTAAAGAGAACATAAATGTGTAGTACAGACTTTGTACCAGGCACTAACTGGCTGTTGGCTTTGTTTGTGAATTTTCTTTAGTTCTTACAATAGGCTCACGAGTGGGCTTCTCTCCTAGACAAGGACTAGACTTGGATGACATACTCCGATCACAGGGCTGAGCTGTGTGCTGGACTAGGATGGACCAAGATTCCACGGCCCATGCCTGAGCATCTAACCAGAAGGCTTTAAAGCACAACACGCTACAAATCTTGTTTGACAAATGACTATGACAAATGGAAACTAGAGGTGTGACTATAAACTGAGTGACAATGTGAAGCCATCCTTAACCTCAGCTCAACTAAAACGGCCATTGCATTCCTCAGCCATGGGCTCTGGAAGCAACTAAAATTACCTTGTCTCATGATGAAAACATAGAACAAAACAACAAAACCAAAACCTTGAACTTCATCAGCATAATATTAGCAGCAAGAACAAACTATCTGGCAGACCAGCTACAGGGAAATCGGTTGTTTTAGCACATTAGACTTCTAAAACAGCCGAGCACTAATTTAGAGTTTTGGCAATGGAGATGTCATTTCCTAGGCAGAATTAATCATTAAAGCCCTTAAGAAATAATTCCTTATTTTAATAAAAAATAATTAGCTTTAATGGCAACATATAAACAGGGATACTACAATTTTATAGAAATTGTATCATTTTTAACTCAAAATGACAACAACAGCCAAAAGAACTAAAGAAGAGGCTAGTGAGATTCAGTATGTCTGGAAGTGAGACCAGTTAGGATTCTTGAATTACCATTTATGATTTCTAAGTACATCCCATTGTCCTCTGAGACATTATTATATTATTATTCCCACTTTACAGATAAAGAAACTAGAGCTCTGAGCCAAGTGTCTTGGCTCACACAGTTACCAAGAGACAAAAATGGGAAGCTCCCTTAAGAAATGGTAGATAAAACATGACCAGAGAATATGCTTAACTCCTTCATGGCCTTCCAGCACTCGGCCAATTCTATAAAAAGGTCTTTCATCACCACAGTAGAGCATTCCTGAGTGGGATCTGAGGAATCCAGAAAGCTCCAAGATTCCATACTGGGAAATTTGTAACATATCACTATTTTCAAAATAATTCTTAAAACATTTACTTGCCTATTTCACATTCATTCCCTCATTAGTGAGCAGAATTCTCAGAAGACTAGAAGATAACATTACAAACTGAATAAATGTGGAAGCAGTTAAATGAACCCATGTGCATTTGATTTCAGCAACAGCACAAAACACAAAAGTATAAAATAACCGCACTCTTCTCCCTACTCACTTTTAGGAAATGCAGACATTTTTCATTGTAAGGTAAGCTAATTATGTAATAGTACATAATAAATTTAGCATTACTTTTAAATGAACTAAAAACTAATCATTAAAATTTTTTAATGTCAGCTCCTAATCAGTATAATCCATATGAACGATGAATCTCAAAAAAATGTAAGAGCATACAGAGTTTGGAGACTCAGAGATTTCAGAAAACCATAAGCTCCAGACTGAGACATCCACTGAAAATATTAAGTCTAGAAGGACACTCAGTTCTACTTTATATCCTTTCATATTAACTATGTCGTAACTGTAGCTTTCCTCGTAATTATTTGCCAATTTTTATACTATCAACAGTCTATCAACACAGAAACTTTTAAGCAGAGCTCATATATATATACATGTTTACAAATATTGCATATTTACAAAAATATAGCTATTAGTTTTGATACATCATACTTAAGTATATAAACACATAATATTCACTAATATACATAAAATATATTATTGCTATTTCCACATATGTATAAAATAACAAAAGCTAATGTTGTAGTCTTTTGGGGATTCAGGTTTTACTAGCCCAGCCCAGTCTCTAACCAACTACAGTTTTATATAAACTATTTTTCATTAAATGTTCCTACTTTCACTTTATTACCCAGTTGAGTGCATAGGAGTCTGGAGTGATTTTCTTTGTATCAAGAAAAGAACAGAGCTCAGGCTCATGGTACTGGATGAGCAGTCGGAAGAGATGAAATGGCCTCCCCTTCAGGGAACAATCCCTACGAGAAAGAAAAGCAAAGTTTCTCATTACTAGATCAGACAGGATTACACTGATATTCCGTCCTCCTGAAAGACCCATATCTTCTCTGCACCCGCAGGACACGCCAGCATCCACAGCAAGCCCACCTGAGAACCAGACAGAGCTCTCTTCTAACACCGTCCAAAAGACCTGGCTTACAGCCAACACAGCCACTTGAGGAAGGTTTTCCAGGCAAACCCAGGAACACCCAAGTAAGAGGACTTCAGGGTAACTAAAAATAGCATTTAGGTGACTGTGATACAGTTAAGGTCCCCAAAGATCTACAGGACCCTGAATGAGTCTAGCCTCCTTCCTCCCTGCCAAGTAAGGAGAAACTCTTTGGACTACTTCAAGTTTGTACCATAGTTTATATATTCAGAGAGGAATGTCTTTCAGCAAATGTGTAATTCTGAAGACCACAGATGACGTTTCAGAGTAATGAACCTGAGATACCTGAGACATCATGAAAGTGGCCTTGATACCAGGTAACCAGAATAAATTCCAGAAAAATGTCTAGCTTCAAATGGTAGTTATACAAATAAGGTGAGTTTACTTTATATAATGTTTCAAAGTTAAAGTCATTAAGTCTTTAAGTCATTAAAGTCATTAAGTCTGCCATTTTTATTATTACAAGGCCTTTTCCCAAAGAAATATCCCATCCCTATGCAGATACTTCAAAAGAGAGTGACTGTAAAAGGACAGAAACGTGCTCTGATCTTGACTTCCCTGAGGCTTCTGGTTATTAACAAGGGAAGCTTCTCATCTATTCAGCTTTAAGAAGGCTCATCTGCCTAGGGTAGACATGGGCGCCACCCAAACCCTGACCTCAAAATGTACCCACACATCTGCTCCATCTGGAGCAGGTCCAAGACAGGTCAATATGCTAGCTCAGTATTCAAGAGACAGGGTGCTTCTTCCTGACTACATGCTGTCTCTGACAGGAATGCAGAAGCCACATCTTTAAGTCTGACCCAGGCAGCATCACTGAAATCATTTGTGCATTGAAGATTTGGCGATACTCTGGTTGTCACATTTTACTTAGTGCATTTGTGTTCTTAAACCTCAAAACTGAACAGAGTTACTTCATGGCAAAATAATGTATCACGGGATATCTGATTTTCAGTATCTTGATCGTAGTGACTCAAGGGACAGCATTACCTTTTATTCACTACATCTTAAAAACAACAACAGCGAGCAACAGTGACACATGGTTACTTTGTCTGGTGGTTTGTTAAGAGTCAGGTGCTGCCATGGACAGTGGTGACTAACTCACTCTTCACTTAGGCCTGGAGGTTCCACCTATGAGTCAGTCTTCATAAATTACCTCAGCTATTGTACTGAGAGGCATCCTACTCATACAAAGGCACGAGGCAGGACTGTTCTCTGATGTATCAGTGAAACATTTAAAGCCCAGGCCATCATAATAAAAGCCAATTACTTACTGAAGAGACATTATCAAACACTGTGACAAGCATTTCACAGACTTACTTCATTTTGTCTTCACAAACAACTTTATTGATCCCCATACTCATGACAACTGACGTTCAGTGGAGGTCAAGCCTGTCACTAAAGGCTACAAAACTAGCAATAACAAATGAGAGAACTGTGGCTTGAACACAGAAACTGGGCCTCAGCTCATTACGCAATGCGACCGTCTTTCCACATGCAAAGCTTTGTGCATAATTCAACAAGCTGTTTTTGCAGGGACACCATCTTTGCTTTAAAAGCAAACTGTAAAGAAAATGAAGCAAAGTAAAAAGTTGTACTTACAACAGCCCCTAAGTGATTATCACAACCTTACCACGGAAGCATCGCTAAGGCCAGCACCATAGCTCAGTGGGTAATGCTGCTGGCCACTAAGCCTCATGACCGAAATTCAATCCTCGGAATCTACATGATGTAAAGACAGAACCAACTCCCACATGCTGTCCTCAGACCTACACACACACACACACACACACACACACACACACTGTAGTAGCACATGTGCATGTATACAGATACAATAAATAAATGTGATAAAATACTTTTAAAAGCATAATTATAAATATTTTAAATATTAAAGTTGGGAGTCCAGTTCAGTAACAGTACATATACTAGGTATGTGTGAGGACATAAGTTCAATTCTCAGCACTACAAAAATAAAAATAAGTAAAATTGCTATTCAAAGGGAATAAATAAAAATTATTCATGTAAATATAATATTTTATATCACTGCTATAGTTTGTTGTGACTTTCGGCTATCACTATCCTGTTATTTTTATTTTGGGGGACAGTGTCTCACTCTATAGTCCTGGCTAGAGTAGGACTCACCATGCAGTCCAGGCTCTGCTTGCTTGAATTCACAGCAATCCTCCTGCTAGCACCTCCCACCCCACACTGCCACCACCAGTGTTGCAATTACAGACGAGTCACCATGAACAGTTTGCTTACTCATTTTTTTAATTTTTTTTTTTTTTTTGTTTTTTTTTTTTTTTACACTTTATATGTTTGGGTGTGTTGCCTGAATGTATGTCTGTGTACTGTACCATGTGGCACACATGGGTCAGAAGAGGGTGTCAGATCCCCTGGAACTAGGGTTACAGACAGCTATGAGCTGCCATGGAGTGCTGGGAGTAGAGCCTGGGTTCTCTGCATGAGCTGCCAGTGCTCTTAACTGCTGACCCATCTCCCCAGCCCCTGGACCAGCTTTCAAATCTTCCTACTTTGATATTACAAATGGCAGTACACAGAAGGCTAGAGACAGAACTGATTTATCCTGGTGAGAGTAATTCTAGATCTGAATACTTTCCCAACTGGGTAACTGTAGAGCAATCGAGTGCTAAGGTAGAACACAGAGGCAGGAAGAATACAGGATACAGGGAACATGAGGTAAATGGTCTCGTCTTCTGGACCAGTGAACATCCCTGGGAGTGAGCCACTGAAACAGCATTCATTTAAGGCTGTATTCTGCAATGTTACTCTAACTACAAAGACTTGTGCTGGATACAGTTCTTCCCACCTTCTATCCCAGTCAGTAGTAAGATGATATATTAAAATGGGATTCTTCTATAAGCATTCTATGGGCTCAGTGTTCGATGCTCTTCCTACCAGCAATGGCTAGAGTGTCATGTTAAATGCAGAACTCACAGAAAAAGGAAGTGAAAGAATGTGACAAGGTGGAGTGTGACACAGCTCAACATAACTACTCCTGTCACCCTCACAAGGCTAGGACTGATTCATTCTCATTCTCTCTCTCTCTCTCTCTCTCTCTCTCTCTCTCTGTCTCTCTGTCTCTCTCTCTCTTTCTCTCTCTTTGTCTTTCTCCCTCCCTTCCTCCCTCTCCTCTCTTCTCTGTTTCTATCTCTGCTCTCCGTCTCTGTGTCTATTTCTGTCTCTGTCTCTCTCTCTGTCTCTCTCTGTCTCTCTCTCTCTCTCTCTCTCTTTCTCTCTCTCTCTCTGGTGGTACTGTTGGTGGTGGTAGCTGCTAGTTGGTTGGGTTTTTTTGGGGGGGACAGGGTTTCTCTGTGTAGCCTTGGCTGTCCTGGAACTCACTATGTAGACTTCCTGCCTCTGCCTTCTGAGTACTGAGATTAAAGGTGTGTGCTATCACCACCTGATACAATGAGAGATGGCCATAAAAAGTAATCAAACACAAGCAGACGACAGGTATGATATGACAGAATTATTCCTAACTGGGAATCCCGATTTCAGCTTTGTCATGGCTGTGGCCCTCTTCTTTAGTATCTGTGGGCCTGTTTGCTTTCTACTGAGGAGTATGGTTCAAGGAAGCATAGACGTTCACGGCTCTGGTCTAATGATAATCTCCAGGGAGCTTTCAAAAACATATATGCACAGGTCTAGTGTACTGAGACCTAAACTCCTGGGACTCCTGGCCAAATCAACATTTTTTTTTCTACTCTAGATTTTTTTTGTCTATAGATCTGTTTTGTGGCCAAAGGAATAAACATATAAATAGATGCTTAAGTCATTATCCAATAAAATACCTCAACAGAAGATTAGAGTACAGCTCACTGTGAGCGTATTTTTCCAGTGTAATTTACTTCTAGGAATCTGACACCCGTTTCTGGTCTCCTCAGGCACCAGCACTCATGCTTGCAGGCAAAACACCCATACATATAATAAATAAAAAAATTAAGTATTTGTCAAAAGAACAAAGTCAAGAAGCAAATATACCTCAGGCAACCTCAAAAATTACTTGACTGTTTTACCTTACCATCGATAGAAACCTAACAAACTTTATTTCAAAGTGAAGTAGACTTTTATAACTGCAACCGAATCATGTTTTACCTGGGAATGTACTTATTCATGATGGCATAGAAGCAGTTGTAGAGGTCGCTGCGAGGCAGCTGGAGACAGACCAGTGGTTTCAGTAGATGAGTCCAGCTCAGGGATGTGCTGTATTTAACGCTGCGTGATTTACAGTAAAAAGTAATTACAGATTCAATATCCAGGAGTAATTCTGCTGCCTTCTCCTCTGGCACTGAGAGCTGCTCTAGAATAAAGCATCAAACTAAAGTTATCAGGGAACTACAGGGCTTAGCTACTGGGCACACTACGTCACACGCTCATCATGTGAGTGTATTAAACTACCAAAAAGCAGGAACACAGCCTCAACACTTTGTCTCGTGACTGTTTCATTTTTATTTTTTGTAGCAGTGAGGTTGAACCTTGGCTTTACATGTGCTGGGTAAACGCTTCATCACTGAGCTGTGTCTAGCCTTCTCGTACTTAATAGACACTGGCTCACAAGTACAAAACTTAAGGAAAAACATAGTCAGAGTTCTTTGTAACATTCTAGTTTTAATCTTTAAAGCTGTCACCGTGTATACTCATTGGACATGGTACTGTGTTATATAACGACATCATCCTACAGCGAAATACTGTATGTTGAATATATTCTCCCCAATCTTCTTTTTAACTTAAAGCAAGACAGAAGTTACAGAACAACTATCAGTTTCATGTATGTGTTTGCTTACCTAGCCCTAAGAGAAAAGGGAAGACAGAAGACAGTTACAAACAAGTGGTACTCAGTAGTATTGACCACATGCATGCTAAACATAGGAGTGACAGTTAGAAGCAGGGCAGTAGGGATTGACAGGCATAGCTTAAGTTGCTGGACAGCCAAAGGCTGCTTCCTAACAAGACTGCCAATTGCTCCACAAGGTGCTGCTTTGGCAAGTAGAAGGGAAATTCATTTTCTACCATTAAATCCAGTATTTTACTCCTTCCTTTTCTTCATTTTAAATCTTAGTTTTTATTTTATAATAAATCCAACCAAATATCGACATGCAGAACTACCTCTGACTTTTCATACTGGTAGCTCTCATACAGAATAAACAGATAAAATACAAATTAAATATGAATACAACTATACCGTTATTATTTAGATCAAGGTGATCTCAGAAATATTAGATACATATCATGTAAAGTCTTCAAATTCCCTTTCTTTTGTCCACACTAGCAATAAAGTCTGTCAGTATGTCTTGTCTGTCTGACAGTCAATAGAGCTGGTGATAGAACCCAGGCTCTTGCACGTGTGTGTGTGTGTGTGTGTGTGTGTGTGTGTGTGTGTGTGTGTGTGTTCATTCATTCCAGGCAAGCACTCCACCACTGAGCTACATTCTAGAAACTATAGCTTCTGAATAGTTAGCACCCTGAAGCCTATTTAACCAACATGTTAGTTAACTAGGATGTAACAGGAAAAAAAAAAAGAGTCTGAGATACTATAAATGAATTAGAAAGACAGGGATAAACTGAATTAACTTAAATCTGTACCATGAATTAACACAGATTTTGTAGAGTGATTGGAAAACTATTCATCTATGATTTATAACAACTGAAAACAGTAGATCATGATCTGTTGTTTCTAGATAAACTTTCAAAATACAATCTCTTCTAACTGAAGGCCGCAAACAATCTCGTGGACCTACACGTGGACCTACACGTGGACCTACACGTGGACCTAC
>JANHMN010000011.1:40026075-40041359 GCA_030674055.1 Rhabdomys pumilio
TACACGTGGACCTACACGTGGACCTACACGTGGACCTACACGTGGACATACACGTGGACCTACACGTGGACATACACGTGGACCTACACGTGGACCTACAGTTCTATGAGAAACACGGTAAAGAGCATAACGAAACTCTAAGTGAATAAGAAAAATCAATAATATAAAATGAACAGTAAAATCTGGCTCTTTCTCAAAATCGTGTATCTCAAGATTTTGTTTACTAAAGGGCAAAACTATTTACAAGACAATTACAAATTTAAGATATCCCAAATTATAACTAGATAACATTTTTCACCGTTATCAAACTTACCAATAAACTCAAGGCAATCTTTATGAATAGTGTTCTGCTCAGGCAAGTCTAAAATACCATCCCATGATGCCAAACTATCACCTTTTCCTGCAACGTTCAGAGCAATCTGGAAGAAAAATATTAAAATATTACAAATATTAAAAATACGCTGTGTTAAGGAAAGCAGGACTTTAGGACTAATAGTAAGACTACAAGCTCACGTATCTGCGCACCATCAAGTGCCACCACCCACCACGTAACAAGATGCTCTTGTGTTAGATTTTCCCACTTCCTGTTGGCTCAGTGGGTAGAATGAATTACAAAATATGTGTGTATTTACAAACATGGCTTTATTTAAAGCCAACTTTTCTGACATGTAAAAAATAAGAACGTGATATTGTCAGATAAAAATATACCTATACCACATACTATTTTGAAATGTAAAGAATATTTAATGAACTGAGAAAATGTTATTTTGTAAATTTTTTCAAGTATGTGTAAGAAGTATTTTATTTATTCACTTACTTATTCATTTGTCTGTTTGAAACAGTGTCTCTCTGTGTAATCCTGGATATCCTAGAACTTACTCTGTTGAGTCAGAAGCGGTGGTCAGGGGAATCTTGCAACTCTGACTAGCAATCAGGTTGCTCCTTTACTTATACAGTTTCACAGAACAAAGAGAGACTGATGATTATCCAAGAAGTACAGATTATATCATTTTGTCTCAGGACATGTGTTTGATTTTTCATTACATGGCTTGAATTACGAGTGCAGCTACATTTAGAAAATACAAATACAGCAGATTTTTATTTTATTATTACCCTATAACTCCAAAGAATCTAAAGAATGTCTCTGCCAAAGCAAACACATTCATTATATGACAGCCTGCCTTCAGACTGGCGGTATTTGAAGTTTTAAAGCACTCCAGACAAATAGAAAGATATTTGAACTGTTTTTTATGTATAGCAAATACTAATACCTAACTCCTTATATTTATATCCTTTGATCATCCGAGCTATTAAGGAGGAAAAGGTTATTTTAGTCGATGGATCTTTCTTCCTGAGGTCTACTCCTCCAGGAGTGTACCCTGCATGATCCCTGATCTTTAAACAACATTGATAGAGAGCTCTAAGCATATTGTAAGAAGAGGCCTTTTATCTGTCACCAGTTATCCTGGCCAGTCAAGTGTGTCAGCTATTTCTGAGTTTATCCTGTTCCAATTATATGTCTGAGTTTGCTTAGGGGCGGATACCCCCAAGAAGATTCCTGGAGTCATGGCCTCATTTAGAAATTCCTAGCATCTTTGTGCTTCTCTGTGCTCATCACAATCTCCAGGGCATAAGGAAGACTTAGAAATAGAGCCAGATAAAGTTATTTCCCTAAGAGCAGAAGGGATACTAAATTTAGGGGGTTCCTAAAAAGACTCAGACAATTTTTTTCGGAAAAGAAAGTGGAAAATAGATCATAATGCAAAAAGTCTCTAAGAATGCAACATGCAGAGACATCGCAGCATTTGGCTCCACTTTGTCGGAACTGTGGCAAGCCGCTGTGCCGGCTTCATGACTTCCACTGTGCCCAGTGGATGTGGCAGTGACACCCAACCAAGAGTATTACTATGGTTTGGTTTTGGTTGGGTTGGTTTGGTTTGGTTTTGGAGACAGGGTTTCTCTGTATGGCCTTGGCTGTCTTCTTGGAGCTCACTATGTAGACCAGTCTGGCTTTGAGCTCAGAGATTCACCTGCCTCTAGCTCCTGAGTATGAGGATTAAAGGTGTGCAATTAACAGACTCAAGTGACAACTCAGCCAAGTGCAACAAGCGGTCCTTCCAGTGTCTGAATTTAAGTCACCTATCAAAATGTCTATAAGACAACTGAAGAGATTAGTTCAATACTACGGAATTACTGTTTTTAGCTATTGGTTAGTGGGAAGAGTCATTGGTTAAGACTTCATGCTCCTGTAAGTAACCCTAAGGAAACACTGTGTCACCCCCCACCAAAAGGGAAAAAAAGACATGAAAGTAGAAGCAGATCAACTGTAAAGAGGAACAGGGTGTGATGAGAGAGGATAGTGGAGGTGAACGTGATCAAAATGTACAATATGTCCGTGTGAAACTATCACAATGAAGGCATTGTAGTGCATAGTCAAACCGCACTCATAAGAGGTGAGAAGTACTGCTCTGCTGTCTAACGGTCTTAGGGTTACTTTGAAACTATTTTTCGGGAATTTCTTCTTTCAAGTATTTTAGTGTGCTACTAAGGATTTGCTTTAAAATAATTCAGCATGAAGGAGTCAAGAAACTCCTGTAAGATGGGCATACTAGTCAAACAAGACTAGTCAATCAAACAAGACTGGTCAGTCAAACAAGACTGGTCAGATACTAGTAAAGTTAAATAAAGCTGGGTTACAGATACATGATAGTTCATTCTATACCTCTCCACACTTTTTGATGGAAGGCACATGTAGCATCTGTAAATTCTGCTTCAGGAGATAGATATATTCTGCCTTCAGGGACATTACCAGATTAGAAGAACTATTAAAGAGAAGATGGCCCAAGCAAGTTGACTGCACTTTGAAATTGTGAAAACACTTATCCAAAGCAGTGGAATGTCAAATACCCATTTCTGAAATGTAAACACTGAGAATAATTTTACGTGTGCCACACACTATTCTGTTCAATTGTTCAAATTCCTGAAATAAAGCATTTAGAATGCTATGTGCAGTAATAATTCCATTTCTGTTAAATATATATGCACAGGGAAAACAAAAGAAAGACCAGAACATACATCTACACATTGTTACATGCTTTACCTGTTGGTAATAACACGATTTTTATTTCACCCTTTTGTGCTGATAATTTTCACAAATATGCAACTTTTTTTTTTCCAAGAAAGGGTCTCTCTGTGTAGCCCTGGCTGTCCTGAAACCTGCTCTGTTCAAAAGCTGGCCTCAAACTGAGGTATGCACTAATACCACCTAGCTACAAATATGTAACTTCTTCATTCAAATTTTTCTGTCTTCTCATTTTTTCAATCTCCCAGCCCTATCAACCCTTCATCTTCCCTACCTGTCCCTTCCCCCAATTCATGACTTTTGGTTGGTTGGTTGGTTGGTTGGTTGATTGGTTGGTTGGTTGGTTGGTTGGACGATCCATCTAGTATACTCGGGACCATCTATGTGAACTGCTCACTGGAGCCTTGGTGGGCTCACAGGTGGACACATAAGTGATGGCGTTTACTCCATCATTACTCAACTGTTCCTAAGAAGTTGTCCAGTAGAGATGGGTAGGGCTGGCTGGCTGAAGAGCCCGCCCTTAAGCAGGCTCAGTGGATAGCACAGTGGCTGAGCATTTGTGAAAAAAATCAAACACATATGTGAAGTGTGGTGCTGCCCACCTGTCATCTCAGCACTACGGAACAGAGACTGAGGAATGAGGATTGAAAGGCTAGGCTTGGCAAGATCCTGTCCCCCCCAAAATTAAATTAAAATAAAATAAAATAAAATAAAATAAAATAAAATAAAATAAAATAAAAACAGACCAACAAACAAAACCCCCACAAACATGAGAGAATAGTTGGGAAGCAAAATAAAGAAAAACTGTAACCAACACCCACAGACACATTTCCTTTAGCATATCTAAGGTCACTCCATGTGAGTCTATGTACATTCTATTTTGCCAACTGCTTTTATTTACTCACTTGCTACCATTCACTGAACAATATACATAAGCGTCACAGCCATTTCTAGTGGCTATAAGATAGTACCACTGTAAGCATTATTGGTAAGTATAGAAAACCTTCCAGGAACATTTATTCTGAGATAGTCTAATTACGTCTTCCTGGCAGGCCTGGAATTCACTATATACACTAGGGTGGCCTCAAACACCCAGAGATCTGCCTGTCGGTGGCTCCTAGTGCAGACAGGCATCAAAGGCATGTGCAACTAACTACTCCTGGCTCAGAAACGTACTTTTAGTTAAAGTTACTCAGATCAATTTTCTTGACGCAACATATTTATAAACAGTCTTTTCAGAGAGCTGAAAAACAATTATTAACAATTCTTTCAAATGGCTAAATCAGCTTCTAGTTACCTTCCAAACCTTGGCCCTCAGTTCAGCAGGCAGTGGTCTCCCTTGAATTATATTTCTCAAAGTTTCAAGATCACAACCTCCTGTTTGAAGGGCTTCTTCAAGATCTTTTTCCCTAGAAAAAAAGAAAAAAGAAAAAAAGAAAAGAAAAAGAAAAATTAAAAATCATTAAAATTACTCAACTCATGTCTTTCCCCTTGTACGTAAGCATGGCCAGTTAAAGGCGACATCTCAGAAGACAAGGTTCTCCACAGTCAGAATGCAATGGTGCAAGGCACATGCAGCTTCCATACGTTCTGCTTCAAGGATTCAATTCTCCTTAGCATAAATTATTTATCAGAAATTATCGATCAGAGTTATTCAATAGGAGATGGCACAGGCAAGTCGATAGCACTGTGCATTCATGGAAACAAATCACAGTAACGTGTTCGTGGCAATAGGACAGCTTGGGGCAGCACTCACCACACATCAGGTATTGTTCATTTATTGTTTGTCTATTTAAAAGCCGAGTCCCAGACACCCCAGGCTGGCCTCAAACGTAAACTCTTGTTCCTTCTCCCTCCATCTTTTATGAGCTGGGATCACAGAGCATCACCTCCCCAATCTGCATGTGTGCTTCTTAATCCTCACTACAGTGAACCCATCACTGGCTGCAGCTATGATGCAAGATGAGGCAAAGATGGGTCATGGACACTTACGAGACACACGAAATAACCATCCTATGGCATTAAAAATCCTTATACTTGCTTTTACTGTGTTACCATCACATGGCTATAATTAATAGCAAACCCAGGAGCCAAATGTTAGCAATCTGGATCCCAAATTTATGCTCATAATATTATGCTAAACAGCAGCAAAATGAGAAACACTAAAATTCAAGCAAGAATTCCAAGCCCGGCAGTTGGAGACTATTTAGTACATAATTATATCAATGTTATGCCCAGAGCACAGCCTGATGTACAAAGTATTTGATAAATGTCAGTGGAACAAAGAAGACCCCACTGTTACGCTAAAGCAAAATTGTAAGGAAACATCATTAACAATCTCGAGGGCAGTTATGCTCAGTCTCCCATGTCTGAGGAGAAAAGCAGAATGTTAATTTTCTTCCCACTGTGCATGATTAAGATGGTCAGTTAAGAACTTTCAGGAGGTATGAACTATTCTGTAGCTTGAAATACTGAAATGCCAGTTAAATCAATTCCCTACGGATTTCAAAGGTTGAGGTTCCAATACGTTATTATTTTAGCATACATTAAAATCTGTAAAGATGTAAAAAAACAAAAAGGTAAAACAGACAGATAATTTCTAACATGCTTAAAGCAACTTAAGGAGAAAGGTAGAGTTGCTAGAATCAGGAAATCAGTATCTTGTCTCTCTTCTGCAGTTTTAAAGAAAAATCAATTACCCTGACTAATTTAAGCCTCCCTATACTTATATAACCCTAAGACTGCCCTTTATGTGTGCACACTTCATTAGACGTTTGCTTGTTTGTTTGTTTGTTTTTCCAGACAGGGTTTCTCTGTGTAGCCCTGGCTGTCCTGAAACTCACTCTGTAGACCAGGCTGGCCTCAAACTCAGAAATCCACCTGCCTCTGCCTCCCAAATGCTGGGATTAAAGGCATGGGCCACCACTGCCCCGCCTAGATTTTTCTCTTAACAGAAAGGAATTACATGAAAATGTAATCACTTGGGTACAATCAACAGTAAAGCACTGGCCACGTGTCCCTCAACAAAGTCCAAACTCCTGTGAGCACACCGGTGACCACACAAGACATATTTTGGTCTTTTGCAAATAATCACTAAAAAAGTTGGAAGAAAAGTAAACAGGATGAGAAATTTCAGGTTTAGAGTTGATAGTGCAGGTCTGCCTCATGAAGATAAAAGTCTGTCTAGTGCATGCTAACTAAGCTCCATAAGACAGATGATCAAAATTTAAAATATGGTTTGTAACTATATAATTAAGAAAATACAATATATGCCTGGTGAATAAATGCCATGTTTGTCAACTGTGTGAATGAAATGAGGAAAATATCATTTAATTGAGATGGAATTTTATATCATAAATGAACCAGAATTGTTCTAATTTTTTTAGTGCAAAATCTTATGTTCCTTTTGAAGTAGCTCTGCCAAATACCTTACTATTCCGTTCAGCATAGCAAGCACTTCTAGTACGTGTTGCGTCATAGTAATGTACAAGCACACCTGTTGATGGAGCTGCCACCTGGACTCTGTGATGCTGTGCCCGGGGGATCACTGTCGGTGATAGCACTTCTGTAAGCAAGTACTGTAGAGACCAGTAAATACTATACTTCAAGGAGTAAAAGACACTTCCCACCTAAATAATTAAAAATAACAGTGTCTTTTGAGGGAGGCAAAGGCTCAGTTTCAGACGTTATACACAACCATTTGTAACTGCTGCAAACTCTGCAATTAAAGATTGTACAGAAGGATGAACAGAGATGAGAACTCTATATGGCACTCAGCCCTCAAATAGGCTCACATCTCAGCCTTTGAGCATGCAATATCTACAAGTCTAACTGGTGAGTGAGAGAGCTGTAGTGTTTTTTAGTCTTCTTTGGCTCTAAGAAATTCTGAACTGACCTTACAAGCTAAAGGTTGAACAAACGTCCTAGACAGGCAGACAAGGTCCCCAAAATGAAAAGTACAGGCTTTATTCATAAAAATAATGACCCCCTTTGCTCAGCAAGTTCAAGACACGGCAAATACAAGGCTTTGTGACTGGAAACTGAAAACCACCTCCCTCTTGGCTCTGTAACTCTGAAACTATAACATATGTTAGAACACAGCAGCATGCTTCAATGAGCTACCAATAATAACGTGCTTACAACATAGAAGTAAAAATCCAGCAATGGGTGATCTCAGGTTCATGAGGCTAAAAGGCAGGAGGATTGTGGGAGTTCGAGGTCAGTCTGGGAACTACAGAGTGAAACCCTGTCTCAAAAAAAAAACAAACAAACAAAACACAAAAACAGCAAACCACTAAAATCAGAAAGTAATAACTACCTTCAAAATAAAATGCAGTAACATTTCCCCTCATCAGATATTTTGTGGCAAAATCCTGAGTGCACTCTAAGCCCAGCTGCTCTGGAATTGCAGCCAGGCAGACACAGGCTTATTCTCCAGCTATGAGCTGAGGCTGAGCCTCTTCCATCAGACAGAAGCTGGAACATTTGGAACTTGTGCACAATTGTACAAGAGACAAAAGCATAAACTCCAGCCACTTCCAAACTTAGTATGCATTTTGCCTGCTTTGGGGATCTCTTTCCTCCTGCTGGGTTCCCCAGTCCATCCTTAACATGAAGGGAGGCGACTAGTCTTATTGTATTACATATCTTATTGATATGCCATGTTTGGTTGATATCCCTAGAAGGCTGAAGGAGCAGTTCTAGGGGAAAGGGGTAGGAGGTGGGGAGGGACTGGTGGGACAGGAGGGAAAACAAACTGTGGTTGGGTTGCACATTAGATAGGTTTTTTTTCATTGCAATTCAGTCCACTATCATCGAGGCGGGGACCATGGCAGCAAACCCGCAGTCATGGTGCTGGAGAAGCTGAGGGTTCTATATCTTGATCCGAAGGCAGCAGCAGGAGACTGTACTCCACTGGGCATAGTTTGAACATATGTAAGACCTCAAGGCCTGCTTGCACAGGGACACACTTCCTCCACCAAAGCCACACCTACTAATATTGCCACTCCCTATGGTCCAAGCAATCAAACATGTGAGTCTGGGATCTGGGGGGAGGGGCATATCTATTCAAACTACCACTGGTTGTAATCTATGAGCGATGAATAAATAAAAATTAAAAAAAAAGTATCACATCCATTAGAATTCGCTCATTACTTCCTCCCACCAGCCCTTTCTCACCTTGTTCCCAGCCTGTAGAAACAATTCATTTATTCCCTGCCTCTCCACATTTACCTATTTGGAATAGTTCACATAAGTGCAATCATGACTCATGACCTTTAATGCCTGGCTTCTTCTGTTAGCATTATGTTTCCAGCTCTGCTCGGATTATAGTCTACGTACCAGCACATGCTTTTACTGCTAGATAGTCTTCCATGGCATGAATATATCATATTCCGTTTATTATCTGATAGTTATTTCAAGTTGGATATTATGATTACTTATTAAACATAAAAATAAACACCAAGAATTCAGCTGGTTAAATGTACACTTTATCCTTAAAGAGCTGTGGAAGACTAAGAATTAAATCTATTACATGGATGGGAGTGGCTCTCCCACTGGTTTGCAGTTCATTCAGTTTTCTTTAAAGGTAAAGCCCCCTGTGTACAGATTAAGCCACGACAGCTCAGTATATGTCTCATGTCTTCATCACAGATAGCTTTAAGCCTGACTAATTGTTCCTACTTTTAAAATAGCTAACTAATCACCTGTAAGCACCAGCAAAAAGTATGACAAGCAGCCAGCACTTGTTTCAAACTATCCCATGGCTTATTTTGTACCCTGTGCTGCTTAAAGTCTTTCCTAGTGCCCAGCTCATGAGACGTCAGCCCTAAACTTCTTTTTTTTTTTCTTTTCTCTTTTGTCCCCAATAAAATATTTTATTAATTATTTGGCAAGTTCATACAATGTACCCTAATCACACTCATGTCTCATTTCTCCTGGAATCCTGTATCAAGTAAAGAAGATGCTAAATATAGTTCTTTTGGTCAGACATCCCTTACAAATGTGACAGCTACAAGATTTCATCACTATGCAACAGGAGAAGGATATGGAGGTCACAGTAGTTTAGTTCTGTAAAATTAGAAATTAGCTATAAATAGAATAAATGCCATTAAGTCTTTTTTTTTTTTTTAATTTTTTTTTATCCACAAGCCATGAAGATCATGTTTTACCAAATGGCACCCATGGTAGCTCTTCCTCTTCTAAGAAAAAACTTCAAGGGATTACTACTTAGTGGGGGTGGAAGGGTCTAACAGTTGCATGTGTAATGTTGAAACGTGTTCATTTCAGCTGTAAGATTTTTCCATACTGAACTACAGAGGAGTTTCTCCACTGATGGACAGTAACTTCCGACTGCTCTAGCTCCTCTGCCCCATGCTTTCTCAAGACAAAAGTCCCCAGCATCCTCCTGTTTACCTGTTCTTTTACTTCCTGGTGCACCTGTGTGTGTGTGAACGTGCACATGCCACAGCACGTGTGTGGAGGCAACGGGGCAACTTTCAGTTTTCTGATCTACCACATAGGTCCTGGGGATCAAACTCAGGCAGTCAAGCTTGGCAGCAAACGTCTTTACCCTTTACCTGCTTAGCTGCCTCACTAGCTCACTTTTCTGTGGAGGTATCTTCAACCAAAGCCAGGTACTTGGAAATTTAAAAACAGAGCATACTGTTTGCCTAAAATAGGACTGGAATGAAAATGGCAAACGTCTGCAGAGACATTACATACATCTGTTATAAATTTCTCTTTTTTTTTCTTTCTTCTTGGTTTGTTGTTGGTGTTTGTTTGTTCGTTTGTTTGTTTTGGTTTTGGAGACAGGGTTTCTCTGTGTCCAACAATTCTGGATATCCAGGAACTCTCTTTGTAGACCAAGCTGCTCTGGACTCATAGAGCTCTGCCTGACTCTATCTCCTAAGTACTGGGATTAAAGGCGTGAACCACCACACACAGCTTTATTACAAATTTCTGCTTTACCCAAAATACACTGATTTTTTTTTTTAAAAAAGTATTATTTTTCCTGAAAACGCTGTCTTAGAAAACAATAGTCTGCATGAAAAATAAAAAGTGACATCATTATGCTACGTCTGGGCAATTATTCACAATGATACTTTATTGACTTAAAAAAAAAACATACTTTGACAAGAGAAGTATATGGCAGATTTATGTTTCAAAACTGGATTCCAAGCACTGACAGAGATTTACTTGATAAAGACACTCTCATCCTCATTGTGGCTGTTAAATCGTATGGACTTCACAAAATAAACCTCAGGAAGGTCTGGTTCATTGGATATGATGGTGCCCATGTTATCCTAGAACTGAGGCAGGAGGACTGCCACGCTTAAGGTCAGCCTGGCCTACTTACGAGTTCTAAACCAACCTAGACCTTGTCTCAAACAAAAGAGGATTCCTGTATTCAACTGCATATTCACAAGAGGGTGCATTTTCATAACTTTTATCCTTCAAAACAAAGAAAAAGGGTCAGGGAGATGACTCAACAGGTAAAGACACCAGCTGTACACGCCGCTGACCTGAGCTCAACCTCAGAACCCACATGAAAGTGGAAGGAGAGAACTAACTCCACAAAGCTGTACACACACACACACACACACACACACAC
Organism: Rhabdomys pumilio; assembly: GCA_030674055.1. Taxonomy (NCBI): domain Eukaryota; kingdom Metazoa; phylum Chordata; class Mammalia; order Rodentia; family Muridae; genus Rhabdomys; species Rhabdomys pumilio. The sequence goes on from JANHMN010000011.1 coordinate 40,036,770, forward strand.
ACACACACACACACAGAGAGAGAGAGAGAGAGAGAGAGACAGAGACAGAGACAGACAGACAGAGACAGAAAGAGACAGACAGACAGAGACAGAAAGAGATAAAGATCAGAAACTCTTTACAGGGGAAATAATACACAGTAAGTTACTTACTTCCCTATCACTGAATTAAAGCAACAGAAAAACTGCTGAGCTGTTAAGACTATCAAAACAGTGTACTTGCTTACATGTCCTACACATTACCACAAATAAAAATATACTAATCTTTCAATATCTGATAGATTAATTATCATATTACCATGCAGTATAATATAAATACATTACATGCATTTATTTAAACATATATATTAACATATAACATTAATAATTTACTTTCTATTTAGATGATGCAGGTAACCAGACATTAAAGTTAAAAAAACAACAATGATTTGGGGTAGGCATATGAGAACACAGTATTATGAAAATAAAAGGTCTATAAAGATATAAATAGTATACATATATATAATTTCTCCTTATCCTATCATATTAATCATAAATTATCTCTTCTCATGGATGTAAGAGGTTAGTGATGTACACATCTCATACATATCCTCATATCTACATAGGGTCCACAAATAGTCAATATATGCTCAACACATATGCACATGTATGCTCAACAACACACATCTTTTGAATACTGTACTTTCCAAAATACATAGCTGATTCAACATTTGATCCACATTTTTTTTGAGGACTTCCTTTAGGAGTCTTAAGGGAAATGTGACATATCTAACATAAATGCAATCAGTATTAGAAGGAACTCGGGTGGGGCTTACAGAAAGGAGATGCTGATTAAGTCCAGCTCTTTTATGAACAGGATTTGCAGAATGACCACTCTGATTCCATCCTCGCACCTCCAAGAAGACATTAACAGTAACTCTGAGTAATTCCTGTCTCAAAGAGCTGCTGTAAGATGCACATGTGTGTGTACCTGGGTGTGTAATGGAAAAGTTCTACATACATACTTAACATTTCTTATATTTCTTTGCTAAAATTCTTAAATATCATATCTGGTATGGCTTGACTCTGAAATGCTCTCACAAAGGCTCACATTTGAACACTTGGTCCTCAAACTGTGGTACTATTCTGTATTATTCCTCCTGACAAAGTGATGAATTAAAGCAACTAAAACAAAGCACTACAGTGCCCAGCTCTGGCTTTAATACTGCTTCCATTTTCCCCCTAAACCTTACCCAGCAGCCTGAATATAAACCGTACTGAGTGCATGTTTGCTGAGCCATGAATGCTTTGCTAAACCATTTTGCTTTCTGATACATAAGGGCAGCTATTGTCTTTGGTTGACACCAAACAGAAGCCACATTTCAGCATTATGTAGCAGAAATGCTTTGCCAAGTATAGTTTATCAACTCTATTCAAAGTTGCCCTCTTCATAACTAGCTGTATATTACAGTACATAAAGATGTTTCTTATAGAACTGACCCTTTTCCACTAAAAGAAGTTAAGAAGAATTGCGCAAAACATTAGAATTATAAATTAAAGTGCATATTGAGTAAAATTTATAAATTTAAGTTCAGAATGCCAACATTTACATAATTAAAAGACAAAGGTTGACTATGGCTTTGGATCTCTAAGGATTATTAAGAAAGCATTACCAACTTTTGAATTTTAAGAATTTAACTTTTTGGAGTTCCAGGACAGCTAGGACTACAAAACAAAACAAAAACAAGAACAAACCAAAAAAAAAACAAAAAACAAAAAACACAAACAAACCTTTGTCATCAAAAACAACAACAAAACCCCCTTAACTTTCTCAATTTAAATTCAAGACTAGTTTTTTTTACCACACTTTTTGAGCTCACATGGCTGAAGTTCTAAAGAGGTAGGAGCTGAGACAGTTTCCAATCGCCTTTCCAAAGGGAATAAGCATTATACCAGCCAGCAATTAGCTCGTGGGAACACTACTGTTAGGTACTATATATGGTTACACAAACATTGGCATTCGTTCACATATACATTCATCCAACAAATATTTACTGAGCTGCCTATCAGTCATTCCCCCTTGAGAAGTTCATTATCTATAAAGCAATAAGTGAGACAGCTCAGCACTTAAGGGTTTTCTGCCAAGCCTCACTTCCTGCGTTCAATAACTGGAACACACATGGTGGAAAGACTCTTGACAGACCTCCACATGTCCCCCCTACACATTAAGCACATGAACACACATATACACACCACAAAATGTTAAAGAAATAAATAAAGAGCTTTGTGGTTATATAAATTATAGCATATTATGCTATAATACAATGTAACATAATAAAAAAGATAAATTCTTCTGGCTTTCTGAGATACATATTATTTATACCTTGTTAGCTAAAGAAACAGAACCGATATCACAGAGGAACTACTGAGAAATAAAGAATCTCAGATCCCACCTAACACCTACGGAATCAGTTTGCATTTTTAACAAGCTTCAAGGTAATTGTAACACATATTTAAATTTTAGGAGGAGCTGATGACTTAAAACATAACTAAAAACAAGTAAATAGGTAGAAGTAATGTCAAAGAATCTAGGTACTCAAGGATTTATTTATTTATTTTTACTTTTATGTGGATGAGTGTTTGCCTGCATACCTGTGAACCATGGGGAGCCTAGAACCAGCAGAGGCCAGAAGAGGGTGTTGGATCTCCTGGAGCCGGAGTTACAGAGTGTTATTTTTGGATGCTACCAACTGAACCCAGCCTCTTCAAGAGTGGCAGGTGCTCTTAACCACACTAAACCATCTCTCCAACCCCTAAAAAATATTTTAAGCCCCTTTCTGAGCTCTTTAAAAATATTTATACAATTTTTAACAAGTTCAACTACCTAATTCCACTTATTAGGAAGGAAACTGAAAAATACTACTCACTATCCACAAAGAAAAAAGACAGGAAAAAGTAGTGAAAAGCAGTTTCAAACAGGTATGGCAGTGCTGGCCTATTTAAAATAACACTAATCTAACACTAATCAGCTAAAAAAAAAAAAAAAAAAAAAAAAGACCTAAATGTGTCATTGTGTTACACTATGTTGAAGTTCTTTTTGTTGTTTAGCTTTTTGAGATAGGGCCCCACCACTTATCCATGGCTGGCCTGGAGCTCACTGTGTAGATCAGGATGGGGTCAAACCCTGCCTCTGCCTCCTGAGTACTGGGATTAAGGATATGCCCAATCAAGCCCATTTTAGTTGACATTCTTAAATGAGGCTTCTGATCTAGATCATAAATTCCTGGAGGACAGGAGCCTAGGTTTTTCTCTTGGCTCTCTTCCCCCTCCTCCTTCCCCTTCCTTCTCTCCTCCCTTCTCCATCTTCCCTCCCCTTGACCCCTTTCTTCCTTTTACTTTACCTAGTTCATGCTCTGTGGTTTCTGAGACAGGGTCTCACTCTGCAGCCCAGTCTGTCCTAAAATTCACAAGGTAGCTCTGGTTAACTTTGAACTTACACCAATTCTGCTGTAATTCCAATTTGGTCTCCTGAGTGAATAACACTGGAATCAGGAGTAAGTCACCATACCCAGCCTAGTTTTATTCTTACACACTTCCATTTGTAAACTGAATGATCCTTTGCCATTAAGATGAGTTGGGTGGTAACATGCAAAATACACTATGGAAAACTTTACAAGTGACAAAGTCAAAATTAAAACATGACACCATTCTGTAATGATTCCATTTACCAAACACTCAAAGAAAAGTGGGTTTACTAACCTATGGCTCCCAATCCCCAAGACTTTCTTATTCTATGGAAACTGGTCAGGGGAAGAGTAAGACTGAGAGAAAAAAGGTAGAAGAGGATGGAGGGAAACCGCAAGAAACAGCTCAGCGCTCCTCCACTCATGGAAATAAAACAAGTAAAAGAGGGAACCCACACCAAACATGCAGACTGTGCTGGGTAGTTTTCTGTCAACTTGATACAGGCTGAAGCCATCTGAGAGGTGAGATCTTAAATCTTCATAAGATCAGCTGTAGGCAAGCCTGTAAGGCATTTTCTTAATTAGTGACTGTTAGGAGATCCCAGCCCATTGTAGATAAAGTTACCCCTGGGTTGGTGGTCCTGAGTTATAAGAAAGCAGGCTGAGCAACCCATGAGGAGCAAGCCAGTAGGCAGAACCTCTCCATGACCTTTACATCAGTTTCTGACTCTAAGTTTCTGCCCTGTGTAAGTTCCTGTCCAGACTTCCTCCAGCGATGACAACGATGTGGAAGTGTAAGCCAAATAGACCTTTTCCTCCCCAAGTTTATTTGATCAGGGTGTTTCATCATAGCAACAGACCTGGCCTCACAGAGGTGGAGCACTCCTTTGATCCTGGCACTTGGAAAGCATTGGCAAGAGGATCTCTGTGAGTTCGAGGACCCCTGGTCTACAGAGAGATTTCCAGGACAACCAGGAATACACAGAGAAACTCTATCATGAAAAACAAACAGATCAACAAAAGACATGGACCTTAAGGGTACCTTTAGAGAACAAATGCTGCTCCTAGCAACCATCCACTAGAGTGACCTTGCTCATAAACACACACACACACACACACACACACACACACACACACACACACACACACA
>JANHMN010000011.1:40041369-40070583 GCA_030674055.1 Rhabdomys pumilio
ACACACACACACACACACACACACACACACACACACACACACACACAAACGAGAATCTCAATCTAAGACTTCCTTACAATGTTTTAACTCAGAAAAACTAGTTCCCCTACAGTTCTTAATCAACTGACTAAAGGCAGATGATAATACAACTCAACCTTCCCAAGCTCCAGACTTCATGTTATAACCAGCTAGGACACTTTCTGGAAAGTTCTTATTGACTTTCTCTTAAGTCAAACAATCCTAGCTAGTATTCTCCAAATAAATCCTTAGTTTTCTTGCCTTTGCTTCCATTTCTACTGTTTCTCGGTTCTCTTAAAGGCACAACACTATCCTGCATTTAGCCCCTAGCCATGTATGGTATTTAATATTTGAAATATGGCTCGAACAACTGAAATTCATGATAGATGTTAAGTGTACATAAACTTTTTCATATGGGTAAAAATTAAAAACTAAATCTGGTTGTGGTGGTATCCACCTCTAATCCTAGAGCTTAGGAGACAGAGGTCAGCCAAGGCTATATAGCAAGCTCTAGGCCAGCTAGGAGTACACTGTGAGACACTGCCTCAAAACAAGTAAATAAATGAAGAATTGTTTTTAAATCATAGGTACATGCTCAGATAACATAGTGGTGTTGGATATATATTTTTAAACACAGTAAAAGTTCTACCTGTTTTTTTTTATTGTTGTTTTTTTAGTTTTCAATGAGGCAAAGGGAAAAAATTAATTACTTCTGTAGCTCACATTATAGTGATCATTTTGAAGAATGTTAAGGTAAATCTTACTAATTCTTCAGAGTCTAACTCACACACCAGTGCCTCCATGAAGCTTTTGTAATGCATGCTGAAGTGGTTTCTGCCTCTTCTGAACTCCCAGGACACTTTTCTTTACAATCTCAAAGAACAAAATTAACTTTATCTTGTTACATGTGTACCTGTCACAGTCCCCACAAGTTCAATTACTCAATTTCTATATGATATGTCCCTTTCTGCTATTTTCATTGTCCTCAATTAGTAAAGTACAAGTTTACCAAAGGCTTGCAATGTGTGCGGGTAAACTGAGACAGTGATATACAAACACTGTGAACAACAACAAAATCCATGAGTATTACACCTAGTCAATACACTTAGATCAACTGTAAGATAGATAGATACATACATACATACACACACACACATACACACACACACACACACACACACACACACACACACACTACTTCAAAAGTAGAAGGGTTCGCCAAAAATTAATGACACTAGGTGGGAAAAAAATGCCTACCAAAAAGGTATTGGGAGGGCTGGGGATGTATCACACACAAATGGTAGAGTACTTGTCCCAACAAGCATGAAGCCCTGGGTTCAATCTCCAGCACGAGACAAACCAGGCAGGATGGAGCTCGCCTATAATCCAGCACACAAAAGGAGAAAGCAAGAGAATCAGAAGTTCACAGTCATCCCGAGCCACACAGGAAGTTCGAGGCCAGCCTTGGGCTACATGAGTTCCTTTAAAAACCAAAACTTCCCACAGCCCCAGAGAGACATGCAAATGCTTGAGAGAAACAGTAACGAAGTTTAATACGCCATCCAAAGCCATGAAATTAAGTTGTGAGGAAAGTGGTGGGAAGGAAAAGTAACAAATGTTGGAAACTAATAATAATATTTTTTTAAAAACCTGAGCTACGTAGGAGGAATCCTGCTGGGTGTATCTCACAACCTCTGCACTGTCAAAGGTCGCCGTGGTTATTTCAAAAGATCTTATTTCATATGGTCTGAGATCTCCATCCAAGAACTTCCTCCTTAGTGCTCCCATTCCAACTCCCTGGCTAGGGACTCGGCGAACTCAGTGTGGAAGCCACTGTCTCCGCTGGACCAAGCTGGAGGACCTGACTTAGGCGCAGATGCAGGACGACCCCTGAGTACCCGGGATTCAGCCCCAGCCGCAGAAGCCCGCGGCAGAGGGGACCCTGAAGCAGAGGGGGCGGGGCAGGGAATCAGAAGGACAGGTGCCTCTGGCTCCACGCACCGCCAGCCAGCACCTCGGGGACAAGCAGGATGGAGAGCAGGAAGAGAGGGGGCCAGTGGGAATTTAACCTGGGCTCGCACTCACCAGCTGTCCCCGCCCGACGTTGACAGTGGCAGAAGCTCTTCTCCTTCCGCCATTGCTGTTGACGTCCACGTCACTTTGCCGAAAAGTGGACCTGGCGCCGAGACTATCTCAGAGACTCAGTGTCGTAAAAGGAGTTATGAAGTCTGAGACTTGAGACTCACCAGAGCGAAAGAGGGAGGAGGTGAGGAACTGGAAGGATGCAACGTCACCGCGTCCCCAGGGCGAAAGGCGGAGCCCGGAGCTTGCGAGAGGGAGAAGCTTATGGAAAACCACAAACCCCAGGATGCCAAGGGGCCGCAAACGGAGTGGGAGGGGCAAAGGTTTGTGGGCGGGGCCTCAGATGGGCCGGCCCTGAGGAGTGGGCGGGGTTCTCAGGAACTGGGCGGGCCGCGGCGGGTAGTCGCCGCTCAGAGGAGGCTGTGAAAGTGAAGCCCCTTGCTTAGCATCTTGTTAATGTCTGGGTCTCTATTTGGCTGTCCGGTGTGAGCCAGAATTAAGAGTCCCAGCTAGTGAAGAAAGGAGGGCAAATATGAATTTACACAGAGAAGGTAGGCTGAATGGAAAGTAAGGAAAGGACAGATCACTTAAGGACCATTCAAAAAAAAGGCCGGGGGACTTAGTGAAACCATACAAGGCTTACCCAGCGTCCTCAATGGTTCAATCACCAGAGCTACAAGAAAAATAAAAATTCACGAAGGGCTATGTCAAGCTATTCAGTTAAAAAAAAATTATACTCTAGCCTTCTACCTTAAAAATGTCTTCTAACAGGCAGGAGAATCAACTCTAGTTCTGAAACTGAAATTCAAGTTTAAAAAATCAGTTTAAGAAAGCTGCCAAGATCCTTCCCTTCCTTTCCTCTGTCCCATTTGTCCCTTCTAAATGGGCCTCCTTGTTCTGCACCCAGGTTTCATCCACAGCACCAGAGTTACCAAAACACTAGCCTCTGGACTACATTTGACTACTACTACAGATTCAAGATGGACCTGAAGAAACACTTTTAAGCCCAGGACAACGATGCAGTTAACGACATGAAATATATGAATTAATCTGAAAATGTCATTGTTAGATAAATAAAACATTACAAACGAATGGCGTTGTTTATGTTTGATATCAATTCATTAGCAATAGATGCATACACACTGAAAAATGCAGGGGTGATGTGTAGAAAAATTGATAACAATTAACTTTTAGATGAGGCAGAAATGACCAGAAATCACGTTAAGTAAACTAAGTTTCTGTTTCATTGGTTGGTTGCTTTTGTTTTATGTTTTGTTTTGTTTTGTTTTGTTTTTTGAGATAGAGTTCTCACTAGCCTTAACGAGCTTGGAATTTGCTTTTAGACCAGGCAAGACTCATGGAGATCCATTTTAGAGATGGGGGTTTTCTGTAATGTTATCCAGGTTTGTCTTGACTCCCGGCTGGTGTCTGTGAGCTCCTAAGCTCAAGTATTTGTCCTACCTCAGCCTCAAATAGGTAGTGTGACGGGTGTTTGCCACTGTATTGGTTCTAATATTTAATATTTTGTTATTTGGAGCTGAGAGGCACCTTCAGGGTTATCTATCATATATCTATCTAATAAAATATACTTTGGTACCTAAAATGCTTTATAATTTTAAAAACTATTTAAACAGTGTGGTACAGCTGTCTCAGTTATAAACCAAAACAGAATGACTCTCCTTCCAAAAAGAGACAATAAGAAGCTGAACATTATCACGGTCGATTCCAAGCCTGGAGTAGATGTGGAAAGTTCAGTTCTTCATGGTGAAAATTCATTTTTACGTAGCATGTGGCTATAGATGACCATTATAAAAAATAAAAGGTGTAAATCTAGGTCAAGTCATCGTTCTGATACATATCCTCTGATGGATCCCTTCAGTTGTGCGGGAAGGTTTTCAGAAAAATGGCTCAAAAACTACTTAGGGACATGCAAACCATCGTTCACCAGTCAAGGTGATTCTAGCCTACAGGTGAAGTTTGTTTTTATTGTAATCAAATTAGTGACCGTGTTATAGTCTGTTTGGTAAAATATTCTATTAACATATTTTACTTTTCCCAGATGGTGGTGGTGCATACCTTTAATACCAGCACTTGGGAGGCAGAGGCAGATCTCTGTGTTCCAGGCCAGCCTGATCTACAGAGTAAGGTGCAGGACAGCCAGGGCTACACACTGACCCTGCCTCAAAAAACTAATAGATAGATAGATAGATAGATAGATAATATATATATATATATATATATATATATATATATATATATATATATACATATATATATATTAATATTTTCAAATAGTTCTTCACTCTGTGCAGGTAGTTTAAATCTTAGACGTCTCCTTCACCTGTTCAGACCAGCTATGTGGGTATTCTACCTGTGCAAGTCTGAGACCCAGGTCCAGACAAGTGCTGTGCTTGTTTAGATGGTCTGCTACTTGTATCTTGAAATTAATGCTTGGAGTAAAGAGTCCTTTTTTTTTCTTTTTGTTTTGTTTTATTTCATTGTTTTTTGAGACAGGTTTTCTCTGTGTAGCCCTGACTGACCTGGAACTCACGTTGTAGACCAGGCCCGTCTCCCAAGTGCTGGGATTAAAGCCGTTGGCCACTAAGCCTAGCTGAGTCTTCCTGTTTTCATTTTGTACCAGTCCTCACAGTAAGGATAGCTACTGCTATATAAAATAAAGAACATCTTGATGTCTAATGAGGCAAGCTTTCCTTTGCTAGCAACACAGTCGACAATGGCATTTCCTCATTGCTCATCTACCCATTGCAAGTTGCCTATAATCTTCATTTTGAGACCACGACGCTCATAGTGAATCCCGTCTCCTCCGATGCTTTTGAAGTCAGCTCCTCACAACATTAGTCCACTTTTGGTTGTCGTTCTTGAATAGGTTCCTCCGATTCATTCTCCCCTGGTGTTTGCCTCGTTGTGGGTTGCTAATACCCAAGCTGGTGCGACAGCACGTATTTCAGCTGCAGGTAGGTCTTCTGCCCTTTCCAATCTTACTTTCGTTCTTTCCCGGCATCATCTTCCTTTACCTTGCTTGGTCTTCTGAGAAACCAAATCCCCCACTGGATCATTGGTAAGGAGGCTGCTGAACTAGTGTGAACAGCTCTGGTTGTGAGTCCCCTCCCTCATCATAAGCCCTTGCTTTTGCTCTGGCTCCAGCTCTGGCTCTAGTCTCCCGAGTCTCGTAACATGCCTCATTCCCTGAGACGACCATACCTTTACTGCCCAAAGAACATTTTCTAGCTGGCTGCATGTTTTTGTGAGTGTTCTTCTAGTTACCTGGATCGTTCCACGTTTAAGATTTGAGCAGGAAATCACAAGAAAAGTATACTAAGTTCTAGTGATAAACCTCTGCTTCACACCAAACCGAAAAAATAAAGCTTTTAAGAGATGGAGCCGTCATAATGAAATCATGTACCAGCACCTCTCTTACAGTGTTTTTCTCTGTCATCTATAACATTTCATTTGCATATCTTTCTCTGGAGCAGAGGAATATAGTCTTTTCTGTGGTTTCCATAAACCCAGTGCTATGCTTATGCGAAGGTGACCGTGGTGACCTGTACCTAATGCTGTCCACTCACAACATCATCCAGTGGGATCTTGTGTTCCCAGCCCTCATTTATTTACCTATTGTGGTCCTCACATCCTAAAGAAAAGGTATAAATAATACTTTTCACATTATTCTTGGAGAAAATCAAATTTTTATTTTTTTTAAAAAAAGCATTTTACATAAGTTGTAAAAAACATAAAAATGTTTTTATTTATTATTTGGTGTTTGGGGTCATATTATTATGTGATCTATGTTGTATCATATACACTTAATTTATAAGTGTATATTCTATAACAAACATCAAATTCTCAATAAATATTTGTTAAGTGAACTGAGGGATTTGGGGGGTATTTTTTAGGATAGATGAAACCATTAAACTACACAGAAATGACTAGTTGGTATCAAGGTCTACAATCATAAACTGATTTGTGTGGTCATGGTAACTGAATTATATGGTAGTTTCATTTATTGATTTTATGCATTCATTTATTTACTTAGTTACAAGTTGGAATTAAATCTTGTCTGCCTCAAATTCCTAGGCTCAACTGACTTACCTGCTTTAGCTTCTTGAGTAGCTGGGAATATAAGGGCATTCTACCTCACTTGTGTCCTTTGCTTTCCACTATAGTATTATAGTGTGTGTGTGTGTGTGTGTGTGTGTGTGTGTGTGTGTGTGTGTGTAAATATATGAATTACAACTCTTGATCACTTATCCCATATTCACAGAGTGCTTTTGTGACTCGTGAACATTCTCAGATAATGACGAAATAATGAGATATAGTAGTCTAACAAATTACCTCAGAACTCAATTACTTGAAAGGAGAAGCATTTATTATTTCTCAACTTCTGTGCATCAGAAATTTAGATACAGTTTAGCTGCATGTTAAGGCTTGGATTTTTATTTTGTTTTAAGACATGGTCTCACTGTATAGCCCTGGTTTTCCTATAACTGGCTACATAAACCAGACTGTCCTGAAACTCACAAAGATCCATCTGGCTCTACCTCCTGAGTGCTAGGATTACATTTTCTTTTGAAGTCATGATCAAGATCCCACAAGGTGGCAGTCATGAAGTCAAAGAAAGGCTTCACTGGGGCTAAGTGGTCACTCCCTTCCCTAGTGGGTCACTCACACTGCTGACAAGTCTTAGGCCCACCCTATATGAGCTTCATGGCCTGCTTGAATGTCATCTTAACATGTGGACTGCTGTCCCTCAAGAATAACTCTGGCCACATACCTCTGAGGCTAAAGGGTCTCAGCACCAATCCTAAAAACCTGAGTTTGAACTTAGAAAGAGGGAACAAACTCCCTCAAGTTGTTTCTCTCTCTCTCTCTCTCTCTCTCTCTCTCTCTCTCTCACACACACACACACACACACACACACACACACACACACACCATGTAATTAAAAAATAAGAAAAGAATTGAGAAGAGAATTGGGGTGATTGAGAGCCAGAGGGAGCTTCCCCTTCTAATGGGGATGGGGAAAGGACTTGCATGAGGGGGTACTGGGAGGAGAAGATATTCGATTGTAAAGTGAATAAATAAATTTAATAAAAAGGAAAAGAATTGAATAGAAACCAAGATCAAACCACAATTTTTTTTTATGATTTTGCCTTAGATGTCAGAGTTCTGTTGTATCCTAGTTATTCTCCAAAATATCCTATTTATCAGGTGTCTTGTGTGGAGGGAAACTACATGGGGCTTAGATGCTAAAGACAAGAATCCCCATATGTGAGGCTGGCTGCTAGCTAAATTCTGCACATTGACGTTGTCCCATCAGGTTGTTGCTGAGGTCCCAGCTCATATCATCTCAGCCTTCTTGTTATGTTCTTCTTCCCCTAAACTTGTGAAAGATTACTAGCAAGCCCTTTCACCCAGGCATACAGGGCATTCTGGGTTCTTTGTTGTTTGTTTTCTTTTGTAAGATAGCATCTTGAATTCTTTATCTCTGAAAATGACAACCATTTCCAAGTTCCTAGACTCCAGTAACACAAAGCTGAAAGTATACATGTCACTCAACATTCTGGCCACATACCAAAATTTTTATTTTCGTTTGGGAAGACATTGTGTGAGAGTTTCAAGAATTTAAACATGTCTGGGAATTTTTCTTTCTATTTAATAAGGACAGATATTTTCACAGTTATCAAAAGAATTTCAAGTATTTGTAACCTTGAAGTGCCATCAAGGAGTCACATTCCAAAGACACTTTTAACTATTGGTGCTTACCATTTAATTTTAACAATGACCAAAACCAAGTTAATTCCCATTCACAGACAAAAAGTAACGAGTTGGCAGCAATTTCAACGTCTGTTTTTAATCAGTTTAACAGTATCAAGCAAACAGTGGTTAAGACAGCTAGCTGGAAACCACAGTATTTCTCCATTACGTTTCTAGTAGTTGGCTTTTCCAATTGAAGTTGACTCTTTAATAGACTATGTAGATGAGAGCAAAATATGCATTTGGGAAGAGACAGATCCATCTTTGAGTTTGGGTTGTCTAATGTGAGAATCTGTTTTACTCTTTCTTTATCCCAAGTGTGTTCCAAAATGTTCCAAGTAAAATGTTCCTGTTCGTGTTTTTTGAGCCACTCTGGTTGGAAACACGGGTAGGAAACGATATATCAAGTGAAACTAGACTTTTTCTAAGAGTTAAATTCTGGTTTTTTTTGTGTGTGTGAATTAATACCTCTAAAGACACACAATGTGTGAATAATGTTCTTTAGAATATGGCAGTATTATTTTTATGTACATGTATTAAAAATATCTTCATTAACCCCAGACACCCTTTCTTTTAGGTGTATGCCTTCAAAATAGGAAAGTTATCAATGAGTAAACAAAGGTAGTTGAAGAAAGATATATGATATATGCTTTAAAAATGTGCATACTCTAGTTTCCACAAATATGTGCATTCCCTAGTTCCCACAAATATGCTTATTTATAAGCTAATTTCTTTAATGCTCATGCAAACTGGACAGCTTATCATCATCATGTCTACATTCCAAGTTTACTTGAAAATAGTAAAGAATTTAAAGAAAAATCCTAAGACATAATAAATATAAAAATGACAACAGGGACAAAGTGTGTATTGGTCCAAGATAGCTACAAATGCTGGCCAACACGTCTGTATATGACAACTTCATGTTGCAATGTCAAATGGTTGAGCACCTCTGGTTTCCATGAAGAATTTTTTCTCTGGGCTGGAGCAATGGCTCAGAGGTTAAGATTGAAGGAAAACAAGGACATGACAGCTTCCAGGTGTGGTTGAGAAGGGTTTTATTATAGATAGGAAGGAGAGGTCAGCCAGAGACATCTGGAAGGGTCCAGACTGAACATGGTCATGAGAGGAGGGAGCCAGGGATGTGGGGGATGAAAAAAGGGAAAAAAAGAAACAAAGAAAAAAAAGAGAGAGATTAAGAGGACCATGAGAGGAGCTGAGGACCAAGAGGACCAAGAAAGCACACAAGAGAGATGGCAGGCTTATATAGGAATGAGAGGCCGTGGGAAGAGAAGCAAAGCTGGCCCCTGGGCTGGAGAGGTTTAGAGGATGGTGAAGGGTGGAATGTGCTGGGAGGAGCCAGTCACAGGTACTGAGTGAGCCTTGTCCCAGGTTTCTTCTGGACCTGACACAGCACTTACTCTTGCAGAGGACCTGGGTTTGTTTTTCAGCACTGACATGGTCGCATCCAACCATCCAGAATTCAGTTCCAGAGGATCTATTACCCACTTCTTCTGATCTCCTTAGAAACTAGGCAAATACATAGGCAAAATACTTATATACATTTTGATGCTTTGAATAAGTTTGCCCTCCATAGACTCATGTGCTTGAATGCTTGGCCCACAGGGACTGACACTATTAGAAGGTATGTCCTTGTTGGAGGAAGTGTCACAGTGGGGGTAGGCTTTAGAGTCCTATGTTCAAGCTCCACCCAGTGTACAATAAACAGTCTCCATCTGCCTGCCTTTGGGTCAAGATGTAGAACTCTCTGCTCCTCCAGCACCACGTCTGCCTGGGCGCCAACATGCTTCTTATGATGATGATGGACTGAAGCTCTGTAACTGCAAGCCAGCCCCAACTAAATGTTGTCCTTTGTAAGAGTTGCCTTGGTCATGGTGTCTCTCCACAGCAATGGAAACCCTACCTAAGACACACATAAAATAAATAAATCTCTAAAATTTTCTGATAATCAATAACTCATTTTAAATTGCCATTTCTCTCCTAAAAACTGATAACCCCCGAATTTGTATTTCCAGTTCTGCCTTTTGTGTTCTTTATCTATATATTTAGCAATCTACTTGATATGTGTGCTTGTATGACTCACAAAGGCTCTGGACTAACATTTCTAACACAAAGTTCATTTCCTACTTACCTGAGGCTCTTCCTGCCTGTCTACAGTGTTAAGGAATTTGCATTGTATGTCGGCTCATGAACCAGACAGAGGCTTAGGCACATTCTGCCTTCTTTCCTTCTTTCTCCTTCACATAAATAATCAAGGCTATCTTCCCCCTAAATGTTTATTATGTTGGGTTCTTCCTATTCACCCATGTTGGGTTTTTTTTTCTTCCTCATCATGGTTTACATGAATTCCTTAATTTGCCTCTATCCTCTTCCACGTTCTGGACAGTGAACAAGACCTCTTCTCTAGGATTTGAAACAGGCAGCCCTCAGGATCAATTTCCATAGCAGTTTTTATTTTGTTGTTTGCCATCCCCTGACCATCTCCGTGCATGTGTCAGTCAGGGTTCTTCCTCTGACATTCCCCCATCACCTTAGAGCAGACTCCAGGTTACACATCTGTTCCTTGCTTTGTCCAATGGAACCATATGAATTTGTGCCTTGTGCTGCACATTTTCTGGAATGGCAGCCGACTTAAAATCCTTCAGTGATGTGACATTCTCTAAGAAAGGGTTTCAAATTCCTTGCCACTGATACCAGTGCTCTTGCAATCTGCCTCAAGTACTTTTCCAGCTTCTCTTTAAACCATCACACAAGCCATTGTACATCAAATGCCCCAGCTATACCCTGGCACATCATGACTTTCTGTTTACCATAGCCTCAACCTTCTGCCATGTTGCAGTCTACCTACCTGCCTCACTCATTAGCTTCTCCTAACTGTAAGACTTGAGCAGCATTTCCTCTGTTACCCTTTGCCTAGGCAAATCAATTTGCTACCCCTATTCATTAACACACATTGATTATTTTATTTTATCAATCTTATACATGTGATATCTTTACATATGATATCTTTACAGATGATATCTTTACATGTGATATCTTTACATGTGATATCTTTACATGTGATATCTTTGGGACTAGTTTTTATATTGCTAAAGCCTAGCATAGTGCCTGACACATAATTATAATTTGCTGTATGAATAAAGGGATGTAAGATACATTCTGTAAACACTCGCAGAGCAATTACTGTATGTTAAATGTTGTTCAAAGCACTACTAACTTACGAAATCTTGTCAACAAACTTATAACAGCAATGAATGAGTAGGCAGTCCAACTTCAAGTAAATAAAATAGCCAAGCCATTTTCTTTCCTAGTGATTTAAGAGAATTTCTTTAGAAAGAGTGTTTGTATTGTGTTTGTATTAAGTGATAAGGGCGACTGAAGACATAAAGTAATGAGAAAGAGGGGGCATGAGTTCAGAGTCCTTTAATCATAAGAAGTAAGAACAATTTCTCAGAAAGCCAGCTTACTTCCTGTTCTACATGATGAAAGTCTTACTGGCAAAGGCAAAATCTAGTGCCATATTTGTTAACCTCAAGCAAAATCATTTCTCCAGCCATGACAATATTATCTTCAAATGTGTTTGTACAACACTGAGTGACTGTCTATCAGCCGAGATAAAGGCTTTATTTGTATATAACATAACAATTAAACTTTTCCCCTGCTACAGTCTTCTGAGTGGCCTGTGAGGCTTCCGTTAACCTGTAACCATAACATTTTCTCCTAATGTGATGACGTTTCTTACATGTCTACTTGTAAACATTGTTCAGCAAGCCAAAGATAGGGGAAAAGTAAGAACTTCAGGTACTGAATGACATCATCGTGTGCATTTCAGGGCCAGGTATCCTGGTGCAGGGGATGGAAGTCTCTCTTGCCTGGAGAGAAGGGCTTCTCTATAGAAGTGATGGGAAGATACAGCTCAGATTTAGGATAGACTGATGAATGGCTGAGGTTCTTAAATAAGACGGAGCCACATGACCTAAAGGAGATTCTTACAGATACGAATGTGGAAGTCAACAGAACCAAAGATGCTAGGTACAAAATAATAAGATTCTAATCTGTGAAGCTGGAAAGATGGCTCAAAAATTAAGGTCATCCACAGGACCCGGGTTCAATTTCCAGTACCCAGTAGTGGCTCAAAATTGTCTGTAACTCCAGTTCCAGGGGATATGACGCCTTCTTCCAGCCTCTGCAGCCACACACGAGACACACACACACACACACACACACACACACACACACACACACACACATTCTCTCTCTCTCTCTCCCTCTCTCTCTCTCTCTCTGGCACAAACACACACAATGAAACACAAACACATACACGGTTTGTTTTATTTTATTTAAGACCCTAAACTAGGGTGATGGTTACAGAGCAGAAAGAAGAGTAAAGAAAGTGAAAAAAGCTGTAAACAGAGAAAATTATGAAAGATAGCATTTCCAGTCAATTATGAGACCCAGGAGAGGGATAGCAAGGGTGATGCAGACAATGGTTCTCAGGAGATTTGCTTCAGAATGGAGGTGTGATAGAAAAAGAATATATGAGACAGTTGCAAGCAGGCTATGCAGGTCGGAACAGGGATAACATCCAAAGATGCAAATCCTGAAATCTACTCATTTAGCCAGTCAAGGAACAGAAAATGGCACAAGTTGGTCAGCCTTTAGGGAGCAGACATTTGGGAATATTTTCAAAACTGCAGGTACTCCTGGCTTCAAGAGTATCTTGCTATGCTGTGCTGTGCTGTGCTGTGCTGTGCTGTGCTGTGCTGTGCTGTGCTGTGCTGTGCTATGCTGTGCTGTGCTGTGCTGTGCTGTGCTGTGCTATGCTATGCTATCCCGTCTTGTCTTGTCCCATCCCATCTCATTCTGTTCTGTTCTGATCTTTTCTGTTCTGTTCTGTTCTGTTCTGTTCTGTTCTGTTCTGTTCTGTTCTGTTCCAGTCTAATAGTCTATCTTATAGAATAACTGGAATAGTTGCACAACAGGCAAGAGTATATACAAAGATGATTGTGCTTTGCTTGCAATGGGCAAAAACAAAACAACAAAGCTGGTTAGTCTAATTGTGTATCATTGAATGTTTCATCCATTCAGTGAAATGCCAGGCTATTGCTAAAACAAAATAAGTTAGCACTGTGCAAGATGATGTGGAAAGGTGTTTGAACTTTATGAAAAATAAAATAGCATACCATGTTCACCTCACATTGCACATGCACATAGAAAGATCTGAAAGAATATATTTGTTTGCTGGGCATGGTGGTGCATGCTTTTATTCATAGCACTTGGGAGGCAGAGGCGGAGGCAGGCAGATCTCTGAATTATGCAATGAGACCCTGTCTCAAAACAACAACAACAATTGAATATATTCAACATTGTTAACTTTGATGAGACTGATTTAGAAGAACATTCATTTTACACATTTATAAATTGATTAAAATATTTTCCCAATAGACATGTATTGGGTTTGTAAAGAGGGATAAAATATTAGAAAGCTCCTTTAAGAAAAAAGAACTGGAATGTTTGGAAAACCAGATATCAGTAAGTCACTGATATTAAAGATGAGATGCCTTCCTGGAGCAAGGCAGGCACATTTAACTATGAGAGACACTGGCATGTGGAATCTAAGTATATACAAGCAAATGGGAGGAGACCTCTTTGTCTGGGCACCTCCAACTCGTTCTAATCCATTTTCATCCCTTCTCACAGTGGCTCCTTTCTGTCCCTTGAGTAAGTTCCATCTCCCAACATGTGACCTTTATACTTGACCTTCCTGTCCTCTTTTTTCAGAGACTCCCCCTACTCCCCAACCCTCAATATGAGCACACAGAATGTTTAGTTACCCACGAGTCTCCAGACCTCAACTTCCTCGGAGAAGTGTCACGAACTCCTTTTGGAACTAGAAGGCCTGCCTACTATTTTGTGTCTCTCTATCCATCATATATGATTTGAATAAAAGAGTCAAGAAACTAAAACTGGGAAAGAGAAAATGAGAGCAGTTCACATGAGTGCTACTACACATGAATTATGTCTTACAACATTCCCTCTTTTCTTTTCTACCTGCTTCCTTCACTTTTTGTTTGGTTTTTGAAACAGGGACTTGCTTTATATAGCCCAGGCTCTCCTGGAACTAATGAGACCAAGCAGGTCTCGAATTCACAGAGATCCACCTGCCTCTGCCTTCCAAGGGTTGGATTGTAAGCGTGAGCCACCACACCTGGCCTATTCCTTTGACTTTTAAGTCTGTCGTTCTTTGTGAATGGTTTTTATACGGGCTGTAAGAATATCTTGAAATCATCTGTAGATTGTTAGCTTCCGTTCCAGTCCTCTGTACATCTGAATAACGGAGGAGTCAAAACAACAGGAAGAAGCCTGCTACCCAAGTGTGGTTTAAAACTTCCTCGGGCAATTTCTAATGTGTAGGCCATATGGAGAACACTGGCAGAAAGTAATCTTGAAGCTGCGACTCTATCTGGAAAACTGAAGACCACTTAACTGGTTCCACTGAACGCTTCCTTGCAACCCGTCACCAGATGGTGTTGGACCCACATCTTCTAACAGAGGCCGAAGGCAGGAAACTCTATGGCGGAGGCTGCCTCTGAGTTAAGGCTGATGACTGTGAATCAGAGCAGCTGGTTGTAGGACTAATCTGATTACATGTGCAGCTGGTTTGGGGACAATTGTCATAAATAGGAGCAGACACAGTGCCTGTGGGGACCCAGACGGTTCCTTCTCTGTCATTCACATGACTTAAAGACTTTAATAGTATGCAAATATTATTTCAATATGTTAAGGGATGGGGTTTCCTGAGGCTCTGGGGGATTTGGGCTTTGTTTTTCGAACTGTTCAGCTGTTAGGAATCCTGATTTCTAAAGCATTGAACCTACCGCCAGGTGAGAAGCCTCCAAGTCAGGCCACCTGATTCCTAGATCGAGCATGGTAACAAACCAGACACACCTGTGGCCTTATTTAAATCACCTCTGCTCCCACCTCACTGTCCTCTGATCACCTTCAGTTCTAACAAGTGACACTAGGTGGCACTCACGGAACTTCAGTGGGGCGCAGTTGGAGCTAGTTGGCTGCCGGGATCCTTCATTTCTTTAAAAGACCCAGGGATCTGTCAGGGACAATTTGGGAAATAATCCAGTTTCAGGAGGACCTTTTATTGGGAACTTTGGGGTCTGTGATAACCTGTGGGGTTTTTACCAGATTCTTTTATTAATTACACCCTGCTTTCACAGTCCTCTCCTCTTGCCATCTGAAGTTTTTAATTTTTATTTTTTATTGGTTATTTTATTTATTTACATTTCAAATGTTATCCCCCTTCCCAGGTCCCCCTCCTCAAACCCTCTATCCCATCCTCCCTCCCCCTGATTCTATGAGGGTGCCTCACACACCCATTCACTCCTGTCTCACCACCCTAGCATTCCCCTACACTGAGGCATCAAGCCTTCATAAGACCAAGGATGTCTCCTCCCATTGATGCCCAACAAGGCCACCCTCTGCTACATATGCAGCTGGAGCCATGGGTACTCTTTGGTTGATGGTTAGTCCCTGGGAGCTCTTGGTAGTCTGATTGGTTGATATTGCTGTTCTTCCTAAGGGGTTGCAAACCCCTTCAGCTTCTTCAGTTCTTCCCCTAACTCCTCCATGGGGTCCCCATGCTCAGTCCAATGGTTGGCTACAAGCATCTGCATCTGTATTGGTCAGGCTCTGGTAGAGCCTCTCAGGAGACAGCTATACCAGGCTCCTATAAGCGAGTGCTTCTTGGCATCAGCAATAGTGTCTGTAGTGTCTGGTTTTGGTGGCTGCAGATGAGATGGATCCCCAGGTAGGGCAGTCTCTGAATGGTTTTTAAACATTGAATAGGCCGGGCGGTGGTGGCGCACGCCTTTAATCCCAGCACTTGGGAGGTAGAGGCAGGCGAATTTCTGAGTTTGAGGCAAGCCTGGTCTACAGAGTGAGTTCCAGGACTACACAGAGAAACCCTGTCTCGAAAAACCAAAAATAAATAAATAAATAAATAAATAAATAAATAAATAAATAATTAAAAAAATTGAATAGAAACTTTCTCAGACTGAGCCACATTTATTATGTTTTTTTTTTTTTTTTTTTTTTTTTTATGTTTTGTGTTTGGTCCTGGTCTTGCTATGTAGCTTAAGCTGGCCTCCTATTTGAAATCTTGTCTTAGCCACCCAAGTACATAGATCTAGTTTATATTTGTAATTTTGTGTGTGACATAAGAGTATACAGTATTATTTTGGCAATAACTAAGCTTTCCCAGTAGCACGCCACTCATCAGTAACTTTTTTTTTAGTCTTATGTCCTATTATTTTTCCCAGCCTGCTTTTATACCATTTTAATTACCATCAGTAACTTTTGAGAGAAATCCACTGTACCAGCAGTAGACTTTAGACCCATTCGTTTAGAGAAATCCGCTTACAGTTTCATGCAATGAGTTGCCTGCCACTATGCAGGGTCAGCTTGACATGGTCCTTGTTCAAAGCCTCGTTCCTAAATATTTGTTTGTCCAGGCAGCTGAAGTTCCCAGGGGAGCTTTTCCCAACTCTAGATCATCTCAGGAATTCAGTCCTACTCAACCAAATCAGAGCGTCCCAAATGTCAGCCAAAATGCCACTGATGCTCATAGATGGGCCTTAGGTGGCTCTAGCCTTTCACCTGCCAGCAGACATGCGCGCTTCGAGCCCTCTATAGTAACCCTAGCACACTTCACACCCCACCCCTGGGTTGAGGAATTCTGATGATATCTCAGCCCCGAAACTTAATACAACTCAAAGGTTGCACTGGCACTTTCTTCATTGGCCAACGTAGCTAGTGTAGAAAAGGAGCAATACACATCCTTTACTGGGACATTGCTTTTAGAATTTTGCCGGGGAAAACCTTTTGCTTTTAAGGTTAGAACTACAAAATGATCATGGTGTCCTTGTTAGCCACAAGGAGAAAGGCTGGCTGCAGTAAGATCAAGGAAGGAGGATCTAGAGAAATATCCTTTGAACTCTAGATCCAGTCACAGCTCTTATCTCTTCCACTGTACCTACCTACCCTGGTTACATAAGTCATTGTCTGGGTTTGTTTTTGAATGTGTGTGTGTGTGTGTGTGTGTGTGTGTGTGTGTGTGTCTGTGTGTGTGTGTCTGTGTGTGTGTGTCTGTGTGTGTATTTGCATATTGGAGGTACTCCTGCAAATGCATGTACTTGTTCGTATATGTGTGTGTGTGCATATTTGCACATTGGACTATGTATATTTGCATATTCACGTGTGTATGTGTCCAGACCCAAGATTGATGTTAAGTGTCTTCCTCAATTGTTTTCTACTTTATATGTTGGGCCAGTGTCCCTTCCTGAACCCAGAGCACTCTCTTTGAGTTAATCTGGCTACCCGGCTTGCTCTTTGGGTTCCCTGTCTCTGCCTTTTGTTCTGAGATGATGGGCAGCTCACCACAGCCACCTGGTATTTCACATGAGTGTTAGGGATCTAAACTCCAGTCCTCGTGCCTATGATGCCCGCAAAAACCATCTCTCAAACCCCTTGTTTTGGTTGTGTTTCTTTACAGATAGGCCTTGGATTTCTGACCCTCCTGCCTCTACCTCCCAAGTGATGGGGTTACAGGCATGCATCACCATGACTGGCTACATCTCTTGATTTATTACAAGGTATTTTGTTCCATTACAACTGAGGCCTGATTTCTACATCCTCAGAGAGGGATGACTGGTAGCTCACAAGTTGTACTTTGCTCGTGTCTTAGTTCTCTCACAAAACATTGTTTGTGTGATACATTCGTACTACTGTGGGCAGTAATGGATTATTTATTTTCCTTATTGTCTAGTAACCAATGTTAGGAAATACATCTTAATTGGCTTATCAGTTTTCTCTGTTGCATACATGTGGATAGTTTTCCCTTATTGTTTTGCATTAGAGAACAATATATATACAAATAAATATATACAAATACAAATATACAAATAAATGGAATTGCTCAGTTGTAGCTTTTAATGTTTGTTTGGCTTTGATTTGTTATTGTCAAGCAACTTTTCAAAATAGTTGATTCAATCAACCTTCCAAGACTAAAGTTTAAGAACATCTGCTTGTGGCATGTTCTTAACAATACATAATGCTTTCTCTGTTGAGATTTGGTACATTAGATAATTTCAGGCCAGTGAGTAGCTCAGTGAATCAAGACGCTTGTCTGCACAGTATGTGCAGTTCTCCATAGCTTGCAGAGAGACGATCTGAAAAAGGTAAGATGGTATATAGTTCAGTACAGTATGACTAAGTAGTAGGTATTGGTTCAACCTTCAGGAGTCTGACTCCGAATAGTTTATTTTAGTTTTAAACACAGCACAATTTGGTGAAAACGTATTCTGGTGATAATGAACACAGTCCTGCACGCACAACAAAGCACACGTAAATCTCTTTGAGGAGCAAAGTAAGCTAAATAAGAATTGGAAGTGAATGGATCAAAACTCCTTGTAAAGTCCATAAAGATAGGTTTTATAGACTGACTGAGAAAAACAAGGTTATTGCAAGGGTCTGATGCTAGAAATAGCTCTAGACACACAGATAAAGCAAGAGTTATCAGCCTATTAAACACGTCTGCTCCCAGCCTTCTGGGCTTCGGATAACAGTTTACACATTTCTTTCTTCAGAGAAAGGATCCTGTGTATTTAGCATACCAGGTTCTCTAAGTGCGTGTCTGTGAGCACAAAGACCTTTGTGCCTCCTACAAGCAATCATTATTATCTGAGTTCAATCCTAGGGCCCCACACTGTAGAGAAAGAACCCCACTTCCACAGAATTGTCCTCTGGCCTTCACACACATACAACAACATACATACCACCCCTCTATAAATATATAAATTAATGTAATAAAAAATTTAAAATAGCTTCATTATCCATGTATTTTAAACTTTGAGGGGTTTTCAATTTCATTCTTCCACTGTCTTGTAGAGGAATTTGGGGTTCTCTGGAAGAACTGTCCATGCAGCTTTTCTACTTACAGCTTGTCTTTAGACAGTCAACTACTCTCAGGTTGGCTGTTATTAGGCTCTGCCTTTGTAAAAGTAAGTGTAGAGGCATTTTAATCCAACAACATGGCTTCTCTGGAT
This sequence comes from Rhabdomys pumilio, assembly GCA_030674055.1. Classification (NCBI taxonomy): domain Eukaryota; kingdom Metazoa; phylum Chordata; class Mammalia; order Rodentia; family Muridae; genus Rhabdomys; species Rhabdomys pumilio. The sequence goes on from JANHMN010000011.1 coordinate 40,060,380, forward strand.
CACATCCAAAGACCTAGGTTTTCATGGTCTAACTGGAATAGCATACCTTTAATACCTCTGACTGGAGTACAGAGATGCCCTTACTACACACCTTTAGTCTCAAACAATGAAAGTAAAGTTAGTTTGTAGAAAGAAACAGCCATATTTGAAGGTGACATCTAACTGAAGGCAGACAAAGTGACGAATCAGAGAAAGATCTGACTGAATGAGTGAGAGATAGAATATGCCCAACTCTCATGAGTACAGAACAGAAAAGAAAAGTGACTTAAGAAAGCAGTGCAGGGGGGCTGGAGGAGGTAGTTTTGCTGGGACAGTTTTACAGAGACAGGTTGCAGAGAGTGATAGAATAGAATATGTAAAGCAGTCCTGGACAGATCACTCTGGCGAGAGGTTTTATTGGTAGAGGTAGCCTCTGAGGGGGTGAGAGAGAAGAGGAGAAAAGAGGTGGGTCGGGAAATGTGTTTTTTAATCGAATAGTGACTCATGGTGCATGCACAAGAGGAGCAGTGCTGTTGCCTAGAGATAACATATCTCATAGCCATGACAATGGGAGCTGGCTCTAAAGAGCTTCTGGTTATACACAGACACACCTGATGCTTGTGAGAGAACAAGCTAAACAAAGGTGAAGACAAACCAAGCTAGAGAATGAGAAGGAGCCATAAGATTAGAACTTAGTTGAGTCCACGCAGAACAATTCAGTGAGAAGCCTAGAGAAGCCAGCTTGAATCAGTCAGCTTGGAGAGGCATTTTAGCAATAACAACTGAATTGAACCAGCCAGCCAGAATTCAGAAAGAGATAGAAAGGGTGAGCATATTCAGTAGGAAGCCTTGGAGATTGGCAATTACATCTGGCAAATAAAAGTTACATTTACAAGTAAAAGTGGATTGAATTTAAGTTTCCTAATTTCCCTTGATGTTTCCCAGAAAAGCTAACTATGTTCCTTAGACCTGGAGACAGCAAACAAATTTCTTCGCATTTGTAGAACCTGGAGGACTTTAACTGTAGACTCCAAGGCTGGAGAATTTAGCAGCCAACAAATGGAATCACTTGTATGTGAATCTAATTGTCTAAAGTCATCCAAACACCAGGAACAAATTTATTCTATTTTTGATATCAACACTGTACCCATTGTATATCATCTGTAATCTTACCATTATTTATTTATATGATAAAAATTTAAAAACTATGTTATTTATTTACTTATTGTGTGTGCATGGGCACATAGGTGAGGGTCAGAGGATAACAATCTTTTCTTATCATGTGGGACCCGGGGATTGCACTCAGTCTTGGCAGCAATAGCTTTGATTCACTGAGCCATCTCACTGGCTTTCTGCTAGACTTCTTAAAGGCAAATTCTAGACATTGTGATTTCAGCCATAAATACACTAGTGTCCTGAGTAAAAAAGCAAAACATAACCATAATGTCAATACTTTTACTGAAGTGAATTAGTATTTTCATTTCCTTTGGTTTATAATTTATTATTTAAAGTTTTAGTTCTTTTTTTACATGTATGGATATATTGCCTGCATGTATGTCTGTGCACCATGTGTGTGCCTGGTGGCCACAGAAACCAGAAGAGGGCATTGGATCCCCCAGGACTGGAGTTATAGACAGTTACGAGCTACCATGAGGATCCTCTGAATGAACAGCTTAACTGCTGAGCCATCTCTCCAGTTGCTGGCCTACAGTCTGTTTAAGCATCCCCATTTTACATCAAAAGTGCCATTGTTTTGTGGCTGTCCTCAATATACATGCTGTCCTTTACATTCTATTTGCTCTTACGTTTCATTTGCACAGGGAGGCAGGGCAAGAGTTTTATGTTTTACCTAGAGTCTTTAACTTGGGCTTCTGACACACGTCTTATTAGATCCTTGAAAACTTCTTTATTAGAGGGTCACACAAGGGAGATGGGTGATGAGAAGAGGAGGTACCATTATGAGAGTGGCCTCAGGACATTAGGTATATAACAAAGTCCTTTCCTTCAGTCACTTAACTTTTCAGTTTTAGTTTGGGAAAGATATTTGACCCCGTGGAATTAGGAGTCCTTTCTTATATTTGCCAAATTGCTGAAGCCAGTGAATATCTAAGCAAAAACGTGTCCAAATTTGGGGCCACAGAGGAGTCTCTGTGTGAGTTATTGCTCCTGAAACTTCCACACAGCTGTCTGTGGAGAGGGAGGGATGGGGGTCAGGTTTCTTGGATGAGCTGCAGTCAGTTTTCTGAGGATGTGGTTGATCCCAGAAAATACACAGCTAATTTATAAGATGCTCGGAAGAAGGCAGCTGCCTTGAAGAAAACATATTGAGAATTCTAGAGGTCAAGAAATGACTTTGATTCTTATGGGAAATTTTCACTGGTGTGTACCAAAGAAGTCTGTAGGAAGCTATGGGCCATCTGAAAGCTCCTGACAATGCTATGCTACTTTACCTCTTAAACAAAGGGAGTTGAAAGACAACAGTCTTTGAATAAAAACTCTGCTCCATTCTGGTTGGAAGGAAGGCTCTCCTCCCTCTGGCACGCCCGTATCCTAGGATTTAATCGTTCTTTTCAGTTTAACAGAGTCCAACAGGGTAGATACATACATCAATAAATTCTTAGATGTGAATTATTTTCATAGTCTTTGAGTCTTTAGAAGCTAATAAATCACATTAAACAGAGCCCTAGATTATCTGTCTTCCTTTTTAATGCCTCTGCAAGACCATGCATTATCTCACAGGATCGGAATGTGACAGATTCTATTTTGAATCTTCCAACGACTCTCTTCACTTAGCCTTTCTGAGACCCAGAGTTGAAAAGAATCTGTGCAACCACGAGTCACCCTCAGTTCACTGGGCCTTTCAGTTCTGGTTTCAAAGAGGTCAGTGTCTTCTTAAGAGCCATGTGGACACTTGAGCATGTTCTCAGGAGAATGCAATCCTTGTGCTGAGAAGTTATCTACTGAGAGCTCTATCTAGTGAAATAGAGACACATCTGTGGCTAAAAGATGTTCTAAGCACTTAAAGACCAGGACTGTTTCAGTGAACCCAATAAACCCTAATTAATGAAACTCACCGTTGATATGAAGACTGCTTATTCCCAAATGAAACTAGCAAGAGAGAAGTCTTAAAAAATGTATGCTGCTCTAAGTTGTTAGGATATACAGCTAAAAGCTACATTCATCGTCATCCTCCCCCTGCCTCTGTGTGTGTGTAGAGGGGTGTTGAAGGTAGGTAGTATGGTGTGTGTGTGTGTGTGTGTGTGTGTGTGTATGTGTGTGTGTGTGTGTGTGTGTTTGGTGGAGTGTGGGATGTAGGGTGTTGAGTGTGGGTTGTGTGGTGTGTATGTATGTGTGGTTTGGGGTGAAGTGTTGAGTGAAAGTTGTGTGTGTGTGTGTGTCTGCGTGTGTGTCTCTCTCTGTGTGTGATGTACATATGCATTTCTGTGTGGATATGGATGCATTGCTCATGATTGTGCCTGTTGAACTGTCTTCCTCTATCACTCTCTCCCTTACTGTTTTGAGACAGGATCTCTCGGTCACTGAACTTAGATCTCATCATTTTGTCTAAACTGGTCATACAGGCCTTGGGATTCTCTGCCTGTCTCTGCACTGGGGGTACAGGTGTGGGCTGTTATACCTACCTTTTATGTAGATGCCAGGAATCCAAACTTGGGTCCTCGCCCACAGCAAGCACCTTACCCACTGAGCCACCTCCCCAGGCCTGCCACTGGATCTCTTTTCTTGATAATTGGCCTGTAATAGTACTTAGAATGTGCACAGCCATCCACTCAGAAATGGCTTTTGTTATCTGTGCTTCCAAATTGCAAGTACAGCATGTCAGCCTGAGGAGTGTGTTCATGTATACTTGTGCCTGCACTTGTCTTAATGCATGTGAAATTCCATTCAAAATTCTGGCAATGTGGCTCAGGAGATAAAGGAGATTGCCACCAGACCTAATGACCCAAGCCCCATCCATCCTTTGAACTTAAAAATCGGATCATGTCCTGCAAGTCTTCTCCCACAAATTATCTTCTGACCTCCACAAATGTGTAGCCGTGTGTGTGTGTGTGTGTGTGTGTGTGTGTGTGTGTGTGTGTGTTCCCCTCCGCTCATTAATAGTAGCTACCCATCCTCTCTACCCAACCCCTGATAACCAGGATTCTGTCTTAGTGAATCTGACTATTTTAGCTATCTCACATTAGGGAGATCACCCAGTGAGTGTCTTGTTTCTGTAACTGATTTACATTCATTGTGACAGTGTCCTCATTGCCCATCCCTGTTTTAGAATTTTCATGCTTTAAAGGCTGACAGGCATTCCATTGTCTGTAAGCTTCTTCCTGTTATCCCTTCCTCTCTGCACAGACACCTGGCTGCTTCTAACTTTTTGGCTACTCCTATAAGTACGCTCACAAAGGTGTTTTTGAGATCTTGCTTTCTAATAAATTTTTAAAATGTGTATAGATGGTTTGCAATTTATAAGCAAAACTGTTTTCAAAAGGCCATAGATAATCAACCAGGTGAAAACTGATAGTACATATTGGGCCCATCTTAGATGTCATTTATTCTGATATTAAATACTTGCTTTTTCACCAGTCTTGTGAGACAAGTTGTCTTGGTTACTTTTCCTGTTGCTGTGTGTCTTAGGGTTTTACTAATGTGAACAGATACCATGACCAATGCAACTCTTGCAAGAACAACATTTAATTGGGGCTGGCTTACAGGTTCAGAGGTTTAGTCCCTTGTTATCAAGGTGGGAACATGGCAGCATCCAGGCAGGCATGGTACAGGGGGAGCTGAGAGTTCTACATCTTCATCTGAAGGCTGTTAGCAGAATATACTGGCTTCCAGGAAGCTAGGAGTAGGGTCTTAGAGCCCACACTCACAGTGATACACCTACTCCAACAAGGCCACACCTCCAATCCCTGGGCCAGTCATATACAAACTATCACACTGTGATAAAATACTCTGTCAAAAGCTACTTAAGGTATAAAAACTTTATTTTGCCTTACAGTTCAAGTACACAGTCTGCCATGATGGGAAAGCCAACTGTAGAAGCTAGTCACATTGCACCCATAGTCAGGAGACAGAATGGTGTCCTCAGTTAACTTTCTGCATTTTATACAGTTTGAGGAATACTGCCACTCCCTGTGGCCAAGTTTTTCTATCTCCATTAACCTAAGAAAGCCTTCACAGGCATTTCTAGCAGCAAACATAAACTTCAGTCCCTCATAGGTATGAATGAAGGCTTGTCTCCTAAGTATGCCAAGTTGGTCATAACACACACAGACTGTGCTTTTTTTTTTTTTTTTGAAAATGATTTAGTAAGAAATAGTTTGTTCAACGATAAATGGCAGGAAGATGTTTTTGTTTTGTTGTTTTGTTGTTTTGTTTTTTAATTCAGATATATAATTTTCCCAACACCTTTTGTTGAAATGGCTCTTTTCCTTCACAAAAAAGTTTGAGCTTTTGTTGCAAGTCTTCTGATCATATATGTGAGAGTTTATGTGTTCTATGATTGAGTTGATGATCTGTGTCTGTCTTTAAGAGTTACCATGGTTTTGTAGTTATCTGAAATCAGGAATGTGAGACCTTTGTGTTTTGTGTGGCTTTTTTTGTTTTCTTCTCAATTTCCAGATTGTATTGGCTATTTAATGCTCTTTGATATTCCATACAAATTTAGGCTAGATTTTCCTATTTCTGCACAAAATGCCACTGTGTTGATAGGATCAGCAGATCACCTTGAATATTATGGACCTTTTAATAAAGATTAAGCCTTTTACTCAATAAACATGGGATGTTTCCACTTATTGCTGTCTTTATCCAGCGTTTTTGAGTTTCTAGTGTAAAAATGATTTTATTTCCTTGCTTTAGCCTCCTATTTGTGATGCTGTGAATTGAAATCTTTGTAACTTTCTTTTTTTGGAATAGTTACTGCTAAAGTTTAGAAAACACAGCTGTTTTTTGTGTATGTTGCATCTTGCAACTTTGCTGAATTTCTTAGTTTGGGTGTGTGTGCACCGGCACGTGAAATCTTTATACTTTTTTGCATACTGGAGCCTGTTGGTGAGACTGTTTGGGAAAGATTAGGAGGTGTTGGCCTTGCTGGGGCAAGTGCATCACTGAGGGTAGGCTTTGAAGATTCAAAAGTCTTGTGCCATTTCCAGTGTGCTCTCTGCTCCCTGTTTTCGGATAGAGATGTGAGCTCTGAACTGCTGCTGTTCCATCTCCCTGCCTGCCTGCCTGCCTGCCTGCCTGCCTGCCTGCCTGCCTGGTGCCTGCTGCCTGCCTGCCTGCCTGCCTGCCTGCCTGGTGCCTTGGTCCCTGCCATGATGGTGATGAACTATTATCTCTCTGAACCATAAGCCCCAAGTAAACCATTCTATCTATAAGCTGCCATATTTAATGGAATAAGTTTACACTTCTATAAGTTGATCATGATGTTTGATCACAGCAAAAGAAAAGTAACCAACACACGTTATCTGTACATTTTCCATGTATGGCCTTTATAACATGAAGATAGTGTCCTTCCATGCCTAGTTTTTTTTGAGGCCTTTTTTCTCAGGAAAGCAAGTGAAATTCGTTAAAATCTTTCTATATGAATAGAAATGATCATCTATCATGGCTTTGATTCATGTGCCGTAACGATACTGAGAGAGGCCTTAGCAGGTGAGAAACAATAATTGTTTTATGAAACTGTTTTTTCTCATATTTCTTTGTGAGACCCCGCACTGTAATCGGAAGCAGCAGTAAGATCATCTGCCCACTGCTTTCCTAGGTCTAGTAACAGCTGAAGGCAGCTTCCTTAATAGGAATTGGAGGGGAAAGAAATTCAATTTGGACTGATTGATGCTGACAGCTGACTAGGAGCCATTTTTAATGGAATAATGTCACTTTTATTACTAAAAACCGATTTTGTAGTAAAATTGACTTTTTTGATGCATAATAAACACATGTGTAGATCAAGGGAACCTCTACTACAGTCAAGATTAGAGCAATTCCATCACCACCTTCTACCTTCAACTCTAGTTTTCCTGTTTTGAGAAGTTAATACAGTGTATAGCATCTCTGTGACTAGACACTTACAGGTGACTGATGGCTTTGCTAGGAACCATCTTGAGGGGAATCATCCCAAAGTGTAAACCAGTATCATCACCATGATAGACAAATATAAGTATGATGTGTTCCATTGGTTTCAGGTCTCCAGCCTCAGAACTCCCATTAGTCTTTGTCTTCTGTTAGGAAAGGGTGTTGGCCAGATTATAAGGTTAGTACTTGAGGACTACCAGCAGACTTAGCTTCCGGCTGTAAGACATGACGACAGCTAGTGATGTCACCATGTGGGGTGCACAATCATTTCCTGAGTCGTAATGTTTGTCAGCTACTGCATAAAAGATTGTTTTAGATAGATTATAGGTAACTATGTTTTTATTTTTTCTGCACTAAGCGGTGGATTGGTTTTTCTGACCTACTTAACGAAATACACTTAGTAGAGTAAACTGAAGTAGGTGTACTGCATCTGTTGGAATGTTTCTTACTTCAAGTTAACAGAACAGCCAGCTAAAAGTACACCTGACACGAGGGGATTATTTTTGCTCTCAAGAGGCAGGTGGTTCTAGGGTTGAGTCAGTGGTCTCCACAATGTTGTGAGGAGCCCAGCTCTTCCCATTGTCCGTGCCTCTAGCCTCGATCTGAAACCATCAGTGATGCACACTGCTTACTTCTTTCTTGTAAGATGGTTGGAGCAGCTCCAGACATAACATCGTCATACAGTTACATTCGTACGTAGGAAGCAGGGGGCTTTTAAGGATAGTGTGTGTGCACATGTGCACACACACACACACACATTATAGTATGTGCACACATGACATTGTTTCCCTCTATTGCTCTCCACAGAGACAGGGTCTCTCACTGAACCGAAGCTCATCTCTCTTATGCTCAGTGAGCACCCAGGATCTTTCTGTTTGTTTCTCTCTCAGCGCAACCCTGAGGTTACAGATACACCCAGCCATGCCTGACTTTTTACAGAGGTGCTAGAGATACATACTCTTCCCCACTGAGCCAACTTCCTAGTCTCTACAAGAGAGTTCTTCCGTGTGTCTCTTGCTCTTGCTCTTGCTCTTGCTCTTGCTCTCGCTCTTCCTCCCTCTCTTCTTTCCCTTTAATCTTCTGATTTAGAGAAAGATGCTTCCTGAATCAATCCAACAGACTTCACGGAGAACTGCACCGCTTGGTAACATATGTCCCAAGCATTTCCAAGTCTATTGTACTTTGAGGTAAGCTCTGGCAGAAGGTTAGAGGGTGAGGAAACAGTCCCTCAGACAGTCCCTCCACCCACAGCTGCCGTGAGGGCTAACCACTGCAGTTTGGGTAGGGCACTTCCAACTATATAGAAAGAGCCGGGTCCTTCTTGGCTTTCTTTGTTTCACTTCTCCGTTTGTCCCCTTCCCTTCAGTGTCCCATCATCATCATCATCGTCATTGTTGTCATCATCCCCTTTAGAAGAAACATAAAGTCCAGTTGCTCGCCCTCCACATACAAAAGCCCTGCTCATCCATTTTAATCTCTTCGTATCTTTGGATAGCACCCATTTCCAAAAGCCATTTCCAAAAGTCATTTGGAGGCTCCATGACTTCTCAGGAGAATTGCTGGCCTTAGAATGGAAAATACATTTTTCACTGCCTAACACACAGATGCCAACTATGAACAAGAACCGAAAATGTTTATAAATAAAACAAACAGATCAAGGGTGGATTTTCCAGAGTCAGCCTGCAGTGAAAAGCTTGAGAAATGCGAGGCCTGCCCTCCCTTGCCTGCCCCCTGCTGCTGCTGGCCTTGCCCGCCACAGGATCCTTTTACCATTTGAGCAATGGTGTCAGCTTTTCCCTTCCAACTGTGGTGAGAATGAGTAAGACAATCAGAGCCTAGTGCTGGAGGCTGGACATAGGCTCCAGACTCACAGAAGGGAGAGCCATTGCTAGGCAATATCTCACACACTAGACTTTGAAGACTTCCTACGTCAGAGTAGTTCTGAATCATCTGGTGGAGACCGCAGGGCAGAATGGCGATATTGGACCACTTGCTCTGCGCAGCCCAGTTCCCTGCTTCTGAATGAACAGCTCCCACTCTGTGTGAGTCACTGTAATCCAAACCTTTTTAGTTCACTTTCTTCTTTCCCAATCATCTTACCACATAATCATTTTTTTTTTAGGGGAGAAAGGAGAAGGAGGATTTTTTAAGGCCTCACCCTATAATGCAGACTCAGTGAAGCGTTGACCTGTTAACTAGGAAGAAAAAACATAAAACCAAAACCACAGGTTTTAGGAAATCTGCTTAATAAAGACTTTAGAGAAAGTTAAAAACATTTATTTTTGAGACAGGGTTTTGTTGCATAGTCTAAGCTGGCCTCATATTGTCCATCCTCCTGCCTCAACCTCCCTAATACTAGGATTACAGGTATACTCAGTCATAGTTGGTCTTCTAAGGACAACTCTCTATTTGGCAAACAAAGGCCGAGTTAGCAATGGGATTCTGAACCAGTTCTGGTGAAAGAGACTCAGGATTGAACCTTTGAGTAGCTCCCTTGGCTCTGGGGACTGGAAATGGGCTTTCCTGTGGAGAAGCCAGCAAGGATCTGCTCCGTGGTACAACCAGTTATGGATATTCAGAGACCAAAAAATGCTGATAACCACAGGTCACGGTGCTGTGGGATTGCTGGACACATTGCAAAGCAAAACCAGCAGCAGCGGTTTGAAGCTGTTTCTTTTTATGAATATTTCATTAATAAAGCCAGTGCCGAGTCACACAGCAGATGAGAACCCCAAACTTCCTTGGGCTGTTCTCACGGGGATGGCTGGAATGCTGTCTGGGAAGATGATGGCTCGTCCAAGTCAGTGGGTTTTCTAGTGTAAGTAGTGGGGGATTGTGTGGAAGGAGTTGAGAGACTGGTGCTGTTCTGGGGGAATATTCCCTTAGTCCATAGCATAAGAGAACTGAGAAAAGTCTAGAACAGGAGGAGATCATGGTCAACCATGGGATGAATGTGAACATCTGTGGAGAGCTACAGAGGTTGATTTAATATTGATGAAGAGTGGAGGGAAAATCTAATGACTTCGGAGAGAAGGTGAATTAGCCTCTCCTGGCGATGAGCCCCTTAATTGGTTATCCAACACTAAGTGCTCAGCCCTGACACCATGTACACACACACACACACACACACACACACACA
>JANHMN010000011.1:40084128-40116590 GCA_030674055.1 Rhabdomys pumilio
AGAGGTGGGTGAGATATCTCTCTGGCTCGTACCTGCAAATGTACTAGTAAAGTTACTGGGTCTTGGATTCCGAAATTTGACATACTTATCTGTCCACCATGTAAGCCCACTCTTTAGCATCGGGACTTCTATTTGTGTAGACGAATTCATGTTGTATGAAAGAGTTATGGTATCTGAAATAAATTTAAAATTATGGTGGGTATGTTAGGTAGACATTTTCCCACCTTTCAAAATGCAGATCAAGATGAGAAACAAATTAGAGTTTTTTTTTTTTCAGACACGAAACACGCCTACATGCCATAGATGCTGATTCATGAGATCATTTTTTCCTTTACCAACGCTGGGCCAATTATTGAAAAATATTCTTTGGCTCCATTTAACTCATGTTCCTTGATTATTCCTTCAGATTGCTGGCAAGGGAGAAGTTATTTACAAATGAAATGCCAGACATCAATGTTCTGGCTCATCCTGGATAAAATATTTGGCACTAAGCAAGCAAATAAAACCAGCCACTCAGCTGCCTGGGTAACATCCCAGATGTGCAGGGGGTTACATAGTTATGAACGAGGCAGGAAAATGTCACCTACCATTGAATATGCTGTTGGCAATTGCACCACAAGGAATGATAGGAGTATCATTGTAGGACACTTTGAATGGAGAACAGTTTGTCATATCCTGTATGCAAGGTGACATATCAATTAGAAGGGCTTTTGGCAAACTCTTAGACTATTGAAAGAGAGGCCACTGGCAAGGTGTGCCAGCCCTCATTAGTGGATGGACTGCTCGCTGTTCCTCAGGCTTTCTGGCTTACTTAGACCACAAAATGTTCATTCTTTGGAGATATGTGTGCTTGTGGGTTTCTAGATATGTTGTTTTCTCGTTAACAATACAGAGCATGTCAAAACTATTTGCAGGAAGGATTTTTACCTTGCTATGCTGAATATCACATTAGGGCTATGTGGAAACAGCTTTGAAAACCTTCCTGTTAAAGTGTACCATACTTGGAGGATCCCTTAGGTCAGGTTCCAAAGCTAGATTACATCACTGGGAAGTTCTTTGCTAACCGTGTTTAGGTTATCACTTCCATAGCCGGTCAGAAGAGTCTCGATAACATATGTGAACTGCTGACAAGAAAAACTTACAATTCTAGGTCCACAATTATATCCAGTCAAACCAAAGGCTTTTATTCAGGAAATTCTCCTTTAAGTAGGATGAATCAAAGGCTTCAGTTATAGAAAGGACAGACAAACATGGTTAGCAAGTGAGCCAAATAGAAACCAGGGTCTCTCCAAATTCATGAAAGGATAATTACTCAGTTGCCTAGCAACCACACACCTGTTTAAAGGGGGGTCAGTGCTCTCTCTCCTGATGTATTTACCTAAAATGCTCAGCCCCTTACCTTAAGTAAGAATGAATCAAACATTTCTATCTTTAAAAACCTGGATGCCAAAGCCCGCCCCATGCTTGTCTTTTAGAAGGAAATAACTACCTGGGTTAAAACAAAGGAAGAGAACATTACATCAGCTGGAACTGCGCCTTACCCAAATATCCTTACCCGCCAGTTGGATATTGCTTCTTGATAAAATATATCGATAGAGATTCTGATAGAAACCATACAATTTGTAGTACATATAAACATCACCCTGCATAGAAGAAGGAAATTTACTATGAATTTACTGAGATATTAAACAACATCAACCCCACCACCCCAAACAGACAACAGTACACAAAACACTGATAGCAACTGAAAGCTTCTTTTTAGAAAGTAGAAACTAGAAACTCAAAAAAAAAAAAAAACACAACAAAACAAAACAAAGTAAGACAAGTTCTCTCTGTGTAGCCTCTGGTTTACTGGGATTAAAGGCAGGCACCACCACACCCAGCTTAGGCTGTGTGTTTTCAATACATTAACTTCAGGTTTACAAATATCGTCTCTTTTTGGTAGCACCAGGAAAAATGCTTTGCACAGCATATTCTAAAGTTTTAATATACTATTCACAAGATTTCAATGCCTAGATGTTTTTCCCTGATAAAGCCCAAGTTTCTTTTTGGGGTCCCTGGTCAATCTAAAACAGTCAGAACGTCAGCAGCACTGGTATAAGCTTTCCCAGCAGCTTCTGTGGTGTGGTAACTCCAGGTACAGAAGGAGTTCTCAACCTGTGGCTCACCGACCCCTTCAAGGGTCAATCCTTTCACAGGAGTCGCCTAAGACCGTCTTCGGATTGCAAAATCACAGTTATGAAGTAGCAAGGGAAATAGTTTTCTGATTGGGGGTCACCCAACATGAGAAACTGTATTAAAGGGTTGCAGCATTAGGAAGCTGGAGACTCGAGTGGCTGACGTGATTTGAGAAATGAAAGTCGAACAACATACCCTGTGATTTTCCCAGTAAGAGTGGGGTGTAAGTATGGCTTGACTAAGAGCGAGCTGCTGCTCACCCAATATTTGCTAGTGCTCTTAGTGGGACAGCAGTCAAAGGCTAATGACCTTGTTTGTGAGGAACGGGCTGTGTAGTTAGATGTTGCTGGAGACTGTTGTCCTGCAGTATATTTATACTATGACATAGTGGGATGCGGGAGCAGCCACAGTAGCCGCCACTGTAGGATGGGGATCTCGTCTGTAATGATGTGTTAAAACCTGTGAGGAATCTAGTCTCATTGTACTAAACGGTACTCTAGGAGCAATCGGGTAGATAGCATTATTGTGGCTTATTTAGGGATGGATGGGGTCTGCTGTGTTGAGTGTTTCAATAGTGACTTAGTTTTAGTTGAACCACCTTATTAGAAGGATTGTATGGGGCGTGGTTCTGAATGGGATCGTTGTCATGGAGTGAGCAGAAGGAGGTGCTGCCTGTGGGTTGACTGTGGGTTGTGTATACTGCTGAGTAGATGGACCTGTGCTTATCTTTGTACCGCGTCAAAGCTGCAGGCAGTGGTTTGGTGGTGAGCTCTCTCTCTCTTTCATTTCAGAAGCTGCTTTAATGCCTTCCTTTGGGGAGGATAAACATATACCAGCAAACATTTTGTGTATAGCCTTTCCATAAGTGTCCAAAGCCTTGCAGTTTCAAAGTAAATCTAGGTGACGTAACTTGAAACTGGAGTCACTGAGCATGCGCAGGTGAGTATGCACGCTAGGCCCATGGAAGCTCCCTGCGCTCAGGCTCTGGTAAAGTACGTCAATAGCTTAGCTGCAAGTTCTGTGCTTTTTCCAAAGACGCAGACAGATGTGAATTGATACTAGGTTTTATCTCTGGGATTTCTTTTTTCTTCCTTCGAAATTTTAACTATCCTGAGTCTTCAAGAAGGAAAGAGGAATTCAGAAGTTAGGATGGATTGCAAGGGCTAGGAGGAGCTGGGTAAGGACTAGAGCGAGGAAGGTTGTGGGCTCTGTATTTTGAAAGACTATTCAGCAGGCTGACAGGAAGGAAGACTTATAACATGTGCGGTATCTCACAGGACTCTCCTGGGGAGAGCCTACCTTAGTAACCCTCTTGTGATCAGTCCCTGTCTCATAAGAACCCCTGGAGCCCTGGCCTTTGTGCAGAATGGCTTCAGAGCACAGAGCTAGGGTCACCTTCAGTTACGATCCCAGCAGTAATTGCTGAGAAAGGATTTTTTTTTTAATGACTCCATGATCTTACCTAGCCATCAAGACTTAAGTGAGAAATGTATTTTATTCTGCTTCCCAAAGATATTTCGGAGGCAGAGGCAGGCGGATTTCTGAGTTCGAGGCCAGCTTGGTCTACCAAGTGAGTTCCATGACAGCCAGGGCTACACAGAGAAACTCTGTCTAAAAAACAAAACAAAACAAAACAAAACAAAACAAAACAAAACAAAAGATATTTCAAAGGCATATCCTGAGCTCTGCATTCTGAACCTTTTTACTTCTTCCTCAGACCCCTTCCCCCTGCCCCCTCCCCCACCCGCCCTGCCACATACCCGGTTCCCTCCTTTCTTTCAGAATGTTACTGAAGGAACCCAGGTACAGGCTGGTCTTCTCTTCGTGTCTCCACCGAGCAACCCACTTTAGGGCTGCTTACAACTCAGCTGGTCCCAAACCCAAGTTAACATCATCTCCTGAAACTGACATACTTCTCCCCTGGCCCCTCTTTCCTAAAGGTGCAAGTGGAGGAGTTCCAGGAAGGTTCTTCACTGAATCTCCTAGGACTGGGAGTAACTCCGGTGTTTAATTAGCCCAACAGCAGGGCTTCTTCCTTTTATGTTTCTTGGCGTTCCTGCCACTGCCAGAGGACCAGGCTGAGATCCTCTTTGGGACTGAATGACTACACCGTTATAAGATGACTTGGGACTGGTGACTTCAACTGCCTGGTGAGTGACACTAACTTAACGTGTGACCTTGCCCAAGTCAGAAAGCTCCTCAGTCCAGTAACATTTTCACTTAACACGAGGTGTTACGTGGAACAAGTTCTACAGCCCTGCCCACACAGATATTTATGATAGAACCCAAGTGGCTGACCACACAAGTTATGCTGGCAAGTTAAGAATTTTCAAGTTTACAAACAGAAAAAAAAGCAAGGACAACAAAGGCATGCTGAGGGTGTAGCATCGTGGGTTCGAGACTCGCCCTTTCTACCTCTCTATTTCTGGTATTTTTTCAGGTGTTCGGAAGTACATGCCACAAGCATGACGCGGATTGAACTCACCTCCATTTGCTCCGGGAGATAAAAGGGAAGAGAACAGTTGCATGCTTTGTCAAAATTAGAACTATTTTCCCGTAGCTGAGCGCAATTTGCACATGTGTTTGTGTAATTTATCTGTCAGGCAGCAAAAAAACAATAGCTCACTTAAAGGCTATATGAATCCACATCTTAAAATTCAATGCCCAAGCCTCCCTCGTTTTTTTTTGTTTGTTTGTTTTGTTTTTTGTTTTTTGTTTTTGTTTTTTTTTTGAGATGGAGCCTGTGACATGGGGTACTTGGAAGGAAGCCTTCTCACAGTCTCTCATTTGGTTACCTGAAGGCATTTTTCACTGGCCTGGAACTCCATGTGTCTGTGGCACACTTATGTGATCTGTTGAGGTGATGCGGCTGTCCTTAGTCTTAAGAGTAGCTACTAGGAATGTTTTAGTCAAGGGTTTGTGAAAACTGTGCCCACAGCCCGAGTCTAATCACCTTCACAGGGAACTCATTTTCTATTTTTCCATTTTATTGTATGGAAAATATTAATATTAATTATTTTACATGTCCTCTGAAAGAAGTCACTAAAAGTGACCACATGGGATAGCAACTATTTCCAAACTATATTATTGATGTGTGTGGAAAAGTTCCCAGCTTGAGAAGGTGCTGTGTTCTGCTTTTTGAAAGTTAACTTCTCTGAAAAAACTGTGTAATGAATTCTTTTACAAAAGAGTCACGTGTCCCAAGTGGGTGACTCCTGTGTGCTCTGGCAAAGCAGCCAGAAGTCAGTTCTGGGAGGATGCAGCTGGAAGAGAGTGGGAGAGGAGGCTCAGAGAAAAGGGCTCCCCTGGGGATGCATACTCCCCAATCCTGTGGGCAGATTCTTCTTCCCTGCCTGTGATGAAGAATAATGAGAAGATTCTGGGAGCATGGAAGCTCAGAGGAGCAAGGGCGTGGCTTTCTCTTTGGTAAGGTGCCAACAGGATGAAGGATTCTTTTGAAGAGAAAACTAACAGGAAAGGGAAGACATATTGAATCTTGCAAAGTCCCTGAGGGAGTTGAAGCTGGAAGTGACGTGTAAATTCACTAATGTGCTACAGGGCTATAAGTTACCATTCTTTATATACATGACACGGCTTGAATGATTACTTTGATAATATGTATACCTTTTCTGGCTGTAGACTCTAATTTATAAAGAGCATTAAGGAACAGGACAGTACGCCAGTCAAGAGCCAGCACAGACAGCACACTGAACCGAGCCAAGGGAACTGAGGCGCCAGTGTGGCCAAAATCCTCTTTTGACTGGAGTATTATATTTGACCTCCAGTGTCTACATTTTGATCACCAGTATATTTCACGTAGCAGTTTGTCTGCAAGTGACGTCACATGGGAAGAGTACTTCTCAAAGATCCCATTTTGAGTCGTGGAAACAGAATTAGAAGAAATGTTCCACGATTGTACAAGTTTCGATTAGATGGTATCTCTGTGGCTTTCTACCTTTAAGAACATAGGTGAGAAATGCATATCCCTCATATACTATGAATGCAGTCACAGTATTTGCAATTCAGTGTTTAACTGAACTTGTAAATCTATAGATAAAAAAACATAACAAAGACTGAAATCTGCTATTATAGAACTTGAGAGGGGGGTGTCATTTGTACTTAAAGTGGCTTGTAAAGAGAGGTTCCTTGTGCTCCGGGGCTAAATGAGAGAAGGGAAGGCCAACCTTGACCTCTTCTCTACTAGGTAAGGGCTGGTCACCCTGGCTTGAGGTGTTCAGTTTATCTTATCTCTTGGTGAAATTAAAAAAAAATTTCTATGTGCAAATGGAGATTTACCCTCTGGATGTTGCTGGTTCTCTAATAAGGTATTAGAGGCAGCCCTGTCTGAAACACACACACAAACACACACACACACACACACACACACACACACACACACACACACACAAAGCTATCAAACAGACTTACTGGGAAATGCCCTATAATGTCATGGAATAAAAGCATTTTGTTAATAGTCATTTAAAGACTGGCCTTAGTCAACAGCCAGTGATGGATGGGGTCATTGTCTCATGCACAAGGTAACATAATTCAGCAATGACCGCTTCTTAGTGAAGACTGCCGAGGAAGAAAGATATGGAAAAAAAAAACTGATGGAGAAGCAAATAAAATGAGCTGTTTTTAAAATGAAAATCAATCTTGCTTGCAAACACAATGCTTTGATAATCGCTCATCTCTTTCAGCATAGGCAAGTTTCATGGATTAGAGTGGAACTTGCCATGTAGAACAAGCCATCCTTGAACTCACAAAAAACCAGTTGTGTCTGCCTCCCAAGTTCAAGGAGTAAGGGTTTGTGCTACTATAGTTCGATGAAAATGAGATTTTTATGTATATCACAGGGAGGATGTAAATTAGTATAGCCACCATGGAAAACAGTGTAGGAATTCTTCAAAAAGGTGTGTCTGTCTGGCCATCTCACTGAGTATACAGCTGAAGAAAATGAAATTAGCACATTAAAGAGATACCCATATTTTTTGCTGTCCTATTCATAATATTATGGAATCAATCTCATTGTCCACTGACAGAGGAATAAAATGATATAATGTACCTCCAGTGGAATATTATTTGGTCATAAAGACAAAATCTTGTCATTTGCATCAAGATGAATGGATACAGAGACTATTAGGACAACAGATATTGCATGGTCTCACTTCTATAACAAATCTTAAATGGTTCATTAACAGCAGAATAGTTCATTAGTCAAAGGTCAGGAAGGGCAGTGGGAGGAGGAATGTAGCTGGACGATGCAAACCGAACACAGAAAGAACAGTCCTTGTGCTGAAGAGCAGAGCGTGTGTCTATGGCTCACAGAACTTTGTGAATGTGTAGGAGAGAGGAGGTAGAATGTAGTCACAAAGAAGTGGCAAGGAGAGCAAAATCATAATTCCCTTGATTTGTTCCTGTGTGTGTGTGTGTGTGTGTGTGTGTGTGTGTGTGTAAGTGTGTACTAAAAAAAAATCACTGTGCCCAGTAAAGTACTACAACCATGACATATTAATTTCACAAGAATAACATTTAAAAATTCACATACTTTTAAGAACCCAAGATCTTTATTTTTGGCTGGCTCTGTGCTCTGTGTCATATATATGATATATATATATCTGTATAGGATAACTGAGGTCTGGCAGTCTTTTGAACTTGCCTCTCTCTTCACCTGTTTGCTGCATCCTCACTTCTTTAAGGTCACCTGACTTGGCCAGGCTCTCATACATAAATGTGGCCAGAGATGACCAACATGACAGTAGGAATGAGTGAAGTCACCACCAACGGGCTCCTCTCATGCGCACTGCCAGCCCAAAGTTGGGTGGATCCAGTCATACCTAGTTTCCTGTTGAGGGGTTATGTTTTAAAGTGACTTCTCCCATTTAAAGTCCCAAAGTGAAAACTGTTGGAAATTAAACATATAACACAGGACAAACCTCAATTTCCTTGGTGCTCTTTGCAGAAAACAGAAGGATGATGCCCATAGAGAGGCATAATCCTCCTGTGGTGAAAAAGATAGAGAGGACCACCTTGGCAGATAGATTTAGCTGCTGGGTGGGCAACGTTTGCTGCTTCAGTGCTGTGTTTTCTGGCAGTCTGGACAGGTCATACTGGGGTATCATCTCCATTTTGGTCCTGTGGGTAGCTCACATACTTCTGGGACATTTAGAACAATCATACTTACAGTAAGATCACATAATGCTAATGGTACATGAAGAATTACATCAAGTTGTGAATTCACTTTTGCTTTCTGATCTTGTTCTCCAAGCAGACCCGCTACGTACAGGAAGCACAGCTCTCTCCAGGCACTGCTGGGTGTATTTTATTTAGGCTCAGAAAGTCTGCTATAAATATTCTCCTCCTCAAAGTCTATAAAAACCAACATCTGCTCCCGCTCAGAAGCAGTTCTTACGGCTTGTTTCAGAAATTTGTTGAGTACGTCAAGGAAAAACCTTCCCAAATTTATCTTTAGAAACTTGTGTAAATTTTTTGTGATTATTACAATCAAAGTTAGGGCTATCTACTTTGCCCCAAATATAGCTATAGTCTAACAGGAATATGAACCAAATTGGGGAAATGCTCAGAAATTACGGCTAGCTTTGCCATTTGTGATGATGCAGAAAGAGAACAAACAGAGATTTGGAGAATATATGTGCATGTCCTTATTAACTTCAACAGCTTTCTTACTGTTTTGTTTTGTTTTGTTTTCATACATAAGACCCAGGCAGAACTTGTAGATTGCAACACCCCGTTTTGCAGCTGGAGAGATGGCTTAGTGTTTAAGAGCACTGGCTGCTTTTCCTGAGGACCCGGGTTTGATTCCCAGCACCCATAGGGTGGTTCACAGCTGTCTGTAATTCCAGTACCAGGGGATCCAATGCCCACTTCTGGCCTCCTTGGGCACCACATGCACATGGTGTACAGACATTTATTCAGGCAAAGTATTCATACACATAAAAATAAAAATAAAAATAAAAATAAAAATAAAAATAGTCTCTCTTAAATCTACTCATCAGAGGTTAGTGAAGTATTTTCAGACATTAAGTCTTGCCATGCGGCATTAGCTCTGGTTTGAGGGTTTTCTGCCTTGGCTGTAAACAATCTATAATTATTTATTTAAGGAATGCCAGAGGATACAGACTAAGAATTTTATAAAGGAGGCAGAGAAGCCATGGTGTGTGTGTGTGTGTGTGTGTGAGAGAGAGAGAGAGAGAGAGAGAGAGGGCAATGACAAATGTACCTGATTTAAAAGAATATCAAGAGAATACAAGTACATACAGTAGTGAGTTTCCAATTCAGAGTCAACCTTTACACTTGCAAAACAAGCAAAACAAAAGCAAATTACTCATGGAAGAGTTCCGGTGTACTATCTGAATCTGACCTGCAAGTGCTGACAGCCACGCTGCTGCCGCCCACTGTGAGATGGCAGGGGACACTGGTGATCAACATCTACGAGCTGTTTTGTTCAATGAGTCTGGCTAAGGGCTTGGGTTTAAAGGGCAGCAATAGACCTGAGATTAGATTGTGTGTGTAAAACTGTCTCACAAGGCATCAGGCACGTTTGTGACTTAAGTTCCTGCTCCAATGCTGGGACAAGTTAATGCTCAGTAAAAGTTAATGCTCTATAACCAACCATTAAGAACAGCCTTTCTTAGCCTTCTTTATAAAACAAGGTCGCAAACTACCAAGTATCACAGGCAGTGTGTTAATCTTGGCTCTCCAAGAAAGCAAATCTCTGGATACATAAATAGGTATTATAAGGAATGGTCTCACACAAGTATAGAGGCTAAGTCCCAATCTGCCGAGTCCAGCCAGTGTCCTAGTTGAGTTCTGAAGACCAAGAGACTGGTAAAACCTTAGGAAGAGCCAGTTTTTCAGTTAGAATTCTGTTATTGGGAGAAAGGGAGGGGGCAGCCTTTCTGTTCAGGTCTTTAAAGGAAGGGATGAATCTCACTCAGATCATGAAGGGCATTATGCTTTAATTAAATCTATTGATTTGCATGTTACTCTTATCATAGACAACCACACAGAATAGTGCCTCACCAACTCTCTGGCACTATGTGGCGCCAAGAGACATATCAATATAAGTCATTGTAGGCAGTGAGTGCAAACATTACTGGGGCAGTATTCTTAAGAGAAATAACCAGATACACATTTTATATCTACATTTTTTTCAAAACATTTTTTGGGTTTTTTTTTTTTTGGTTTTTCGAGACAGAGTTTCTTTGTATAGCCCTGGCTGTACTGGAACGCACTCTGTAGACCAGGCCGGCCTTGAACTCAGAAATCTGCCTGCCTTTGTCTTCCAAGTGCTGGGATTAAAGGTGTGCGCCACCACCACCTGGCTTTTCAAAACTTTGATCTTTTATTTTTTTTATTAATCTTTTTACATCATATAGTTTGATCATATTCTTTCCTCTCCCAACACATCCCCACCACCCTAACCATCCAGCCTCATATTCTCTCAAAAAACAAGTAACGAAAAACAAAAATTAAAACAAAAATCTAATAGAGACAAAAAATATCAAAATGAAACAAAAAAAAAAAAAACCCCTACAAAACAATAACAATAACAAAGTAAAACAAATCCGCCCCAAACTCCAGAGTCTGTTTGGTGTTGGCCCACTAAGTATTCCTGGACATGGGACCTTCCCTGAGGTATGGTTGATAAACCCCAGGATATTCCAAGGGAGAAAACTGATTTTCCTTTTCCAGGAGATATCAATTGTGAATAGCTTCTTGGTCAGGGGTGGGATTTTGTGCTCATGCTCCTTCCCAGTGCTAATTGTCTGGTGCGAACATGTTCAGGTCAGGCTCTCTGAGTTCATTTGTGTTTTGCTCCTGTCATGTGTAGAAGATGCTGCTTCCTCGGAGACATCCAACACCTCTGGCTCTTACAATCTTTCTGCCTCCTCTTCCATGTAAACAGATCCCTGCGCTTCCAGGGGAGGGGTTGATATCTCACTTACAACTGAGTGCTCCAAAGTCTCTCTTGAATATTGACCAATTGTGGGTCTCTGTATCTACTGCAAAAACAATCTTCTCTGATGAGGGCTGAGTGGAATGATCTACGGGTCTAGCAGTATGTTGTTAGGAGTGACTTTATTGCTATGCTCCTTTAGAAGAACAATAATAGTAGATTTCCTCCTAGGGCCATGATCTACCTAGTCTTAGGTTCTTAGTTACTTCAGGAGTTTCCAGTACCGGTTCTATTTCATGGAGCGAACCTCAAATCCGATTCTACGCAACACAACTTATGCTTGAAAATACACTTTCAAGTATGCTTTGCTTCTTAACAAAGAAGGTTCCTCAACAACACTATTGACAGTTTGTTATCTGTTGCATGGCACAGAATATTTAGCTCCATCCCTGACTTCTACCAGCTAAGTGTCAGTCCCACCTCCCATTGGATGCCAACTGTTGCCTGCTACCCAAAGTGTGCAGCTAAACATAATTTAAGCATTGCAAATGTGCCCTAAAGGGAAAAAGTCTCTGCTCAAGGACCATCATTCTGGTTAATAGTAGTGGTATCATTAGAAATTTTTTTCTAGATGGTTTCTCTATGAAATTATGGCTATCCTGGAACTCAGGACCAGGTCCTGGCTATCCTGGAATTCAATTTTTAGACCAAGTTGTCCCTGGAACTCAGAGATCCACCTGACTGCCTTCCCAGTGCTGGGA
This sequence comes from Rhabdomys pumilio, assembly GCA_030674055.1. Taxonomy (NCBI): domain Eukaryota; kingdom Metazoa; phylum Chordata; class Mammalia; order Rodentia; family Muridae; genus Rhabdomys; species Rhabdomys pumilio. The sequence continues at coordinate 40,095,988 of JANHMN010000011.1, forward strand.
TTAAAGCTGTATGCCACCACACCCAGCTTGAAGGATTTTCTTAAACCCTTGTTTTTCCTTTTCTGTAACCATGGTGTAATCTTCTGGTATGTACACTATTTACGAGGAGATGTGAACACATATCTACTCACTGGAGACAGGGAACCAGTGGTCAACCAAAGTAATGATTCCAATACACTGTAGCTGATTGAATCAATGACCTATTGGTCTTACTTGCAGGAGGATGAGATTACTAGCCCCCAAACTTTTGGCTCCTTGCTGACATGTCCAGGAGAGAGAAGAGCGGTCCCGGCACGGAGTCTCTCCGAGATGGTGAGTGTAGACGACCCAAAAGAAACACACAGAGCCATGAATCTTGTCAAAGTAGAAACTCAATTTTATTGCATCATCCTCTTGCTTATATAAACTCAGAGTGTAGGGAGGGGAATTTTTGATGGGGTGAGATGACGTAGGAGACAGGAAGGGTGATGGAGGGTATGGGGTGACTGACAGGGCCAATGGCAAAACTCTATGTTATCAACAGCGGGGCAGGGTCAAACAGGTTTTGCTGAGTTACCCCAGTACAGAAGTGACTGAGACAGGTCTCAAAACTTGCGCCAGGCTCGTGCTTGTCCACAAGGCCCAAACCAGTGCCAAAATGGGGACCAACACCAAACAGCCACATTGCTTAAGTCAACTCTGTCATAGTTGCATATATGGAGTGCACTCTTCAGGAACTGGTCTACCTGTATATGTTAGTAACTCCTAAAACCACACTAGGTTGAGGTAGAATTACATACAGGTTGGGGTGGGGCATGGAAAGAAGGGGCTGCAATCTTAATCGATGGTCTAATGACTCTTCAAGTTCCTATTCTATGCAAGAAGGTCAACAATCAGCACAGATGTTCTGGTGGAGATAGCATGTCTGCTAATGTTGAAGGACTTCACAGTACCTACTCGGCAATACCACACACATTACATGTTTGGAATGCCGTATGTCTGTCTATCATTACCTGCAGGGATGCAAAGACAGTAAACATGAGTGTAGAGTCAGGATGTGGCTATGGTGGGGGCTCACAGTATTCACAATGGTCTCAGTTTTAAGGGCAAATTAGTGGATTATTCTGAATTTTGACAGACTTAGATCTGCAATGTCTCCATACGAAATTATGTCTAGTATATATTTTTCTACATTATCTCAGATATGTCACTTGACAAAAAGTTACACATTTGGATTATGAAGATATGTGATCCATTTTGCTTACCACAGGCTAAGAAAATCTCACTTCTTAGGGTTAAGGGATTGCCAAGGGCCATGCAGGACACATAGCTTTAGAACTCATGGAATGTGGTCCATCTGTTACCATAACCTCATCGGTGAGCCTTGGTGTGGACCCCCACCACCCCAAGGACCATGTGTTCTGGTGACTTCAAGCTGTTGTGGAGTTCTGCTCTGCTTGCTGCCCTGACATCTCTCTTAATTTAAGGATTATATGAAAACTCTAAGGGGCTTCCCTCAGGGACAGTATCTCTGGCACTCACAATAATAATGCTTGATCTTTTTCAGGTTTTCCTACTAGAACAGCTTGATTCAATCACCACCCTAGAGAAGAACTTAGATTGTCATCAATGACCACCACTCTTAGAAAACGTGTAAAAATAAAATTGTTAGTGAAGCTGAGATATTTTTACTACTGGCTCTGATATAGAAAATCTTAGGAGTCAATTTTAATAGGAGACAATTTTAAGTTTAGAAAGGCACACTCTTATTAAGCAAGGGGCCTTTTATGGTTAGGAACAAGAACAATGGTAGCAGTGGCTGACCTCTCACTGAGGCTGGACTGGTGATGATTGATACTCATTTTAATAGCCATTTTTGCCCTCATCTTTCTGATATGATTTATTAAGTACTGCTGATGAATAGATACAAATTCTAAGAGTATAAAGTAGATATGACTGATTTTTATATAAAACTCTAAATTTTTGATTCTTTAAAGATTCTTACAAGACTACCTTTAAAGATACATAATAAAATAATCATTCCTTTCTTTGTAACCACAAATATCTGTCTGCCAGTAAGAGAAACTGGCTGAGAAAACCATCTTGCTTGCTCACACTTTGTTAATCTATAACAAGTTGCTTAGTTATAAATGTATGTGGGTTTTGGGAATAATTTGTTTTCTTGTACGACATAGTGTTGTTTCTTGTAAAGGTATTGGGGAACATACTGTTTCTTCACAATCATTTACTAGAAGAAAACTAAAACATAGTCACATTGTAATTTTATATTGCTTAAAAGATTTTGCTGGGATATATAAGCTATGGAAGAAAGAATAAAGAATGGGCGGTTGGAATATTGTTCCTTCCATCCATCAACTGTGTGTATGTATGTATATGTGTATGATTTGTGTGAGTGGGGGTTTGCATGTTGTTCCTCCTACCCATTAACTATGTGTATGTACGTATGTATGTATGTAAAGCTTGTCTGGGCATGTGTTGGAGCTTGCTCTGTGTGTGTGTGTGTGTGTGTGTGTGTGTGTGTATGTATGTATGTATGTATGTATGTATGTATGTATGTGTATGCATGAAATGCTTGGAACCTGCTTGTTGGAGCTTTGCTCTAATCATTCTATGTATCAATGTGTATATGTCTGCCTATAGGTCTGTATGCATGTATGTATGCATGTATATATTTGTGTATATGAGGTTATTGTACTCAGACTTTTGTTTCACCCACTCAGCCTGTGTGTGTGTGTGTGTGTGTGTGTGTGTGAATTTTCCCTTTCCTTTTCTTTCTCACTAGTTAGCCCCAAGGAGTTAAAAGAGTTCATAGTTTTTCCACTGCCAGCCCTAGTAAATTAAGCTTTGTTCCCTCAGAGAAAAGTCTGCTGAATAGCTTCCCTAATCACTGGCTGCCATTGGCAGCAGTTCCTGTAGGTATTTGGACCCACCCACTTCAGTGGCTCTAAGCACTGACCCTGCTGTCTGCCTCAGTTTACCCACCACATGGATGCCAAAGTCGGTCATTGGCAAGGGATAACAGGTTTGCTTCGGCCATCATATAAATTCACACTTTCAGAGAACTTCACCTCCATAGTCGCTCTCTTTTCTCCTCCCTCCACTGGGTTCCAATCAGGGTCTTTGAAGATGGCGTGCACTCCGGCATTCTGAGTGTACATTGGCAACTTTCAGCCAGAGGAGGTGTCCAGGCAGTGCTCACTAGAGTGTAGGAGTATGTGCTTTGTTGGATTGTGTTTGCTACCCTGTGAGCCAGAATAACTTGAATGTGGAATTTTATCAGCAATGACATACACTTCCTTTATTATGTGCTTGCTGTATGCTGTTTTCCAAAAAGATGGAATTCCTGAAATCCAAGTCCTGGGCCTGACTTCTATTTTACCATTTGAACTGTGCATGGTCCTGGTGAGACTCAGTTTTATTGTCTATAAAATATGAATAAGAACTGGGCATAGTGGTGCATGCTTCAACTCCAACACTTGGGGAGCAGAGACTGATAGATCTCCACAGTGAGAGCTCACCTCAAAACAATATAAATGGATTAAAATGTGAATAACAGTTTTCCTTGAGGAATGTTTACATGATGATGTAGGCTATATATACGGGTTGTACATACAGTGTTTACAAAGAATATCATCAACTAATATGGGTAACAAAACGGAATTCGATCAGTAGCTGTTAGGGGCTGGCAATCACTACACAAACTATCCAGACATCAATCTCAGTCAAACAAGTATGGTTTACTGAACACCATACCAAAAGACTGATTGATCAGGGACACAGACCAGACTCGAGAGCTAGCTGTGACATTGAGTTAAGATCCTATAGGGTCTTAAGTCTAAAATCCACAAACATCTGTGGCAAGCTATCCCCTCAAACAGGATTTAGGGATAGAGTATTTCCTTAGAAACATGTCTTTGTTGTTACTTACCCTGCTCCCACTGGATGGGGTATTCAACTGTCCTGGGGGACTTGGTTTGCCTAACATTCACATCTTAACTTGCCAGCCAGGATGTCAGTTCCCAGGGAGGTCTTGGGAACTTAAACTTTACTTGACCACTACTCAAACTGGAAGATTTACTCCAAGTAGCTTCTTATATTGGTGCAGGTGTCTTTTTTATGTCGAATTCCATCCCAGGGGCAGTTTATAAAGGCTAGAAACCATAAAGGTTCCTACTTAGGTGCAGGAAGTGCTGCTGGGTGGTTGGTTCGGGTCCAAACTCATTGTGGCTAATTATACAAAGCAGTTCTACTGACTAATATTATCATTGTTTTCCAAGAACACCAAAGCACAGAATACCCTAATAACAGCAGAAACAGCACAAAATGGCAGGCTAGACAGGTAAAAGGTACCTAGGCCTTCCTTAACAGTGGCTAGGCATGGTGGCACATATACCGTAACCTATAGAATAAAATATATATTCATGTATCCTCACTGGTATAAAAACAATACTGAGCAAAGAACTAAGAAAAAGGAAAGCTGTTTTTTTACAAGGATTCCAATAAAGCTCAAAGAATGAAAAGAATAGGAAAGTATCACAGTAATGGCAGCTACAGAAATAATCTATGGCTGCTAAAAATTACTGGGTTATCCTGTCCAGCAGGACATTAAACAGAGGCCCGACTAGCTCAGTTGGTAGAGCATGAAACTCTTAATCTCAGGGTTGTGGGTTTGAGCCCCATGTTGGGTACCAAAATGTCCTGTCCAGTAGGACATTAAACAGAGGTCCGGGTAGATCACCTAAGAGAGGGGTGGGGGTGGGGATAAGCAGGCAAAGGCGCAAAGAAACACGGCTTGTCTATAGGCTGATCAAACCATGATTTTTTACTTTTTCCACACATGGGTTATATACACAAAAAGGCAGGATGTGGGGAAGGGGATGACACAGGAGCGTAGGTGTTCAGGGGGAGTACAGATATCTTCCCGAACAGTGTGTCAGCTGGGTGAAGACTCAGGGGACAGGTCACTATGACTCCACCTATGATTCACTTGTTCTTATCTAAGTTGGTACTATCCGCCAAGGCTACCCAAGGTCTGTGACTACTCAGGCTTCCACCAGAGATGCTTGTTTACGGTATCTTCTAGCCATCTGTTTCAGTGTTTTTCCACAGAAACCCAAGACTTTGTGCTAGCAGGCTGACTTTAGGCGTAGGGCTGATTCCAGGTCTTCAGTGTATAAGCAGAGATGCCCCTGACACTGGTGGCTTGAAGAAAAAGATATCTATATCTTTAAAGTATCTCTTCCAAGATAAATATGGTCTACAAAGGGAAAAATGGCACATACATATACCAGGGAGGAATGTGGCACCTTTACCTGGTGTGCAAGGTTGCTAGTGTGGGACCTAGGACACAGGGAGAGGGATGTACTGCCAACCATGGGTCTGACCCATACTCACAAAACCTAAAGTTATGATGTGGATACATCTGGATTTAGGATCCTTTACAAAAGGGTTGATGAGTGCTCATCACGTGACATCATGGGAGAAGCAAAGAGTGAGCACTGTCACCATCAGGAAGAATGGCAGGTGTGGCACAGCCCTCCAACTGGAAATCAGAGTGACATCTACTGTGCTGATGCTGGTTTGCCAGTTTTGGTATACCTGTGCGTTAGATATCTCAGATGGTAAGTAACAACTGGGAGAACCTGGGGAAGGGGACACGGGAATTATCTACAGTGTTTTTGCAAAAATTGTGCTCATTGGAAACTATTTCAAATTAAATATCCAAAACATATAAATGATTTATATCTGCCTGCATCAGGCATATTGGCTCTTTCTAGTTTTGCTGGCCATACTGTGTGCCCGAGACAATGTTTCACAGTGAGGGAGTGTAGGAGGCATCAGCTGACAGGCAGAGAGATGTGAAGAGACCTTAACAGATGCTGGACTTCCAGCTTTGTTTTCAGCTAGGACAAAGATCCAACAGGCTTCCAGTTCCTCACTGTGGGACCCCTTCCAGCTGACCTGCCTGACAAGGGCTGGCTGTCAGCCCAGAAGCTCACTTTTCTTTGTCTAACCTGACCAATCTGAAATGAGGGAAGGGGGACCATCCCAGGCCTGTAAAGGCACTTAGGGCCCTGAGCCTTCTCTGGTGGTGGTGGCGATTTTGGTGTCCACTGTGGGAGTCTACTTCTGAGCTACAGGCCTAGACCCTGTGATTCAGTTATCACCTTACTGCATGTGCCTCATCTCATGGTCTCTGACGGTTGTGTGAGATAGCATTCCTACTTTTCAGCCTACAAGACTGAAGCTCAGAAGGAAGTGGCTCAGTGCCTCAGCTGCTGTTTCCTGTCTCCTGCACAGTCAAAGCCGAGGAGAAAAAAAACCTGTCTTCTCAACAAGACAACATACACAGGCAGAGCTTTTATTATCTGAGGGTATGAGCCAAAGGACAGGCTCACAGTTGTCAAAGAATCCCCATGAGGCATCCTCAGTGATCCATTGGGTGATGAAGTTAACATAATTACGTTAGAGTAAGACTGAGTGCTTGCAATATGTTGGACTGGACTCTTCATCAGGACCCAGGCTTAGAAAAGGCCCAGCTTCAAGGAGTCTGACTTGCATAGGCTGAACACTCCCGTATCTAGAAGTTCAAAAACCTCCTTTCTTATCTAAATGAGAGAAAAGAACAAAACAATAGAAAGGTTACAATCAAAACTAGTCCTGGTGAACAAAGCCAAGCCCTGCGGTCCCATGTATTTAGACAGCTGTTATGGTCAGAATCAGAGAGGACAAAAGTCCTAGGCAAAAGACAGAATCTATGTTTGATTGACAGTTGAAGATCACACAAGTAAAGAGAGAGGTACTGTGCAAAACATCAGATTCATTAAAGTGCCCTTGTATTTGCACCCATCCAGAAGAAAATGCCGGAACGTGTCTCAAGAACTCCAAAGTGTGCTTTTGGTAGCCCAGATTCCATGCAAAGACCCAATACAGGATTGAGATAACTGTTAATGGCACAAATATAACAAAAAATGTCTATGACTACAAAATTTTGACACTGTTATAGTGAATTATTCAGATTTAACATTATAATAGAAATTATCTGGACTTGTGTCTGACAGCTAAGTATTTTCCTTTTTAAAAGACTATTCATGGGCTGAAAGGGTTAGTGGCCCCAAGAGGAGAGCAACAATGCCAACCAACCAGAGCTCCCCAGGGTCTAAACCACCAGCCTGGGAGCACAAAGGGAGGCACCATAACTTCAGCTGTATACTTAGGGGAGGATGACCTTGTCGGGCATAGGTGGGAGACGAGATCCCTGGTCCCATGAAGGCTGAACACTGAGAGGGTAGGAATTCGAGGGTGGAGAAGGGGGAGTGGGGAGTAGGTGGAGGTACACCCTTGTAGAGGCAGGAGGGGGGATAGGATAGGGGGTTCCTGGGTGGTGGGAGGAATGGGGTGAGGGGATAAAATCTGAAATGTAAACATAATATCCAATAAAAAATATGAAAAAAAAAAAGACTTCATGGATGTAGAGAAATCCGTGCATGTGTGCGTGTGCGTGTGTGTGTGTGTGTGTGTGTGTCTTTGTCTGTGTGTATGTGTGTGTATGCTCACTCCTGCACACATGTGGGTGCATGCATAGGAAACTAAGCCAATGTTTTTATTTTTTTAACTTGAATTGATGCCTAATATAACTCACCAATCAATTATAATGAACAGTGTGGGGAGGCAGTTTTATGTGGTAAATTAACGCACAGCATGCTTTAGAGGTGTAATCCCAGGCCTCTTTGATAGTAGTCTTTGAAGGTGATTGACGGCCTTGTTTATTATTATGTAACCCCTCCCACCACACATATCAGATTAGACTGAAAGAGTGTTCCATGATAACACGGTGGGTGGCAAAATAAAATTTCTACATCATGAGGGCAGTGAAGTGTTTTTTATAAATATACAGGGAGCTGTGCTGTGCTCACAAAGGCATTCAGTCATTCAGTTTGAATCTATCGAGACACAGAAACTCTCCACACAAAACAAAAAAGTCTTTGTAAGTTATACAGTAGGTTCTGTGGGGATGTGGAGAAGCCAGCGATGATCATCCCTTTTCCTCCTCTTTGGCCAGAATTGTCTCTATAAGAAGGAATGGCAAAGACGACTGTCTGGGTTGGGAGGTACAGGGACAGGACAAATCCTCCAGACCGGCTGGCTTCTTTGAAGTGCAGATGTCCTAGTGGGGCAGGAGCCATGGCCATTTAGTGAGCAACCAAGCTGATCTTATACTACACATGGAAAGGATATAGTTACGTGTAAGCGGATGAGATGGCTCTATAGTAGTTACCTCAGCGTTAAAGACAGAAATTATTTCCAAAGTGAGAATGTGCTGGCTTCCCATGTCAAAGGCTTTATTACTGTGTTTGAACTCAAAGTTCAAATCGAAAAAGAAAAAAGATTAAAGACAAGTGCTGATTACACAGTACCTCGGGAATGTCCATCATTCTCCTCAGCTTCTGATCTCTCCAGTTCCAGTCAAAAACCAGAAACTTTAAGGGGTTCAAATTAAGGCCATCTGAAAGACACAGTGAGAGTCGCGGTAGTAAAGTCCTCACAACGTAAACTTATTAAACTGGTCTTTATCCTCCTGGATGCTTCACTTGATGTCCTCTCTCCCAGCAACGAACCTCTGCACACTGATGCTTGCCTAACAGGAAACACATGCAGCAGCTCTCTCCCTGCTTCTGAGGACAGAGAAGCCAATCTGGTGAAGCCTGTCAACCCTCAGGTGCTCCCTCCACTCATGAAGGGTGGAGGCTGGGGTCTCCTCCTTCCTGATTTGAGAACCCACTTCTTGTGGCCTACAGAGGAGTTGAGAACAGCAGAGTCAGCAGGACTCTGAGGCAGTGGGGATGGAGAGAAGGATGAGGTTAGAGAGACCCTTTGGTGGGGTTGGTAAATCCTGTAAGGACTGCACCCACTCTGCTATGGGCTTTACCTAGAATCATTGCACAGTAAGACCAGAGAAGACCCAGGTTTTGTGTGCCATAGGAGGGAACAATGTCTGAAGTGTCTGAAGCGTCTCTGCATTCAGTTGGTCCCCACAGCCTTTCCCTGTTCAGCCCTCCCCTCTTGGCCCCAAAAACTCTTCATGCCTTTTATAATTACAATACTTTTATTTAAAACACTCTCACTGGAATTCCGATAGGAAACTGGGTAAAGATAACAGCCCTCCCTTAAAAGAGACCCAGTGTTGGAAAAAGCCAACAGGGAAGGCGCCTCTTAAATGGAACCACCTTTACCCAGAGCTTTAAAACATGCCTTGGCAAAAGAGCTTTCCTTCTGTGATGTCTCAGTTAAAAGAGCTACCAGAAGCTTAAAGCTACTTGTAATGATCTCTGTTTTATGCATACTTTTAAAAAACTGGGTAAAAATCAAATATCAATCCCAAAAGAACTGCAGACAACGTAATACATATAGATATTACCAGTGAGAAGTAAATCAGTCTCCTGATAAGGAAAGTCCTTGGAATATATAAATATTTAAGTGAGACACGTATATTTATAATATAAGGCCTCTCTCTCTCTTTCTCTCTCTCTCCCTTACACACACACACACACACACACACACACACACACACACACACACACGCAAAACAAGTACACTGAAAACATGTAGGATGTTATATGATCCCTGCTTCATAAAAATTTATAGTCAGGTAGAAATAAGACTGAAAGGCAGTTTAGTAGTTATAATTAACAAGAAATTATCTCTAAAGTAACGTATTTTTATCCACATCTTTTTTTAAAATTGCATTTATCTAGTGTATGCATGTGTGTACGTGTGTGGGCCTGCATTCTAAGGTGAGTATGGAGGTTAGAGGGCAACTTGGAGGAGTCAGTCCTTCTATCCTGAGTTCCAGGAATCAAACTCAGAGTGTCAGCCTTGGTGGCAAGCTCCTTTACCATCTTAGCTATCTTGTCCACCCCCTCTGTATCTTCTTGTTTTTCTCACAGACTCACAGTCACAAAGTCTCCATGATTGCTAAATTAAAACACCACAATTCTGAAGATAGTTTTATAGTTCCCAGTGTCATAGATATCTCTTTTCATTGTGTTAAGTCATAACAGTAACAAAATAAGTTATAAGTACCTTACATGTATCCTAACACTATGGCTAATACATTATAAACTATCTAATCAGATTCAGAAGTAAAAGCTTCCATTGATAACACAAATAATCAACAGCTACGTAACATTTTTCTTTATAAAGCAGGCTTTCATACTAAAGTGTCCCAACTCTGTAGAAATCTAGTCGACAGCGTGGACAGCTTCTTTTTGTCAGTCTCCCTCCTTCCCTGCTCCTATTTTAAATCTAAAAAGGGTCTTGTTAGTAGGTGGGGATCTGGTGACAGAAACAGTCATTGGTCCCTCAGGAAAAAGGCTCTGGAACTAAGACTTGGCTGAGACTGTGAGAGGAATCACTCTTCTGAGGCTCTGTTTTATCACAGAAACCCTGAGCCCTGGCCAGTAAGGATGCTGTGGGTACTAGTTTGATAGCACACACAAAGGATGGCCAGCATAATGCCGATTACAAGTAGGAATTCAAAAAATGTTTGCCTCCCATCTCCATCAGAGACTCCAGTGTCTTAATTCTTTGCCATTTGCACAGAACCCTGCAGTCAGTGGGTTTAACTAGCTGTAGATTATTGTCATCTGGAGGAGAATAGCAGGGGTTTTACCTGATGCTTCCTGATACAATATTGTTTCAGGTGATACAATATCGTTTCAGGTGAGACAATATTGCTGAAGGTGTTACTTTGACAAATACAAAATAATTCAGGAATAGATCCAACAGAAGACAAGGTGACATTACTATACTAAATACTTTGAAAATGAAGAATGAAATCAGTAAATGCGAACAAGTCTCCAGGCTCATGTGCAACTTTGGCAGCTCTGGTGGCAATGGATGGAGACCCTGATAAAGGCAGAACAGGCAGCTGAGTGAGACTTTGTCTCAAATCACACAGTGAAAGGAGCTCAGGTGACAGGACTCAGTGGGGGACTGTTTGCCTAGCATGGGTGAGGTCCTAGATTCAATCTCCAGTACCTCAAAACAGTCCCAGCTCCCCCCCAAAACCTGAAGGTCTGGTTTGAACAGGTACTAGAATTACCTGCAGGTCAGCATGTTTCTGGAATACTTTCTGTGCAAATCGTTAAAAGGGAAACATGCTGGAGAATATTCTAGAATATCCTTGTTTTATCTAGAGTTATGACGTTTTCATTTCAGTCTGTTTATTATCCCATTATGACCAGAATAGGAGTCTCTGCGAACCAAGCCTCATTTATCCAAGAAGGAAATAACCAGCATAGTAGGATGGGGGTGAAGCTTGTGTGGAACCGCTTGGCACTCCAGTCACTAGAATTTGACCGAGTTTAGTTGGACAAATGCATTTCAGTGGGCCGAAGCCCTCCTCATCCCCACAGCACTGCACAAGCAGCCTGGCTTCTGAGATCAAAGGATGAGTTGAGTTTCCCACTGGGCAATTTACACAGGGGTCTGTTTTTCTTTTTGTACCGCAAATGTGTTTGCCCAGACTCACACAGGGTGAGCAAAGGGCTGACTCTTAACAGAGTTCTCACCATCCACATCTCATACCTTGTTTGACAAGCTCTTTGATTCTCCCCGGAGTCCCCACACCTAGGTGTATCACACGATTCTCCAGAAGCTTTACCTGCTGCTGGACCTTTTCAAGATGGAAAACAGGGGAAAAAAAGGCAGGAGCATTAAGGTTTTTTTTTTTTTTTTTAAATGGAAAACTGATCAATACCCAAGGGATTGGGAATGAAAGCTCAGCTTCTGTTCAGGAGTTGAGCAAAGCAGAGAGCATGACTGTGTAGGTCAAGGGAGCCATGTGGGAGCATGAAACGCAGAGGAAACCCGAATAATTATTAGCTCTGTTTTATCAAGAATGGAAGAGGCTGGAAGGAAATGATGAGGTCCTGGTGCCACTGGGGACAACTTATCTCTTATCAGGACTACAGGTTCGTGCTTACCTTTATGTGTTTCGCAAATAATTTCATCACTTTGGCATCTCCTTTGAATGCTGTCAGAGACCTAATGAAAAGGAATGAATTAATGAATTTGACAGGTTATGACAACTTAAGAATGCAGTATTTACAGATTATAGCTTATCACTCAAAACACTGTTCTAAATGTGGACAGTCATGTTTATATCTGCACACAAGAAGATAGTTAGGCAATTCTGTCTCTGCAGTGAAACTGGAGTGGGCTTCCAGGCATCATGATGATGATGATGATGATGATGATGATGTGTGTGTGTGTGTGTGTGTGTGTGTGTGTGTGTGTGTGTGTGTAATCACTCAAGAGGCTGAGGTAGGAGGATTGTGGTTATGTAAATACCAGCCTAGGCTACAGAGCAAGATGCTATCTCAGAAAAGAATCAGAAATGGGGTGAAGTCATTTGTTCAGGTCCACATCTGGGTGTGCTTCTGAGCCAGACTCAAGTTCAGCCTACTTTGGTTCTTTGATGATTCAAACATGTGTGTCTGCTGTTCTCTAAGCAGAATTTCTGTTTCAGGTGTGCAGCAGAGAATCTCCCATGTATTTCTGCATATGCCTAATATGTCTAAAAAAAAAAGGGGTTACAAGAGGAAATCTTAGAGCAATAACCTCTGCTGTGACCTGGGGACAGAGAAGCACAGGATGAGCCCACCAGGGAGGAGGGCTCACGTCCTAGCACAAGAGCCCCCACATTTGTATTTGGTAGACTGAACTTGTTTGTAAAATTTCATACAGGAAACCATTCCAGCCTGAGGGAGAGAAGGACTGAAGGTAAGGAGGAAGGAAGGAAAACGATGCAGGCCTGTAGATCCTGATCCATGAGAGCAGGAGTGTCTTGTGCAGGAGCGAGGCGATTCTTTAGGTGGCGTCTGTGAGGACTGAGGGGAGCGAGAGACCCTGAAGGGTCAGTTGTTAAGCCAGTTACTAAGATGAGAGGTTATGAGTCCAGCATTCAGTGTTTTTGGAGATGCCAAACATCTATATTTATATATGTCCAATGAACTGAATATCTATCAATCAATCTACCTACCTACCTACCTATCTACCAACAGACACCCACACCCACACACATCCCTTCAAGTCTTTATAGGGTCTTGCTCTATACCCGAGACTGCTCACAAACCTGTTATGCAGGCTGTCTTCACACTTGCAATCCCCCAACTGGGGCCACTCTCAGGTGCTGGGATCACACGAAAGCAGCAGTATGTTCAGTTTCATTTCAACATTTTAGGGCCAAAGTGCTATAGGGTAAACTCAGTCTACGGCTGTTGACTCATTTGGTATGTCGGTAAGGGATCCACTTAGTTCTAGGTACTCAACAGTTTGGATCTATCTACATCGATTCAAATGATCAGTTCTGAGGGTCAAGGCTGGTCTAAGCAGCAGACCAGAGGACAGGTTTTATGAGGACTGTTGTGACAGTAGGGCCTCAGATTTGACAAACAGTTGCTCTACAAACAGTCAGATTACAGCATCTGCTCATTATGTTGTTTGATAGATGACATTAATGATGATACCACTATGTCACCTGAGATTGGTTTTTATTTTTAAATTTGAACTCAGAGGATGCACTGGATCTGGGAACTGAAGTTTCCCAACACATTCTGTCCACAGAAGTTGGGTCCATCTCTACAACCTAAAAGGCTTTATGGAAGGGCTCAATGAACACCAGTTCCCACTGGCTTTAGCTCATTTTCTGATGTTTCTTGTTTTCATCTTTATCTTAACCACCTGTTTTTCATTTGGTGTATTTCTGTGTGTCACCTAAAATTCTGTTTTGAGTTAAAGTGGGTATAATGAACAAATAAGTTTTTAGTTAAGATTTAGGTACTGAAGATAAGGATATCACTTTCCTTAGTGTGTCATTATGTTTTGAGAAACATTGTTGACCAGGGGGAACACATTGATATGCAAGACAGTGAGACATACAATCCAGTTTGTATTGCAGGTAAATTCTTAATTACACATAAGCATTTTCCATTGCAAGGTTAACAAGGAAAACAACAGGAATCATGGCAATCAAGGGAACAGAAGTTCTCATTGTAGAATTATTAAACATTGATCTTTGCAAATAGGCTTTTTTTGTGCTTGTCCAAATGACACTTAGTAATTCATTTAACCTTGAAATGGATCATAATAGAGCTTGGGACAGTTGGCAAATGAAATGTGACCACACAGTGCTTTTATGCCCCTTGGAAAGGAATTCATATACAGTAAAAGCTCAAATCAATATGACAACTTGTTTTGAAGAGGTCACAGGCAGGCCAGCTTCTTTGCCATTAGCCTCTCCATTTGCAATGGGTTCTGTAGTGGTTCTCTGGAATGCTCACAAACATCATGTGAAATGGTCTGACTGCAGGGCCAACAAGTGCAGATGGCTACCCAGGGAGACTGGGTTGCTGAAGATCAATTATGTTTAGAGCAGACACACTTGAACATTTTGTATTACCGGAGAACGTGGGGTACGGTTTAACGTGTGTGCTGAGGTGAAGAAAGCCGAGTCTGAAGGACTTGTAAAGTTTAACAACTTTTCTAAAACCATAATTCGATTAGTTCATCTAGAAAAACAGATGTCAAATCACCGTGGAGTCCCTACACTCACACCTTAGGGTACTTGACAAAGTTCCTGTTTCAAGACACAGACTTCCTTTGTTTTGTCTCCTGTTAAAGCCTGGCTCCCAGACAGGGCTTGTTTTTGTTAAGTGCCACCTACTATGTCTGTCCTCTGTTCTCTGGAAGCTGAATGTTACACAGGTCCAGTGGAAGGCTTTTTATTTTGCTGTTTGTTTGTTTATTCTTCAAGGATTCAGCAAGTGAAGACACCTGTGAAAGCCCTGAATAAAGCACCAACCTACTTTTCATATATAATTTTTTTCTTTAAATTTTTGGTCTCTCTGGAATTTATCTTGGTAGAAGGGGCGAGATATGGATCCAACTCTATTTTTCCAGATGGCTTGTTCAACACAGGTGTTGAACAGTCTGCCTTCCTCTGCTGATTTCTTATTTGTCACCTTTTCCGTACGCTACATTGTCATACACACCTGGACCTGTTTCTTCCATTTCAGTTTTGGTCCACGGACCCCATGTGCCTGTCCTACATGTGACAGTCCCAGACACTCTGCACTGCTGAGACCCTGTAATGGACTGACAGTCTGGAAGGGATGGGCCTCTTCTAAGTGGTCTTTTGTAACCCTTTGTCGGCCATTTTAATTGTAGGTTTTTATAAAAGTTTAAAAATAGTTTATCTAGTTAAACAGAACAAATTTCCTTGGAGTTTTACTTGGAACCTGTGAAATTTGTAGATGATGCCAAGTAAAACAGGCATATTCACAATACCCAGTCTCCTCTCCTGAGAGTCTGGTACTCACTTGAATCTGTTTAAGAGCTTTCTCATCCCATGAAGCTTCCTTTATATAGGTTTGGTAAGGTCATTCCCTTTCCTTGTTGACTTGGATTGTTCCGTCTGCTTCCTGTTTTTTTGCTTAGTGCCCTCTCATTGCTTTTACCCTTGCCCTGCACAGTGTGGTTCGCCACATGGCAGTGTAAGTGCCTCGAAAATGACTCACAGCCCTCCTCTGCCGCAAATCCTCCCATGGCGTCCTACTTCAGGACTCACTGCTGCACACCTGGAAGGCCACCTCTGATTTCAGGTCAGGAAAGCTGCGTGGCTCTGCTCTTCGATTTATGTAAGTCTCTGCTCTAATACCACCCCCTTCTAAAAGAACCCCATCCATGGCTATCTCATTCTATGCCTTACTTTTCTTTACAAATGCACTACTGTGTAGGCTACTGTCATGCATTTGACTGGCTTATTGTCTGCCTCTCCAACAGAATGTCAGCCCCGCAGGGCATGGCTCTGTTTTACTCATTGCACACAGAGTATACAGGCTGGCAGGTATCAGTTCTGCTGACATGCTCAGGAGACACAGCTGGAGAGACCTCTGACCTGATGAGCTCCAGGGCTCGGACGGCGGAGCTGCAGAGAATCAGCATCAGGACTGACTTCTTCTCAGTGTGGGTTTTCCGAAGTTTCACCCACTTAGGACAGACTGAAAGACAGATCACAAAAGCCATTCTGAACACAGTGAAATAGCACTGGCAATAGTCTCCAATTGTTTGTTAGTACCTAACAATATAAACAACAAGCACCGACTATTGCTACATTCTCTGCCACTTTACAAAGCAGATAAAATTTATGTTTAATGATTGAAGACAATGTTGACCAACAGGAAAATTCTGATTCAATTATGTCAGATTTTTGTTTAGTTTAGTTTAGCTTTTTTACGTGATTGTTTAAAGACAGAGAATAGTTCTAGCTGGCTTAGAACTCATAGAAACCACCTGCCTGGGATTAGAGGCACAAACCACCACACTCAGCCTATGCTAAATTTTAAAGAGATATCCAGCATGACCTAAAATGGGGCAGAGAATAAATAATACCTCGAATTCGTTATTTAGTATTATGTTTGTTAAATAGGCTTAGAATTTTTAATATTTTAAAATTTTATATTGTTCCTATTATAATTCAGGTTTTTATTTGTAAAGTTAAATTCTGAGAAATTTTTAATGAGCCTAAACCCGGTATCATCATAACACTGAAAGGCTGAAAGAAGACAGTCGATCTCTCTACATAAGTCATGACACTGCTGGTAGTAAATGACATCTTGATATGAATAGTCTAGGTTTTTCTAGTGGTACACAATACAAACTAAAATATCAAATCAGATTGACTGGAATAGCTAGGTGTGGATTCTGAACATGTAAAAAGAGTCTGAAGTTCTCACAGTTGTTAAAGACCACAAGGTTCAGTTTCCTGATCACTCAAATCACAAGGTCAAGTTCAAGGATTGTCCAGAGGAGGTGCTAGATTCGGACACCACTTTCTAGACTCCTAGACTACTACATCTAATATAATTATAAATTTCAACCCAGAGCAAAACAGGAATACATTTACACATTAAAACTGTAATCAAATAATATGCATGGTAGTGTGGCCTATATTCTCAGTACATGAGAAGCTGAGGCAGGGGAATTATGACTTTGAAGCTATCATGGGCTACAGAGCATGACCGAGGGAATAAAAAAAAACCAATAGCACTAAATCCATCTCTACTTAAGCTAGAAACTTATGGTTTTAAATGTGGTACAATTTTTTTTTTTGATTTAATTTAGAGAGACCAACATTATTTACTTATTTTGGGTTCCCTATGTAGCCCAGGCTAGCCTTGAACAAGTGTTAATCTTCCTGCATCCGATTTCAATTCTTTTCTGTTTTACAATAATCACTTGCTGAATAATTTTTTAAAAACGCAGACTTTACTTACTTTCTTTTAGGTATGAAGAGAGACTGTGAGTCAAGTCATTGGCCTTGAGGAAGCAGGAGTCTAGAACATGAGAAACAGGTTTTGCTCAGAGCTTTGGAAGCACACGGTCAAAGCAGATTAAATGTGGATGGTACATTCTTACATGGACTACAGAGCATGAGCGACCTGGAGGCTCAGCATTTGAAGTGTTATTAAAATAGCAGCAGTAGCAACAACAGGCGTTGCTTTCTCATTTAGAATGTTTTATTTCTATTTTTACAATTTTATCAAAAATGTAATCACCTCACTTCCCCACCCCCTTTCTCCCTCCAGCTTCCCCACGTTTCCTCCCTCCAACCCCTCCCATGGCCCCACTCTCAAATTGATAGCCTTCTTGTTATTTTTATTATTACATACAAATGTGCACAAATATAGCATATAACCTGTTGAGCCCATTTTGTTACTTATGTATGTATGGGGCTGGGTACTTTGTACTGGATCACTGAGGCTTATTCCTGGGATAGGCACATTTAACTGCAGAGCAGTGAAGTAGAAGCTTTGCATATCATTTTCAGATAGATAAAGCATCTTTACATTTGAAATCTATAAAAGAGGCCATGTGCAAAGCCAAGGTGAAGTGGCGAGAAATTTGAGAGAGCCTCAGAACCATTAGTGATCTAATAGAAGAAACTGACACAGCAGCGAGGGAGCCATCAGAAGAATGACCAGTATTAGAAAGATGTACAGCAGGAAGAGTTATGGAGAATGGGGGGTGATGGTAACATCTGACAACTGCAGGAAGAACTGTCAACTGGGAAACCTATTTTGGAAAGTAATAATACTAAGATTATATACTCTGTGACCCCATGATTTATTTTCTGGATAAACAATGGCAAGAATTTTTTGGTGTGTGCTGTACGTGGAAACACAAAGGATTAGTTTAGGCAATATTTATGATCTTGGGTTGTGGGAAGCAGTACAGGTGTCCACATGTGGGAAGCCGGGTGAGTGCTTTGTGACAGATGAAAGGGCTGGAGCACTGTGTAGTCTCAGATGTCGGAGATGTGCACAAGGCCACATCTGGCACATCTGAAGACAGCGTGACGTGAAGAAACAAAATGACGAAATCTGCAAATGTAATTTAGATAATAACAATGTGCATACAATATAAGACCCATGGAAGAATACATTTATAAAAACATATAGTGACTATTTAAATACTTATGGGGAACGGAAATATAGTATAGGTTTTGAAAGAATGAGCATAATGTATCAAAATATAACATGATTCAGCCTAGCTGTAAAATATAACCTAACACATTAAAACAAAAGGAACCTTTGTTGATCTGTGACAGTCATGGAATATGTAACAATATTAACTCTGAGTAGAATTATTCACTCTGAGCACATATATACATACACACACATATATACATGAGAGTATATATATATATGTGTGTGTGTGTGTGTATATATGTATATATGTATATGTATGTATGCATATACATGTATATATATATATATATATATATATATATATATATATATATGTGTGTGTGTGTGTGTGTGTGTGTGTGTAACATGGTTACAAACCTAACTCTTTCTATGAAAAAAAGTTTCTATGTTAGGGAGTGAACCACTACCAACTTACCTGACATTTGTATTGTGACCCAATACACAGAACTCACATTATGTAATAACTTGCAGAGAGAGAGTTGTTGCCTCTGTAGAGGCAGGGAGCCCTTGAAGGCCTTTAAACTTCTAACTCTCCCAGCTGAGACAAGATCAGACTCATCTGGAGGGCTTTACACAGAGTGGAGCAGGAACGGACTCTGCTGGGTTGAATCCCCTGAAGGTGGCTTGCGTTGCTGGGTAAGCTGGCTGCAGCTAGCCTACTTAAGGTCACTGATCTAAAGCAAACAGCTCTCAGAAGACAGCAGAGGTTCATTAGCTCCCAGTGTCTTTGGTATGGAAATCCCTAAGTAAGTTCCCACATGTAAGATGTTAGCAGTGTACAGCACCATTAACAGTAATTAAGAGGACATGTTCCTGCCCTTCAGACCCAAACCTCAATTAAAATCAAGTCAGACACTTGACGAACTGACTTGGATCAATTCCTTAACAATGATATCCCTTCTTTAACTGATTCTGAACAACAAATGGCATTTCTATCTCCTCACCTACCATGGCTCCTACCCTGGAGGCTGTTCTTGTTCTTTGTGTGGTGACCAGGTTTCTCTGAAACCTCATATGGCTTAACTGACTATGCCTCAGAGTAGTCATCTTTTAGCTGAAAACAAAGCTTGTTCTTTCTGGCTGTTTCTAACATCCCCCTCCCCAACCCTCCCCAAAATATCCATAAGTCCACAATCTTGTCTAGTTGTGTTATGGAGCTTTAAAACAACAACATAACCCAGTTTATTATGGGACTCAGCTGAGTCCCAAGGGTTTCTTTTAACCTTCAGCTCTGAACAATTCTGCAGAGGATTCAAGGTTTATGATGTTCTCTGAGATCACAGAACAGGAGACTGAGTCAGAGTAAAAACTAGACATCAGGCTCAGGTTGACCAGAGCCTCTGTGACACACTGGCTCCTGCTTAGAGCAGCCAGGACACAGCTCTCCCACCAGAGGAGCAGCACTCTGGGCTCAGTAAACTTTAGAACCCTGGTCCTGTTTATATCTAAGTGCATGCCTTCAGTTCCCCAGAGGGCAACTGTCTTGGAAAAGAACAGGGGGCACTCCTTCTGCTAACCCCAAAGAGCACTTAAAAAATAGCCCAGAAGAATTGTAACTATGCAGGGAACAGGCTGTTCTCCAGCTTCTCAGGCTTCTAGAAAGCATAAAGCTGGAGTGGAAAGTCAGCTACTGTTGACCTTTCCCCACGCTGCACTAGCTGTGTCCCAGAGTCTGGAAACAGCTTATCTGTGACCGAGGTGCCAAAGGTCCTGATGGTTTCCTTCCAGGATAACATCTATTTCTTCTATCTTGTCGACGAAGGAGCCTTATAGATGCATCATAACCCAGAATCTCAGAGCAGTGACGTTACTTGTGCAGTATCTTCTGGTTCTAAGAAAGGTAGCAGACCTCAAACTCTAGCCGCTTCTGTGAAAATGCAGAATGCTATCACCACACTTAGCTACTTGGCTTGAAAGAGCCTGGGACACAACCCGAATACTGTTTTACAATTGAACCCAACAACAAGAAAACTACAATATTTAATTATCAAAGATTTTTTACCTTTCTTTCTTTCTTTCTTTCTTTCTTTCTTTCTTTCTTTCTTTCTT
>JANHMN010000011.1:40116600-40126983 GCA_030674055.1 Rhabdomys pumilio
TCTTTCTTTCTTTCTTTCTTTCTTTCTTTCTTTCTTTCTTTCTTTCTCTCTCTCTCTCTCTTTCTCTTTCTTTCTTTCTTTCTTTCTTTCTTTCTTTCTTTCTTTCTTTCTTTCTTTCTTTCTTTCTTTCTTTCTTTCTTTCTTTTTTGAGATAGTGTTTTTTCTACACCCCAGGCTAGACTCAAACTTGTGATCCTTGAGTCTTGGCCTCCTGAGTTCTGGGATTCAGGACCCAACCTAACAGACTTAACAAAGTTCAACTTCTTATTTATAGGAAGAGTCAACAAAGTTCCACACCAATACTTTTTAAAGGTGTGAAATGTCCTTTTGTGAGTTTAATATCTCATCTTCATCAGAGCCATTTACCCCTTGAAGTGTCTGATAAGACTGTGCACTGAATAATTAATCTTTTCAGCAAAAGATAAAGTACATACATAAATCTTGGTATTCAATTCTGTAGGTACATTTTTAATATCTGAAACAAATCACTAACAGTTAACAACTTCTAGATGGACGAACGAGGAGTAAGAGTGTGGAAAAGGTATAAATTTCCAACGGTGGAGTGCCTAACTACAACAGTTAAGAAAAAGGAATCTGGTTTGTTCCTTAGGCAGACGGAAGCCTGGCTGTACCTGGTAGGTGCAGTTCTTCTAATTCAATCACGGAACGGCTGCTGCTGTAATGGTCCTTGATCAGCTTCTGAAGGTCTTCCGGGGTCCCTGGTTTGGGCTCTGATTTTGCAAGAATATCAGAAATTTTCTTCTAAAACAAGAAAAGAAAAAAAAAAAGCAGAGCACTAGACTTTAGAACGGCATGTGGCATAGGTTCATGTCTCTGGCATTTAAACGGCACATAGCTTTTGGTGATAGATGAGTATGAATTCGAGTTTTTAAAAAAATCCCCTTGGGAAGCCTCACTGCATAATTCTTAGACATAGTGAGTGCTTGAAAAATGAAGACATGATCTAGTAGGCTCCTTGTAATGTCTGGTCTGCATCTTTTAGAAGTGAAAAATTTCTACTCAGCACAAAATATTTTCTGTTAAAAATCTTAGAAGTCTTGTTCTATAGAAACTTCTTCTTTTTTTAAAAAAACAACTCCTATATGATTTATACTCTTAAAGAGTAGGATTTGGAGAACTTCTCGTGAGACTTGGCTTAGATGTCGAGTCTTAGGCTGGGCTTCTGCAGATTAAGCTGAGCGTGGGTGCTCGCTGGCAAGAGGACCCGACCTACCGACTCTCCTGGTCTAGGAGACAATAAAGCCTCAAGGAGACACAATAGAACACATCTCTTTTGATGCGGACTTCTTTGTATAGAACTTTAGTTACATGCATGCAATACAGAAAAGCAAGAGTGTCCATTTTTATCATAAACTTCCCTTATTTCCTTGTAGTGTTTCTTCAAAGACCCAGAAAGAGCCATTCCTCCCCAGTCTTCTGCCCAATGTCCTTATTTCTACAACACTGTCAGAAACACTCAAGGTTCCATCAAAGCTGTCAACCTACCAGAGACACCTTGGTTAGAGCCATAGGTTAGCATGACCTTAGACAAG
This sequence comes from Rhabdomys pumilio, assembly GCA_030674055.1. Classification (NCBI taxonomy): domain Eukaryota; kingdom Metazoa; phylum Chordata; class Mammalia; order Rodentia; family Muridae; genus Rhabdomys; species Rhabdomys pumilio. The sequence goes on from JANHMN010000011.1 coordinate 40,118,154, forward strand.
CTAAACTAGCTAGACCCCTGACCTCTGACCTCCAGAACCTAAGGCTTTCCAAGGCCCAGAGGGAGTGAACTGTCAAAGTGAGGTTAAGGACTTCTCTAAGGGCCTGCCAAACCTCGGCCAATCTGGCATATCCCGCCTTCTTACTTGGCCACTTGTGAGGCAAGAGACCACCATTCCTCTCGTCCCAAGCATTGCCTCCTGTGACCTCAGCAGTACATCCTTGGCAGGGGGTGAACCACACTGCTGTTCTCACAACTGTGGTAGAAGGGAAAAGCTATCTAGAAAGTCTGTGCAGGAGCAAGAGGCTTCTCTGCGCAGAGACATCATGTAAGAGGAAGGGGGAGCATCGGCCTTAACTTACGGCCTGGATTAGAGTCAGAAATACCTTACGGTGCCTTCATGTGCTTGCTTTCTTTCTGTTATTACTTGGAGCAGGTTTAAAACCCCAAATGGATGAGAAAAGGAGGTTGGTGATTGACTTTCTTGGATAAATGGAGACGGGTAAGCACAGGAGGTACTCTGGGCTCCTTCTAGATGTCTCAGTGAGAACCTAGCCAGCGGGTCAGAAAGCTGTGCCATGCTTCACAGGAGTGAAATGGGAGTCTGGAAAGTTTAATTTTAGTTCTCCAAAGAAAACGTATTCCTAGTGACCTTAGGAAAGTTAAAGGGATCTCGAATCACCAAACCTGACAATTTCTGAATCTCTAAGTTGGGGAACTGCAATAGCGTCATGTAAGTATGACACAGAGAAGTATATAGAAGCCACATGTGGCCACGGCACTGTGACACACTGCTGCTGGTACCTTCTTCCACTTCCTGGTCTTCCGGGAGTCCTCTGCTTTTGGTTCCTTTGCTTGTGTCAAGAAACACTCTGTGGGCTGTGAAGAAATATAAACGAGAGAGCTTTCATCTTTGCAGAATGAAGTGTCAGTGAGCGGCATGACTCCCAGAGCACCTTCTGCGTGCACATCTTCCTCACAGTACCTTGCTAACATTCCACAGAGATGCTGCCCAACCCACTGGAGCTGCTAGGCAGCAGCTGAGGCGACAGAGTTTGAGAATGTCAGAAAGTGCTGATGATGTAAAGCTGGAAAAATCTTTGAACAGATCTCAAAATGTGTGAGCGAGTTTATGTGTGCGCTTGATGTGTGCAGATTCTTAGAGATGGAAGCCAAGGGCAGAAATAGATGTGTTTTAATGGTCATGTGGCGTGGCAGTCACTGAATAGAGTGACTGAAGGTTTCCATGAGCTGCTGCCCACGCAGAAGCCTATGCTTCCGAGTGGCACTGTTTGTAGTACCCACTCCTTCCCTCTTCTCAACAGCACAGGGAATCTGAAGTAGGATGCACTTACTTAGGCTTTTAAAAAACCAGCTGTACCTATGTAGTCATTTACAGATGACTACAGAACATTCCTGCTGATGGTCTGGATACAGGTTCCTGTTGATGGTCTGGATACAGGTTCCTGCTGATGGTCTGGATACAGGTTCCGCACTACAGCACCAAGAGAGATTGATTTGCCAGTGGCCTTAACCCTAAGAACCGTGTATAGTTCCATGCTATTTTTAAAGTGAGTTTTGTTTTTTTAAGGTAGAAAAGCTGAAAATTTTGACCGAAGCCTTGATTTATAAAATGGAATGTACAGGTTCCACATGTATTAATCATAAGCAGCAAAATAAAATGTTTCCTGTGCTGGATGTTTATGCAACATTTCAAGCAGGTTGCCAAGTAAGATGTAAAATGGAAGTTGAAAGTTAGATTCATTCCAAGTAGAGAATATCTGTTTAAACAGTCAGCCACCAGCTGGAGCAACTGTGTCTCTACTGCTCTGCTCAAAATGATCACAGATGAATCTTTTTCTTAAAAAGAGCAGACTGAAGCCGTTCATGGTGGCGCACACCTTTGATCTCAGCACAAGAAGCAGAAGCAGAGGACCTCTGTGAGTTTGAGACCAGTTTGGTCTACATAGTGAGTTCCAGTTCCAGAGCTACAAGGTGAGACTCTGTCTCAAACAACAACAACAACAACAACAACAACAACAACAACAACAACAACAACGACAGCAACAACAAGAGAACCCGCAGATTAGGAATGCCTGTAGCCTCAAGTCAAAGAGGGATATAATGACTGTAACTTAAGGCACCGTAACAGTGGCAGCAGTGTTTAGACACTGTTTTAGGAAGTAGAGTGGATTTAAAAGGGTTGAGATTAAAATAACATGGCGGTCATTAATCTTTAGCTTCTTTACAGTTTAAACAAAAAAACCTGTAAAGACTAATTGCCTCGCAGCTTAAGAAAATAAAGATACTGTCTCACTTACTTAGAAAGTTAAGCTGTCTTGTGGATGTAGATTAATGTCAATTTAATGTTCGTACATGCCAATAAGAAACTGGGCCAAGGCCACTAATATGTCACAGAAGATGCCAGATGGCCATAAGCATCTAATTACAGAACAGGGAGCATTCAGCGCTTCCTTCTAAGCAAAGGTCTGGATGTAATTAGTCAAGCCCTTCAAGCATATAATGGTCCCAGGTCTACAGTCCCTGCCCTTGTGAGGCCGAGGCAGGAAGACTGCCATGAGGTTCCTGAATGAAAAAGTGAAAGAAGAGGAGTAGGCCAGGAGTACTTCTGAAGTATGGAGAAGATCTGTACTGTAGAGATAGGGGAGAGAGCAGGGTGAGGGAAAAGTCCAGGCTGAACATGGCCAGGAGATCAACTGGGTAATGAGAAGAGAGAGGGGGAGAGAGGGCAAGAGAGGAGCTGATGACCAAGAGAGCCACATGGGCCAGAGACCAGTGTACGTAAATGGATGAGTTATATAGGGCAGAGGCTGGAGAAGGAGAAAGAGGAGGGAGGCTTAGGGTAGGGGCGGGGTTTAAGTGCTGGGAGGAGCCACAGGTGCTGAGTGACATTTGTCTTGGGTTTGAGACCTAACAGTTAGTACACAGTAATTCCAGATCACCCAGGGAGAAAGAGACAGACAGACAGACAGACAGATGCACACACACACACACACACACACACACACACACACACAAAGAGAGAGAGAGAAAAAGAGCGAGAGCGAGAGAGAGAGATATCTTATCTTAAAACAAAAACAATACCAGACACCCCATCCTCCCACCCCTGCCCCAAACACACAAATCTGGCATTTGTCAGCCATTATCAAAGTTCTCAGGAAGCAGGCTCAGGCACCTATTATGTTTTCTTACTTAGCTATGTACCTCTTCTCCACAGCAGTGGTTCTCAATGTTGCTAAGGCTGCTGCCTTCTAATCTGGTTCCTCATGTTGTGGTGACCTCTAACCATAAATTATTTCATTGCTACCTCATAGCTGTAATTTTCCTGTTGTCATAAATCCTAATGTAAATATGTGTCTTCTGATGTTCTTAGGCAACCCCTGTGAAAGGGTCACTTAAAGGAGTCACTTGAGGCTCATGGTTGAGAACTGCTGGCCTACAAGGTTTAATGTACTGATGGTGCATTAGTAGGTTTAGAAGCTGATTAATTCAAACACGAATTAAGTTAAATCTAAGTGAGCTCAGTTATTTAAGGGTATGGGCTCTTCAATTTTGAAGTTAAAAATAAGTGTAACTCTGACTTCTCAAGTAGACGCAAAAACAAAGCAAACAGGCAAATCGCATTCCTGCCAGGTATAGCGGAACATGCGTTTAATTAACAGAGGCAGAGGAAGAGGCAGAAGGCACTGGTGGTGAATCTCCCTGGCTCAAGGTGAGTCTAATCTACACAGTGAGATCCAGGTCAGCCGGATACTCAGTAAGATCTTGACTTGCTTGAGGAATTTCTTTAAGTCTCTGCATCTGGTCTTTGGTCTCAGACTCTAAGATCATTCTAAAGGAAATGCAAAGTCCTTATGTTTTTGGTACTTTTGGTTGGATGTGATAAGGTGCACTGTATGAGAGAGCCACATTTATGGAGTGATACGGTTTGGGGAGAAATCCAAATCCACAGTATTGGAAACTCCTAAATGTGGGCAGCTGTCCTGTAACACTGGCTGTCTACCTTCATAGATGGCAGACAACAATGCGAACCTAGACCAGGTCACTCGCCAGCCCTGGAAGTCATTCCAAGCGGATGACATCTAAGTAGCCCATAAATGACGTCCCAACTATAGTTATAGTAATCTTCAATGTGTAGTCTGAAGAATCATGTTCACCCAGTATGCACTGAAACATAACGGGGCCTTTTCTTTTAAAGGCAGACTCTTGCTATCTAGTTCTGGCAGCCTTGGGACTATGTAGACCAGGCTAGCCTCAATCTCACAGGGATCCTCCTGCCTCTACTCAAGTACCAGGATTGAAGGCGTGCACCACTACACCTGGCTAAAGATGACTTTTACGCCACTTTCTTGGTTTCTTAAGTATCAAATATTACTTGATTGAAGAATGCTTCTCATGGCAAAATAACTGCAAAATGAGGAAGGTTCAAAGGTATACATCTATAAAGATGAAGAAACCAGTAAAGACACCTTTGGTGAAAAGCTTGCAAGCATATTTTGGAAGATGGAGAAAATGAAAGGTGGTTCAGGCCGGGTGAAGATGGAAACTAACAAGAGCCCGACTCACCTGATGGACTGAAGGCCAGTGCTGGAAGTGGTGAAGAGAAGGGCCAAGGATGTTTACAGCTGCAACGTTCCCCGTTGCTCCCCAATTCTCGCTCAGGTCTAATCTCCCACCCTGGAAACCTAGCAAACACTCCAGTACTGCTTCCTCTCCCTGGTCCTTTCTGTCAACACAATGGGCTCCTCTCTGGGCAGAGGAGGAAGTCTAGCAAGGGAAAGCACAGACTTACCACCATTTCCCATCGCCATGCCTAGCTTGTGCATTGTTCTCTTTCTTTCCTTTACTTGAGACAGGGTCCCAGTGTGTAGTTCAGACTCAAGAGTTTCCTTTCCCACCCTCCCAAGAGCTGGGGCTAGAGGTGTAGATCACCATACCTGGCTCTAGACAGACCACTGGATTCTTGCTTGGAAGAAAATAAATGGGCCAAGAAAATGCTGCAAGAAGGTGGCACTTGGGGTTTTAACAATCCAGTTTGTGATTATCATCCTCTCAATAGTTAAACTAATCCAAAAAAAACCCTTACTTCATATGCTAGATCTTCTAATGAAGTTAGTTTTGTTTGTTTCTTTGAGGATTGTTCTTCAATACAGAGCTAAGACTTTTAACCAGACATTTAAATAAAGCCACCAATCTGAGAGCAAACAAACATTACTGGAAAAGAACTAATATCAAATAGTATGGAAAGAATGTGCAAAAGAAATATAATCCAAGAATGTCTTTCCAGGACTAAAGGATACCTCTGAGAACTTTTACACCTATGGAAAGCTCATCAGAAATATGGTACAGTTAATATGAATACAGAAGAATTGCACACTATGAAGCACCACTGTGACATTTGGGATAGTCATAAAAAATACGCTACAAGTTTACACAAAGAAAGTTAACTGCAAAGTACAAAGAACAGATCTGAGCCTGAGGGTTGAGGGAAGCTCCCTGGATTGTCCTATCACTGCTGATTGTCAGGGTCTTACACAGCTTTTTCTCCACTGATTTAGTCAGGAGAGCTGATCCAGCTATAAGGCAGAGGTATAGAGAGTCCATGTGGAAATCAGAGTCACAGAGCAGAAGTCACGCCCCCTTTAGGGCGCCTAAGAGCTCTGAGAGGGAGGGTGAACACCCACTGTAACATAGGTCCCTGTAACCTCGCAGGGCTTCCTTTGCCTTTAACCAGACGTTTGAAAGCCCACAGTACTACCAGACAGCCCACAGCTTGCAGCTCCTCCCATTTTGTCCTGAGGTGCATGACTATCCACAGTAATTACAGCCAGCTCTATCCACAAACCACCAGTGACCACCACAGGAAAGGAGGAGGAAGTCAAATAGTGCGGAGTGTCCCTGGTCAGGTGGTCCACAGACAAGGTGGCCAATGACAGCAGAGGTACAGACGGAGCTGGCTTTCCATATGACTGGTCACCACAGGGGACTAGAAACATTTACCTTTCTTTTTCTTCTATCGTCTCTTTCTTTTTGGTGTTGCTTCTTTTTCTATAAAGTTATCTACTGTAAAGTGTGTGTACATGGCATATATCAAACAGTATAGACTGCTTGGGAGCTATGAGCAAATTACAGCAACAGAGGAATTAGAAGACAGAGAGAGAATTCACGCAGCCCAAACCCTGTGAAGAAGACAGATGGCTCCTGGAAAGTGACTATGGATTACAGAGAGTTAAATAAGGTAGTATCCCCTTCCATGACACTTTGCTCAGCTCTGCTCTTCTGACTGAACAACAGAAGTGATAGGGTCTTTCTTAGGTTAGACTTAAGAAGACTGTCTGCTATCTTAGACTTTGCTGACATATTTTTTAGTTCCCCCGAGCTACTGGATTCCAAGCCAATCTCTATTTACTCTCAGTGGTCAACACTAGACTTGCAAGTATTCTCCTGAGCTTACAGTCACAGTTCCAAGTCGTGAGATAGTGGCTCTGGACTTTCTTTTGTTATCTTGCCTACTTTTTATAAAAAAAATATTTCATTATATAGATGACTGTAGCGGTTTGAATGAAATGCATCCCTCACCCCCACCATAGGCTTTGAACAGTTGGCCCCCACTGAGGTCTAGGAGGTGTGGCCTTGCTGGAGAAAGTGTCACTAGAGGCAAGCTTTGAGGTTTAAAAGCTTTCTCTACTTTGTGCCTATAGAAGCTGCCAAGTGGTGTACAATGGGGGACTCTCTTCATTAGCAGGGCTTCTCCTTCTCTAACCTCAAACCCCCTAAACATCTGATTCTACCTGAGGAATGTCATGTAGCTTCAATTACAGGATCAATTTCCTTACTCCTGATAAGTACCTGTTCAGCCAACAACTGAGAAACCTGAAATGCTCCCCCATGCTAATGAGGCATTTCATACTGTAAGTCCTCAGCCAATGACCACTGCTCATCCTGGTGCTCCTACCCTCAGTCCCGCAAAACTCTATATGCCTTGAATCACCCTAAGTAAAGTTAATCTGCCTTCTGATAGCTGGTTCTGGCTCTGTCATTTACCATATGTACTCAAAGGGCTTCTGAACCCCTGTTTGTCATCTTTGCTCCTATTGCCCTCGTGGACCAAATCAGCAGACGATCTACAAGAGCAGTGAGACCCACACGTCCACCTGACATGCATTCTGACCCTCTGGAACCTTCAGCCACAATAAACTCATTCTTTTATTTAAGTTGCCTCGGTCATAGTGTTTTATCACAGCAACAGAAAAGTAATTAAGACAATGACATAATTCTAACCTTTGAGTACTTCACAGGTTTAGAATAGCATTGAGAAGATATAGGTGCCTCTAAAATAGCAGATGAAGCCACACCAGGTGCAAAGGCCAGGCACAACTGTGAAAGTCTAGGGATTACTATCATCTGATAAGATGCGTATGTTGTCTGACAAAATCACTAGGAAAAGTGATATAGCAGCCTGTGCCTGTAAATGCGAAAGAACTGCAGTTCTTGGGACTAGTGGAATCCTTCATACCTCTTTTTGGCCAAATTTTTATCCTCTGAGAACTTGATAAGAGAGGTGCCATATGGGATTGTGGTAAAACATCTCAAGAGGCTTCTGAGAAGGTTAAGATCCTTATAGGACAGGCGAACATCTGAATGTCCTATTGCCAATGTCCTTTTATGTGGAGGTTACCAGAAGCTCAGGGATCTACATACGGGTACTGTGGCAAAATACCAGAGCAAATGGTTCCAACAGAGTTCTAATATCAGGGCAAAGTTCAATATGCAATGCTAGAAAGGCAACTGCTGGCTGTATAGAAAACACTACAGCAGGTAGAATCCACTGGCCCCACCTCAGTAACAACAAAAAGAGCTTATCCAAGAAAGGGTGAGATAGAAGGCCTTCGGTAAAGGCTTTTTCTGAGACAGCACAGAATCAAGTCCTATAACGATGGCATGCATATTTACAGCAGTGTGGTGTGGTGTCTACATGCTTTATCACCAATGCCATGCAGGATGGCTTGGGGCCAGTGTCCGTTCAAGCCACTGAGCTCCAAAGGCTAAGCTACGTGCAGTATGGGAAAGGAGATCACTCATCTTTGCAGATGCAGGTTATGTAGATTGTATGAGTAAGAGCACAGAACAGAAATGGGTGGCTATAGTAATACAAAGGTCACAGAGACGACATGGCTGGAGAAACGAGGAAGCAAAAGTAGCCAGTGTCCTGGATTTAGAGCAATAGGTAGTAGTGATTCCTAGGAACTGGACTGGGATAATCTGTCCTAACAGTTGGACTGTACTTAGAGACTTCAATTCATGGGTATGGGAAGGAGAACTGGTATGTTCTAAATTGGTCACCAGGGGAAAAACAGATGTAAAAGGAAATACACACCAGAGTACAACAGGAATTGGAATCCCGAGCAGTTGTCCACATGGAAGCCAACAGCTCATTACTTCCCCCTGGAAATAGGAGGCAGACGCCCTTAGTGAAGTATGAGCCATCTGCCATCAGGTGCCATTAGAGGCTGCTCACTGGGCTCATATAAAGTCTGGTCACAGCAGAGCCAACAGTGTGTTGGTCACTGTTCTATTGCTATGAGGAGACACCATGACCAAGGCATTTCACTGGGCCTTGCTTATAGTTTCATAGGTTTAGTCCATTATCATCACGGCGGGGAGCATGGCATCAAACAGGCATGTGCTGGAGCAATAGCTGAAGACAATGTCCTGATCCATAGTGGATGATGGGGAGGGGTTTGTAGGGAGGCAGAGAGAGAAAGAGAGAGAGAGAGAGAGAGAGAGAGAGAGAGAGAGAGAGAGAGAGA
>JANHMN010000011.1:40126993-40137311 GCA_030674055.1 Rhabdomys pumilio
AGAGAGAGAGAGAGAGAGAGAGAGAGAGAGAGAGAGAGAGAGAGAGACACACACACAGACACACACTAGGCTTGATTTGGACTTTTGAAACCTCATGGCCCATGCCCAGTGACACACTTTCTCCAGCCTCCTAATCTTCAAGAAGTGCCATTCCTTGATGACTAGGCAGGCACAACCAGATACAATGGTATTGCCACTTACGTGACAACCCTATTGAGGCATAGTTAGTTGAAGGAAGGACTATATTATTAAAACAATGGCTAACGAGTTTAAGTACAGGAGGCACCTTGCATGGGTGAAGAGCCATTCTCAGAAGTCAAGAGGTTATCAACTTCAAGTCCCAGTGCCAAGGGTAGATAGACTACCTTCATATCAGTTGTTGGCCAGGAATGTCTCTGAGACTCTGAACCCCATAAGACTATTGCCATTGCTACATGCCAGATCAGATGGCATGACTTCTGTGGGTCTGACAAACAGCTTTCTGAGTGGATTTAAGGCTCGCCAATAGCAAAGAGGAAGAAAGTCTAGACAAAGATTCAAACGATGATTTTAAGGATGACTTATGAATTCAAAGAGCACACAGACGTCTTAATGAAGTAAGAATGATAATGCAGGATTTTAAAGAGCAATTCAATAAAGAGATTTTTAAAAACAGAAATTTGGAAGAGAAAAGCTTAATATGTCAAATAACTCAGGAGAGTCTCATAAGTAGACGAGATCAAGTGGAAGACAGAATGTCAGGGGTTAAAGGAAAAGTTGAAGAATGCAAGCATTGATACAAGAATACAGAAACAGAAAGTCTCCTGGATGCCATCAATATAGAAGAAGAGGGAGGTCATGACAGATAGAAAACAGAACGAGTAAGGGAAAAATCCCTAAATCTTGGAAAAGAGATGGATATCTAGATACAGGAGGCTTCTGAGAACTCTCCCAGTTATGACTAGAAAAGAAACTTTATTGCCATAGTCTGATTAGCATAGCAAGCATACCAAACACGAACAGCATCAAAGGAACATGAGATAAAAATGTTCAGACTCATGAAAAGCAACTCATCGGAATAACCAAAGATCTCTAAGTAGACATATAAAATCAAGGATGGCATGGGAGGAAACCAAACAGGGCCCTGAAGAAAAACACTTGTCAGTCTCCATTATCACATCCAGAAAAGCCATCCTTCAAAACTAAAGGGTTAAAGGGTAGTACCAAACTCAGGGTATACTTGTTCGTTTTTTGTTTTGTTTTAATTGTGTATAATTACAGTTTAAAAGTAGGCACAGTTAGATTAAAATAATAACAAAATGAAGTAGTTATGTAAGTGTGGTCTTTCTCTGTCATCTTGAATGTGAGGTGATGATATAATGTCTGTGTGATGTGAGGTGGATGGCATAGGCATTGTGGTGGATTTTAGGTTCTCTGTAAGGGACGCTGCAACACAAACATTGTGCTGCCACTGCCCATGGGCTAACAGAGGCAGCTAGTAAGTGATGGGCAGGAAGTATATATCGGTCAAAGGACATAGAATGAGGTTTGCAGAGTGCTCAGCCACAAATGGAATGTGGTCACTGTCCCTAAGGCTTGGGAACCATCACTGCGGAAGAGGAGACAGGAAGACTATTAAGAGCCAGAGATCATGGGGAAATCAGTAAAACAGTGTCTTCCAGACACATGGGACCGCTGTGCTCATCAATTCACACAAACTGTGGTTGTCTGCACAAGGTCTGCACTAGATTAAGCTGGTCAGCACTCTAGCATGGAGGGTGGGTTCATGAGCCCCCATACCTAACCGAGGAGCTATGGACAGCTGATGGCTTCTGGTGGAGGGAGAGTGAATTTTCCTTAAAATGTGTTCCCAGGGCGACTGACCACATTGTGGATTGCTCCACATCCATGAGTATATGGGCAATACAAATTGGACTCCATAGGCTTTTTTTTTTTTTTTTAATTTTTTAATAAAAATGAAGATGGGGTGGGGAGAGGAAGTAGAAGGTGGCTATAAGAGGGATTGGGGGAAACTGAGGGTGAATATGACCAAAACTATGATTTTTGAAGAAAAAAATATATATAACTTATTCTAGATTTATTCTAGATTTATCCACTTAAAACCACGAAGAACAAAACCAGAGGTAAAGGAGAACTTATGTTTATATATTACTCAGTTACATAAAAACTCTTTAATAAAATTAGGGATATACTTCACAGATTTGTCTTTCCCCCAAACCATATGCTCTCTGATGTTTCAGCAAGGGTCTAACATAGCCTTTTATGGGTTTTTGAGGAATAGACTTTTGTTTCTACCTGTGGATCAGTCACCAGTGGGTCACACAGCTTCTAGCATTAGTAGCGTGGGTTAACAGGATCAGAGGATCAAATGAAGAGAGCTACTGGGATCCTTAGCTCTGGCCAGGAAGCAGACTAAACACATTGCTCAGTTGTAAATACAAAGTACTGCTTTATATGAAAAAATAACAGTATGCAGAACAAAGGCATGAAGAATTATTCCTGGCCTTTGCTACTTAATTGAGGAATTCAGTTTGACGAATAATAACCCTATTAAAAAATGAGGCACAGAGCTAAACAAAGAATTCTCAACAAAGGAAACTCAAATGGCTGAGAAGCACCTTAAGAAATGCTCAACATCCTTAGTCATCAGGGAAATGCAAATCAAAACAACCCTGAGATACCACCTCACACCAGTCAGAATGGCTAAGTCAAAAACTCAGGTGATAGTAGATGCTGGCGAGGATGTGGAGAAAGAGGAACACTCCTCCATTGTTGGTGGGATTGCAAGCTGGTACAACCACTCTGGAAATCAGTCTGGAGGTTCCTCAGATAATTGGACATAGCATTACCTGAGGACCCAGCCATACCACTCCTGGGCATATACCCAGAAGATGCTCCAACATATAACAAGGATATATGCTCCACTATGTTCATAGCAGCCCTATTTATAATAGCCAGAAACTGGAAAGAACTCAGACGTCCTTCAACAGAGGAATGGATACAGAAAATGTGGTACATTTATACAATAGAGTATTACTCAGCTATTAAAAAGAATGAATTCATGAAATTCATAGATGGAACTAGAAAATATCATCCTGAGTGAGGTAGCCCAATCACAAAAGAACACACATGGTATGCACTCACTGATAATTGGATATTAGCCCAAAAGCTCGAAACACCCAAGATATAACTCACAGACCACATGAAGCTCATGAAGAAGGAAGACCAAAGTGTGGGTGCTTTGGTCTTTCTTAGAAGGAGTAACAAAATACTCATGGGAGCAAATATGGAGACAAAGTGTGAGATAGAAACCGAAGGCGAGGTTGCCTGGAGACTGTTCTGTCAGGGACAGCCCTGCTTATACACTGAAGGCCTAAAATCAGCCATAGGCCTGACATACATGCCTGTTAACACAAAGTCATGGTCTCTGGGGAAAAGCACTAAAACAGATAGCTATAAGATATTGTAAACAGGCAGCTTTGGTGGAAATTTATCAGCCTGGATAGGAACAAGTAGTCATAGGTCTTGTGGATGGGTAGCCTTGGTGGAAAGTACCAGCTTAGATAAGAAACAAGTGAATCATAGAGCCATAGTGTCCTGTTCCATGAACCTTCACCCAGCTGATACCCTGTTCTGGAAGGTATCTGCACTCCCCCTGAACCTACACTCCTGCATCATCCCCTTCCCCACATCCTGCCTCTATGTGCATATAACTCCTGTGTGAAAACATAAAAATTACAGTTTGATCAGACTATCGACAAGCCATGATCCTTTGCGTTCCCCTGTTCTCCAGTTCTCTCTTTCAGGTCCCCCAGATCCTAGTTCACTGCCCTACTCGTCAAGGCACTGCTCCAACTGGGTATCCATCTCATGTGCAGTCACCAAAGGTAGATGCTGATGTGGATGTCAGGAAGTGCATGCTGACAGGAGCCTGATATAGCTGTCTTCTTAGAGGTCTGCCAGAGTCTGACATATACAGAGGTGGATGCTCACAGCTAACCATTGAACTGATCATGAGGTTACCAATGGAGGAGTTAGAGAGAAGACTCAAGGAGCTGAAAGGTTTTGCGGCCCCACAGGGAGAGCAATAATACCAACCAACCAGAGTTCCCAGGGTCTAAACCACTAGCCTGGGAGCACATAGGGAGAGACCCATGACTCTAGCTGTATATGTAGGGGAGGATGCCCTTGTTGGGCATAGGTGGGAGAGGAGGTCCTTGGTCCTGTGAAGGCTGGATGCCCCAGTACGGGGGAATTTGAGGGTGAGGAGGTGAGTGGGTGGGGGCATATCCTCATAGAAGCAGGAGAAGGCGGGATGGGATTGGGGGTTCCTGGGTGGCGGGGAATGGGGGAAGGGGATAACATCTGAAATGTAAATAAAATATCCAATAAAAACTATTATTAAAAAGAAGAACATAAAAAAAGAAACCCTGCTCAGTTCACAAAATGAGTGGTATCTGATTAAAGATGTAACCTCAGACCCATTTATCTAAACTGTGATAACAGAAACAGAGAGTAAACATGTTTTAAGTGACCATTTCTTGTTTTAACAAGAATGAAGAATTTTAGGTTTTAGAAATATAGAGGAAACTAAGTATGAAAAAATACCCAGATAAAGAGCAGCACATGGGCATGGTGGTATATGAACTCAGGGGCAGAGGCAGGTGGTCGGTCCCCTTTGTTCAGGGCTAGCCTGGATTATAGAGTGAGTTCCAGACTTTGAGGTATACACAAAGAAACTCTGTCACAAACAAACAAACAAACAAACAAACAAACAAACAAACTGGTGCATTGGAGGTGTGGACTCAGTAAAACAAATGTGAGGTCCAGTCCAAGCAAAGTAGGCATGAATTCTAGAGGAAGAGTCAAATGAAGAGCATGCACAGGGAGCCATGGGAGTCTGAAAAGAGAGGCTATCCAAGCCTTTAATGTTCATGTGTAACCTTTCTAGGAGGCATCTCTGGCAGGAAGGTATAGCAGGTCTAAGAGTGGAGACTAGATCCCAAGGTTCCAAGGGTCCTTTGTACACAGCAGTATCATGGAGATACCAACTGGGACTGTAATACTGCTTTTGTGTGCATGCTAATGTTCCATCTCCTTATGCTGTGTGTTGTATTAGAAGACCTATGTCCACAAGAACAAGGTTGATTTTTTTAATGGAGATGTGATATTAAATCCTAGGTCAACATAACTGTTTACATTGTATACATTTTCTTATATTTACTTTATCTGTATGAGTGCTTGCCTGCATGTCTGTATGTGCACCACATGCATGCCTGCTGCCTGTGAGGTTCAGAGGGAGTTGTGTCCCCTGTAACTAGCATTATAGATGGTGTGAACTACCATGTGAGTTTTGGGAACAGAACCAGGCCCTCTGCAAGAACAAGTGTTCTTAACCACTGAGGTGTCTCTCTGGTCCCTTAAATACATTTTATTTTTCCTACTAAAATATAAAAAAGAAACAACTGGGAAAACAAGCCTCACTGGTTTATAGTTAGGAAAACATTGTCTTTTCATAGGCAAAGAAAGTAACTGTTTCCTCCATCCTAGCAACAGCTGATGTTAGGGTCAATAACCAGTGTGGAGTGGCTGTAGGCTGACTTCAGACCCCAGAGCTGCGATGCTCACAGCGACTATTACCTGTTTGGGTTTCTTAGGAACTGGAACTGTGTCCTGCTCCGTCATTTCCGTGTCTCCTCCTTCCTCAACACCTGACAGCTCTGAAAGGGGATACAAAGTTCAAAAGTTAGAGTGTCTCTCTCAGTCAATGCAACCTTGGTAGGACTGGCTTGGAGGTTTAATCTCTTGACTTCATAATTCTTTCTCTAAAAGTTGACTTTAATGGAAATCATCTATTTTGGAGACAGACTGAAACACTCAGATGCCAGTCTTGTTTAGAATCTGAAAAACTAAAGATCACCAAACATTAGGAAATATTTAATTATATGCTACAGTTTGGGTCTGAAATGTCCACCATGGCGATTAGGAAATGGTGCAGTTAGGGGTGGAGTAGGGTAGGGCATGCAGACATTTAATCCTAGCACTTAGGAGGCAGAGGAAGGAGGACCTCTATGAGTTCGAGGCCAGCTTGGTCTACACCACACAGCGAGCTCCAGGACAGCCAGGACTACAAAGAGAGACCTTGTTTCTGGTGGTGGTGGTGAGACGTGATGCAACATCTAGAAATTGGGACTTAGTTTTTGCAAGGAGGCTCTGGGGTGTGTGCTTGATTAGGATGACTAGACCCTCCCCCCAGAGGGTAGGCTTGGAAGGACTGAAATCTTTTGTACAAAAACCACTTCACTCAAGCAAAACTAAATGCTACAGAAAAATGTCCCCATCCCTATCACCAAAGGCCTGGACTCTAACCTAGGTAGGCTGTAATTCTTTCCCACCTACCACAAGGGTATTTCCAGAGATGATCAGGGAGGGAGCTGGGAGTTTCCCCCAGTGACGGGTTCCTCATCTACTTCTGCATCACCAATAGAGACATCTTGGTAGCCTTAACTTCTAAATTCCCATGTTGTAAAAGAGTTGTTTTTCCCACCCCACTGGGATGATACTAGTGGGGAGGCAGCAGTTTCCTATTTATACTTTTTAAAGTTAAGACACAAAATAGAGCTAGCACTTTCCACACAACTGAGTAGTAGTAGGGTCATATTTATCTATACCAATAATTCAGTGCAGCAACCTCTGAAGAACATGTATAGAAACACAATAAAATAAAGAGAAAACAAAGTGAGATCATCAAATACCCACAGAAAACAGGAGAGGAAAAACAGTAAGCAGAAAGGAAAAGCTGAAACAGCAGATTTACAGTCTAACACATCAATCATCATATTACAGATAAATGGTGTAGGCCTGAAGAGATGGCTCAGCTTTAACCGCACCTGCTGTCCTTTCAGAGGACCTGAGTTCTGTTCTCAGCACCCACGTCCAGTGGCTCACTACCATCTGTAACTCTTGCTCTCGGGGATTTGACTATTCTGTCCTTGGAGAGCACTGGCACACATGTGCACACAGACACAAAAACACACAGAAAGGAAGAAAGGGAAACATATTTTTAAAAAAGTGAATGGTGTAAACATACCAATTCAAAGACAAAGATTAACAGAATGGATTTAAAAATACAACCTAACTATATGTTGTTTATTAGAAACTTAAATATAACAGTATTGGCAATTTCAAAGGGTTAGAAGACAGAACATACAAATATTGGTGATAAGGAAAGCTAGACTGGCCCCATGAGTATGAAAGTACAGAGTTGTCTTAGTTAGGTTACAATTACAATAAAATGCTGACTAAAACCACCTCAGGGAGAAAGTTTTTTTTTTTTTTTTTCTTCTTCCTCCCAGCTTACAACTTCTAGTTTACATCTCATAATATACAACTGAAGGTCCTCCTCTGAGGACCATCTGCCCAGGGTGGCAATGCCCACAGTGGGCAATGTCCCACAGCAGCCATTAATCCAGAACATGCACCACAGGCTTGTCTAGAGGCAATCTGAGGAAGGCAGTTTTGAAATTGAACTTCCCCTTTCCCAGACAACCCTAGCTTTTGTCAAATTGACAAAAAAACTAACCAGCACAGCTTTACCAGAGAATCAATCTGTCTCCCACCCCCATTCCCTTTCTCCCTCCGGGTTCTTTTCCCTTTTAAACTCAGAGGATGCTTGCTTTCCTCAGGTTTGTTTGACAAAGTACATTAAGACGAGAAAAGGAGATAAAAAGCATACCCAATGGGAAAGGACACAAGTGACACATGTTTGCAGACCACATGATTGCTCACATTAAAAAAAAAAATCCAGGAGCTAAAGCTCATCTTTCTTGCACAAATTCTCACATCGCTTGTTTCACTGGGATCTCATTTTCTTCTCTTCCATCCTGCCTTTAACTGAGATCTTTCAGTGAAGCTTTGGCTGACTCTACAGCCCTTTCCTTCCTTATCTCTGCATATCTTTCCACATGGCTTCTAGTCTTCAATATGTAGATGAGCACATAATCTTATTCTGCCTCATGGCTTGTGATAGTATTAGATATACTCTAGGCTTTCTCTCTACCCAAACCATGCACTGTCTGCAAATATGCATGAGTGCCCAAAATATTAAAATAATCTTATTTATATTTTAAAAGATTTATTTTATGTATATTAGGTTTGTCTTTCTGTCTGCCTATCTGTGTGTATCTGTATGTGGAAGGAGGTCAGAGAAAGGGCAGATGTCCTGTAAGTGGAATTATGGATGCCATGAGCCATCATGTGGGTGCTGGGAACTGAACCCACATCATCTGTAAGAGCAGCAAATGCCCTTAATAGCTGAGCCATTTCTCTGGCCCATAGTCCTTATGAAAATGCTAAATTTCTAATACAAATATTTTCATATGCTATTGTTAGCTTTAACAGAAACTTTGAGATATAAAAATGATCTACAAATAAGCAGAGGTGGGGAGAGTTATGAACTCTATATTTCTCCATTCCTTAGAATTTGCTGGCTGCAGAAAATAGTCTATGCTTGGCTAATCTAGTTGAAAAATAGGTAATATACTTAAAAGTCTGTATGCCCATGGGAAATATTAAAAAATATCTTGTTAATCAAATACTCTGAATCTGAGTTACTTCTTGTTCCAAAAATTATTTCATCTTTTGAAACCTTTAACACAAAATGAGGTCATCTTGTCACCGTGGCTTGAACACATTAGCCGTTTCCTTAGTCTGACATTTTCGGTTCCAAAGAGGAAAGCGCTCTTCTGAAGGAAGGATGGTAGCTCTGTGATTTCCATTAGGGGAACAGTGAAAGCAAAGTACAGCCGTCTGAGCTAGCCAGTTCTTCAGGGATGCCGGGACATGAGGTGACGCCAGGCCTATCCCACTCGGTCCCAGTGGGTCAATCAGCCTATGAGGCAGAGGCACCAAGACAAGGCTGCATTTCTCCAGCTCCCTGGGGACTAGTTAAAAACCGCACAGCCAGATGGGATTGGTTGAATTTTTCCAAAAGAGGAGGCAAGGACAATGTCCTTTTTTTTGTCCCATGGCAACAGCATCAATTACAAACAGAAGATTGCTTGGCTTTCTCTCAGTGTTTGCCTTTATCTCTATATAAGTATAGAAAGTCCAATCTCCTAACATCCAGACCTTAAGAGGAATGCTGACAGTGCCCTTTAAAAGTCTGTGAAAGAAAGCCAGTTAAATCACCCTTTCCAACTGTGATGGCTGTTCTTGGTTGTCAACTTGACTACCTCTGGAATGAACTAAACCCCAAGCAGCCGGTTGGTATAGCTGTGAGGGATTTTTCTTAATTAAACCATTTGAAATGGGAAGACCCATTTTTAATCCAGATCTTTTGAGATAGAAGGATCCACTTTTAATCTGGGCCATATCTTTCTGGTGGCAGCCCACATAAAGAACATGGAAGGAGGAAGTTTTTGCACTTTGCCTGCTTGCTCTCACTGGCAGGAGAGTCTACTCTGGGATTCTGGCATACACTGAAGACCAGCAGAGACATCTAGGCTTTCGGACTGAGCTCTAGACTCTTGGGGCTTTGTGTTGGTAGACAGCCATTGTTGGACTAGTTGGACCACATCCTGTAAGCCACTCTAATACATTCCATATATATTTATTACGACTTATTTTCTGTATTGTCCTGTACAGGAACCTGCAAACTGTAGGTGAAGGAACATTCAGAGAGTAGGTGCTGGGCTGCAAAGCAGCTGTGCTAGTTAGGGTTTCTTATCACCATGGTAACAATACTATGATCAAAAGCAACTTGGAGAGGAAAGGGTTTATTTAGTTGTAGTTCATCATGAAGGGAATTCAGGGCAGGAACCTAGAGGCAGGAACTAAGGGAGAGGCCATGTAGGGTCTGCTTACTGGCTTGCTCCCATGGATTGCCCATTTTGTTTTCTTACACAAGTCAAGACCATCTGCCCAGGATGGCACGACCCACAGTGAGATGGGCCTTCCCACGTCAACCATGAACTAAGAATGATTTCTCCAAAGGCAAGTCTGATGGAGGCATTTGGTCACCTTATAGTCCCTCTTGCCAGATGACCCTAGATTTTGTCAAGTTGATAGAAAAACTCCCAGCATGGCAGTCATGGCTACTGTTGGTGTTGCTCAAATCTGCAATTGTGTATAAGAAGTTTTAGGCAAAGTAGAACAAATCCAAGTAGTTGTGTCCCAATAAACTTTACAGTAACTCGGTTTTGCTGGATTTGGTTGTAGATCTTAGTTTGCCAAACATTGATTTACTTCATATAAATTTAAAAGTTTTGAGTTGTGTGTGTGTGTGTGTGTGTGTGTGTGTGTGTGTGTGTGTGTGTGT
>JANHMN010000011.1:40137321-40148870 GCA_030674055.1 Rhabdomys pumilio
TGTGTGTGTGTGTGTGTGTGTGTGTGTGTGTGTGTGTGTGTGTGTGTGTATGAAGCATGGTTTCTAATTGCTTGATAGGGGCACCTATGTATGATCAGAGATAAGCTTACTTAAATTTTTGTTTGTTTGAGTCAGGGTCTTGCTATACATCCCAGGCTAGCCTCAAAATCACTATGCATCCCAGGCTCGCCTCTGAGTCACTAAGTATCCAGGCTGGCCTCAAAATTACAATATCCCTACCTTAGTGTCTCCCTTGCTTGCTTATTTATTTATTTATGCACAAATTTTTGCCCGCATGTATGAACGTGTGCTATGTGCATGCCTGGTACCACTGGAGGTCAAAAGAGGTCCCCTGGGACTGGAGTTATAGACAGTTTTGACCTGCCATGTGGGTGCTAGAAACAGAACCCAAGTCCTCTGCAACTGTAACAATTGTTCTCAGCTGCTGAACCTCTCTTTAGCTGCTTTAGTCTCCTGGTGTGTATGTGTGTGTGTGTGTGTGTGTGTGTGTGTGTGTGTGTGTGTGTGTGTGAACTTTTCTGTTTATGAACACTTATCTATCAATCACTCTCATGCATACAGACATCTCATCGCATTTTGAACTTGCCCATTTTAAATATGAATTCTAACAATTTGAAGATTACACACAGCCTAGGAATACTGGCACACGGCAGTTCAGGAACCCTTTATGGCTTCCTGTTGAATTGCTCTCTTAGAATTATGATCTGACTCTTTTCACGTGGGGAATGTAACGATTCTTCTGTATTTCTCAAAGCGTTTGGCTGTTCTCTGGGAAAGCTACATCATATAAACTGAAAAGTCATGCTGCGTATACAGCCTTAAACGGTCTGAAGAGTTTTGCTAAAATTACTCATCCCTTGGAGCCAGATTGTTTTACTTGGCCAGGAGAACCAGAGCTCAGAACTCTCTTCAAGAACCATGTTCCCAGCTCATTAAGAGACTCCCACCAGCATCACTGAGCAGGCACACATCCCCACATCTGAAGAATGAGTCTGGAGAATGAACTCTGTGAAGGCCTCAGGGCACTTCAGCCATGCAGGACTCAATGAGGGGAAGGGGAGGACAAGGGGGTCAGAAACCATGTTAAGGAAGAAGAGGCGCTCAGCTTCACTGAGAGAGGCCTGCAATAAGGGAGGTGCCATGTTTTCATTGCCTCTGTACATCCACAGAGCAGTTCACACAGATGCACTGTGACTATGACAGGAGGCTTTGCGGCTACTTGGGTTGGGCCCCCTCAACAAAGAAGAACCAGTTATCTGTAAATGCATCTCACTCAGATTATTCCAGAAACAGACTTTTAACAGTACAATCTCTTATTTTCTGCCAGATATTATCACTCCCCTCAAGTTGTACAAGACCTTCTGAAAGCAGAATTAAGACTGTCTTAGCCAGCAGCTACATGGCAACTTTGAACGGAAAAGAAAAACAGGGAGAAAGACTTTGGGGAAATGGAGACTCAGGGAAGGCGGTGGAGGAAGAGCATCAAGCCCAGGTCTATCATGTCAGCACAGGGTATCTGGTTGCTATGACAGGGAGGTCTATTCAAGACAGCAGGCTGGTTTCCAGTCTTGCTGGCCATGCAGGTCTAGAGTCCATGTATGTGTCAGTATATAGGAGCCTCTAAAGTCTTCTGAAGGCTTGCGGTGATTTATCAGGCTTTATGCTGGGATAGCCTATGCCACTCTGTGCCCATCCCCACAGGACCTTACATTGCCTCTTTTATCTGGATATTCTCTTATATACAGCAAAGAACTGGGCAAGATCTAGTGTTCTCTATCTCTTAAGCTCCTCACGGTCACTTCTCTAAAAGATCTGATAGAGGAAATGCTTTTGGACAAAGGCCTGTGAGCTGGTACCTTGTAACACAAGGTATTTTGGGGCTCTGAACTGAATGGGGAGTGGGAGCAGTTCCTTTCCCCCATTTATTTTGTCATTTCAAATGGCAACAGCCACAGTTTCATCTACAGTCCAGCAATGGTTCTATTTTTAGTCTGGGATGTCCCTAGCAACAGATTTAGAGTTTTGTTTACAAAACATGCCATGTGTTCCCACAGGAATCTTTAAAGCCAGAGACTTGGAGCAGGGTAGCAAACCATGAAATGAAATTGCTGTCTGGGTCCTGGGGCTGACAGGCATAGATATTAATACCAGCAAGAGCACCTCAGAGAAAAGCTAGCTGAAGGAACGTCCGACCTGCTAACTGTTCATGCTTCTCCTGCCACTTTTAAGGCAGCTGAGTTAAACCTTGGGTATTGTCTAGAAAGGCTAATTGCTTTGGTTCAATAGCACACTATGTATTTCTTTAAAAAAAATATTAAAAGTGAACTTTGGCATAGTGGCACATGCCTTTGATCCTAGCACTTGGGAGGCAGAGGCAGATGGATCTCTGTGAGTTTGGGGTTAGTTTAGTTTTCACAGAGTTCTAGAACAGCCAGGGCAACATAGAGGGACCCTGCCTCAAATCAAATAAAGAAAGAAATAGATACTTACTTTTTTCATCTATGTGTTGCTTATCTGTATGTGTATACCACATGTGTGCAGATGCTTATAGAGCCCAGAAGAACGAGTTGACTCCCCTGGAACTCTATGTACTGTTGGGTATTTTTAAGCCAACACTTGAAGTGGGTGCTGGGAAATGAACATGGTTGGGTCTTCTGCAAGAACAGCAAGTGCTGTAAGCTACCAAGCCATCTTTCCAGCTCCTTCAGTGTATTTCTTTATGCAAGATGCACACAGTAAAAGCTCCTTGTGAACCATCAAAGAATCCTCGCCTCACCTGTGAACTCCTGTGCTTCCATTTAGCCTTAGCAGCAGGGAGAAGGGCCTTTAGTGCCAAAACCCAAGGGCCTCAGGACTTGCGTGACCTTTGTGACAAACACTAGGAGTAGGCCATACAGGAATCAGGGGATGGTTTTGCAGGGAGAACCATGATCTGTTTTCTTTCTGTCCTGCAATAAAGCATCCCCACCCCCACATACCTTCTCTTTAGCTTAAAGGAAAAAGGATGAGTCGACTTAAGTGACACGGATTCAACTTTAGTCCCACACGTTCATGCTTCTTTCTAGACTAGTTTAAATCCTGGGATATCTGTGTATCTAGTTGTACTGAGGCAAGGCTGATGACACAGTGCCAGAATTTACACCAAGCCAGTATGAATCCAAAGTCCTACCCGTTATGCAAAATTGCCCCATTAAGTTGAAAAGTAATTTCCTTTCCAGTGGTATGAGTGTCTATGGGATTTGAACACAGTTTAGTATAACCATGTACATTTTTTTTTAACAACTACACATCTGAGGGAGAAGGTACTACACATAACAGGTAGCCCCTCTCTTCCCTAAAGCCCCAAACCAACAATCTCTGCCAGCACCTTCTCCCGAATGTTGTTTTCTATGTGTACGGAACACTGCAGCTCGCACTGCATTTGTCATCATCTGTCTAGTTTAGTGTCTGTGTCCTACAGGGGCTCATTTCCATGTTAATATGGAATTACTACTCTACAAGTGATGAGAAGACATGGTAATGGTGTGTGTGTGTGTGTGTGTGTATGTGTACACGCATGAGCACATGCATGTCAGAGATTAATCTTCAGTGTTGTCTATGTCTGCTCTTTTGAGACAGGGTCTCCTGTTGAACCTGAGGTCACTAAGTAGGCTATGCTAGGTAGCCAGTGGACTCAGTCTCAGCCTCTTCCCTCCCCCTAGCTCTGACATTACAGACAGAGGCCACCATTCCCATTATGTCACCACATCCAGCCTTTTACTCCAGTGCCTGGGCTTGACCTCAGGCTCTCATGCTTTGGAGAGGATGCACTTTACTGACTGAGCCATCCCCCTGGCCTCGGCAGTACACCTTCTAATGGTTCCCAGGACAGTGCTCTGTGCTGTTTTAAGACGTGTCAGTATGGACGAGTGATGGAGAACTTAGGAAGCCTAAGGTTTCAGTTCCAACTTTTATGATTTTGGGCAAATCACTTACTTTATGCTGCAGTTTTCTCATTTGTAGACCGATGAGGTCATACTGCTGTGAAGTATGATTCTCTTTTGGTTTAGGGCAAGTTCTCCTGGAATGGTGCACACCCTGGACATGTCAACATTTCCAGAGTGTGATTGAACGCTGAAGCACTGAAGGGGGGGGGGATGTTTTAAAGCATACAGGTGACTATGGCTCTTTATGTGGGTATGTGAGTTATGGCATTTTCTTCTAGACAGAAATTTCCTAAGAAAGACACCTGAGTCTGTAGTCATCCCTGTAACCCACTTGTTACAACATGTTATCTCAGGGAAGTGACAGACTACTGTGACAGGGACATTTTGTTAGGATTGCCCCGTGGCCCTCACAGACACTCCAGCTGCCTGATGAATTACTTACTGCATACCCTTGCTGGATGTCTTGGAATTCCATGAATACTCATACTTCCCCCGCTACTCTTTCTTAGGGCTCAGGACAAGGCACTTTACTGCTTTGTCCTTAAAGTTTCTGCTAAACTGGCTTAAGGATGTCAGGCCAGCCACTGTCAAGTCCATTATAAGAGGGTTTCTATTTAGATTGTTCCAGAACCTCAGTTCCTTGGTCTCATGATGACGTGGGATAAAGCAGCTTGGAACAGCCTAATGAACTAGATAGGATGGGCTAAAATCAAACTGTTTGTCAATCATGTTAAAAGAAGGGGGGGAGTCTTCATCTAAAAATTAATTACAATTTATTATAAAGACCTTGTAAATAAAAAAATCACAGCAAAAATTTGAAAAACATTATTTACTCCTTCTAATATAAGAACATAATGTCTTATCTACAGATATTACAGAAAATACAGAAAACTTAAAAGGAACAAAAATTTGCTACCACTATAAAAGGATGGTTTTAGTATAAAACAAAACAATAATTTGATGTATTTGTTTTCACACCTTGTCTTGTTCTGAGTGTGTATTTATATATATACACACTCAATTTTATATACCTAGAATTATTTACTATATACAAATACTTTATACCCTTTAATATTATATATAAACATTTTCCTATGCCACTAAGTGGTTTTGTGTTTTCTTCTGTAGAAAGGATCTGCTTATGGTGTGAGGATGGCCGCCAATTTACGACCCTCCTGCTTCAGCCTCCCACGTTCTGAGACTGTGTGATGAGATCAGCCTGTGCTCAGGTCTATGTTACTTCATATTATGCTACCTCGTGTCTTTTTAAAAAGCTGCATGCTGCCCCAAGATACTGTTTTACAACTGACGTTTAACAATGTGTTGAGTGAAAAACAGGGGCAGGGGACAGATAGTTGGAGACTTCCAGAGTGACTCCTGGGCTTCAGGCTCATCTCGAAGCCCCACAGTGGAAATGGTCAACTCAAATGGCCTCCTCATTCGAGACTCTGGTACTGGTTCTGGACTTGGCTCTACAGCCTCCATGTTTCTGCACTTGGGCAGCTGACTTGGACTCTCAAGTTCAACACACCTCCAAGCACATGGCTTGACTGACAATAGCAGACTGGTAAAGGTTTGTTATGTAACTCCATATCGTTCCTCCTGCCTTCAGGACACGTCCTGTACTCTGCTGCGGGCTCCTGTAACCATTCTGCAGCACACAGACAAATGCATGAACAGAGAGAAAAGAGAGAGAGAGAGAGAGAGAGAGAGAGAGAGGCAGACACACACACACACACACAGAGACATGACCTAAGAATTAAATATTAGTTATGATCAGAATAAAGAACTTGCATTTTCCAAAGGCCAACTATTGAGGGAAATCAGGACAACTAAGCAAATTGTTGCAAGACACAAACATGTCTTTCTCTGTTCATAGTAGTGTGCCACTACATTTAATTCCTTTTTTTTCTTTTTTTTTTTTCGAGACAGGGTTTCTCTGTGTAGTCCTGGCTGTCCTGGAACTCACTCTGTAGACCAGGCTAGCCTTGAACTCAGAAATCCGCCTGCCTCTGCCTCCCAAGTGCTGGGCTTAAAGGCGTGCGCCACCGCCGCCCGGCTACATTTAATTCCTTATGTATTATAGATATGCTTATAAAAATCTTTTAGAAGGGAAACTACACAGTATAAGACATGAATTTTTAAACAAAGTCTGTCTGTCTATCTATCTATCTATCTATCTATCTATCTATCTATCTATCTATCTATCTAATGTACATGAGTACACTGCAGCTGTTTTCAGACACACCAGAAGACGACATTGGATATCATTACAGATGGTTGTGAGCCACCATGTGGTTACTGGAAATTGAACTCAGGACCTCTGGAAGAGCAGTCAGTGCCCTTAACTGCTAAGCCATCTCTCCAGCCCCTAAACAAGACCTTAATTTCCATTTCGTAAAATATTTGGGTCAACTTATAAGGGGTTAGCACTGCAAAAAATTACTTGTATTAGCCTAACCCAGCAAACCAAACAATGGGTGCTCTAGTCTTTATACTACAACAGGTAAAAGTAACACGGCATTTGAATTTGATTGCATGTGAGGCTCAGACTTTACTTGTTTTACCAGTCATGTGCATTTTTGCATGAGTAGAATTTTTTGACCATTGTTCATTTGCCAAGGAGATTTCAATGTTTTCAGTATCCATTTGGTTAAGTCTTTTAATGTTAGAGTTAAATTTTAAATTGGTTTCATTTTTGTTTTGAAATTATTTTGGATAGAAATTTAAACTATATTAAGATCAAATCATTATGTACTTTCATTGAAGTTATATTTGGAAAATTCCTTCTGATGGACAAATGCAGCAATGTCTAACCTGCAAGCTGCTGCATGGATGTATGCCACCAGACCTCAGATTCACTGGGGGTGGGGGTACCTCAAATTCATTACATGTTCTACTCTGAGTTTTTGGTCACTGCACATTCCGAAGCCTCATGCTACTGACAATTCTTTTGAATTCCGTATAATGGGTCACAAGCCACAGTTTAAGAAGCTATGAATTACAATACTCAACACACTACAGCCGTCTTCCCTGCTAAACTGTGGGCCGGGGCAGGGCATCCTTTTATCCCTGCATGTTATACATGTAACAGTATAGAATCTGTCAGATTTTCCATCGACATTTGCTGAAACCCTGTATGGAGTGATCACATAATATGAGTCAGTGGTAATTTTGTGGTAATGTTTGTGTGGTATATGGAAGAAGCCGTTATGTCCATGTGGGCTCTCCAGTAGCCATCAAAACAGACTATGAGGGAGACCTTATGGCCTGCAAAGTACAAGGAAACAGCTTGTAGAATTAATCATTATTTCCTAGACGTGATTCATGTCCAGGAATGCTACAATTTCAAGACCAAGCAATACTAAAGACTTCAAAATAGAGCTGTCCACTGTGATCTATAAAACAGGATATACCTTATAGGAACCGAGAAACAGCTGTTTCCCCATTTCTGTTTTAAAGGGGGAAATAGGCAACAGGGCTCAAGGGTATATGCTAAACATACAGAGGAAATTTATTTGCTGAGGGGAATGTGACATGGAGCTGGCAAAGGGTGTGGTTTGTAAGACAAAGTCCTGGTGTGTGCAATGAAGAGGACAAGGACATGCAGAGTCACTTCTGCACTGTGATTAATGAGAAAGGAAACACCAATAAACACAGGAGGAGGAAAAGGAGCCACAAGGTTGAAATTAAAGAGAGTTGTATGTACTCCAGGGAAGACACTTGCTGTAAGAACCACTTATCGTTTACAGTAATAATGAGTTTAGCTAAACAAAGTGTACATGAAGATGACACTGATCTAGACAAAAGAACAGAAACTAAAACTCTAGTCACCAGTAGCAGCATGAATACTGAGTTTCTCTGTATATCATGGAAGGAATTTTTACTGAAGTGTATCTGGAAAATATATTAAGAGTCCAGGGGACAATTTTACACTGCTTGGATATACTTAGAGACAGGTAACAGACAAAGAAGCATGTTTAAAAATTTCATTTGAGTTTTCATGCTTACTTTACTAGCATTGATATTTTTAGTATACCCAAGCATTTGTTGAATTAAAAGGATCACACATTTTGTATTATGCACCACATTCTCTCAAGTAGCAGTTGGCAGCCAGCACTGTTTAGCATTTCTTAAAAGCATCCAATTATTATTATTTGGGGAAAATAATCTAAATCTTTTAAAGAAAGAACTAATTTAACGTTGGTTCCCTTCAACTCTGTATTTTCCTTCTTTCCTTCCTATGACTTATGATGAAAGTATTCATTGTGGCCATATGGATATGAACTCATTCACCCCTCCAATATTTAACAGGCACCTGTTACATACCTGGTGCTCTGCTGTGCCTCAAGGTGGCCAGAAAACCAAGACACCGTTCTTACTCTGAGACACTGACAACAGAGAGGAAAAGGTTAAAACGTGGTGTGAGACTACAGTGGTGGACAACAGACAAAGCTGTCAGGAGCCTGCAGCTGTGTTGATTAAAGGAAGGACTGAGAGTTATCTAAGTTGGAGGACCTGTATGCATGCTGTTCATTAAAATTCAGCTCTGCAAGCAAAAGGAAAGATAATTCATCGTATAATAATGGAAAAGTTAAAACATACGGTGTAGGAGCTGCTCATGAATGGAAGATCTGATGTCAATGGGCATCTTAAAAGAATGAAAGACAACAGCAATGGAAAGACTGCTGCTAGAAGAAGCAACAGGCCTGGATCTGAAAGCATCGTCAAGCGAAAGCATAGAGTATACTCATGTTCTTGATGCAACAGTGACTTTGAGCCCTGTAAGAAAGCCGAAGGGCAGCATTTCATAACGAGAGGCCACGGCTGCTGCTGACACTCACAGCTCTGATGACTATTTGCTTTCAAAGCTCACTCCTCTCACTTTCTGCCCAACTTTCTTTTTAAATTTCCCCCCAGACAGAGCCACAGTTCACAGCAATGGCACAGGAACAATGGAATCCTTAGAAGTCGCTTCTCACCTAAGAATCACAAGCTCTCCAGCTCATGTGCACAGCGCCTTCCTCTGACTGGTGAGCAGCTTTCAGTTGCGTGTACAAAGGTGAGTGTGGCTTGTAGATCTCTGTTTTAGTATACAAGAGAACTCATGTCGCCACATTTTAAAGAACATAAAATACTACACCATCTCCTTGAAGTCAGCTGGCAACCAGTGTTGACGGGAATGAAAGCAGGTGAGATCCCCTGCCCCCAACGCCCCACAATGACCTCACTAGTTACAGAAGCAGTTCCAAGACTTCAGGAGACGTGTACAGTGTCTCTTTCCACTGACTGCAGCATAGGCACAGATAAATCTTCCCAGAAACGTTTTCCCCTTACTTTGTAAGTTATTTTAACTTGGTAATTAGAACTTGGTGGAAAGGTTAGGATAACTTTGACATCACATGCTCTGCACGGTGACTGCTTCAACATAGGGAAGCATGCCCTCACACTCACACTGGTTTCTGAGTTGTACGTCAAGCCCTGGGGCTAGAGTTTATTTACGTTGGCTACTTTACACCTTCTCAGTCACCCCTCTAGTTTCCCTTACCTTCATGCCAAAAAGCAGACACAGAGTTTTTCCTTTTCATAATTTACTATGTTGAACATATATCCAAGTCAGGATGCCACCTTTCAGCCACAGGAAGTCTGGGGCCACCTGACTCACTGACAGGACGAACCCAGAAATAGAAAAGGCAATCTGGCTAAAAGAGGAGAGACGAGTGGAAACGCTGAAGGTGGCACACGTCTAAGGAGCTATGCCATCTGAAATTAATTCTGAAGCCGTGATTAGAGTCAGGTTACAGTCCAACTATAATTCTGCTGCTAATTACTCGAGCCATTACAACACTTATTTCATTGAGAGACACTCAGCCGTGACTTCTAAGGGTGGGCTGGGGGCAGAAAGAAGGAAGGAAGGAAGGAGACAGCCAGATAAATGGCAATGCTTTCCTTTTGCAAACAGACATGCCTAATAGGCTGCTAACTGAAATGATTATGTCTTGCCTACGTGAGAGATCATATGTGTCACTTTCTCCTTGTCCCAGCAAAACAAGGCACCTCAGACCACAGCTCTTTAGGAAATTGCAAATGATCACTGAGGCTTGGCTCATTGTAGGGCTGGGGAGCTGTATACCCATCCCCTACTATTGCTACCGGCACTTACACAACAGCACCGAGTGCTGGGTTTTGTGGGAAGAGACCCTTTCTACGATTGGTCTGTTGCAGGTTTTACATCACATGAGGCTGCTGAGGTCAATCAAGGTTAGCAGTTGTGACCTTGGGGTCACTGCAAAAGCCTCAGCTTCCCAGGTGTCGCATTCTCTTCCAATTTGCATTTCTGTTCTTCAGTTTATTCACCTTGAAAGAAAAGGGGACTAGTGATGTCCTAAGCTGAATTGTACAGCTTAATTAATGGCCAGAAACGAGACTTGTCACATGCAATCAAATCACGGTAGTGTTGGCGACAGAGTTAAGACAGTTGAAAAACCAGTTGCTGCTCCAAGTTCTAATTTTCAAGTTATTGTTGGGGCTGAGTTTTCTCTCACCTTGCAGCTTTTATTTTGGAAGATCTCCAAAGCACACTTTTAGTCATATTTGAGTAATTGAAACATGAAAAAAATTGCAATGTTTCAGCCACATTAAACTCTAACCAGATGCTCTTAAAGTTTTTGAGTGTACACATCACTCTTTACTCTGGCAGAAAGCGGTGGAAATATGTCCACCAGACTGGAAATACAGTACCCTTAAGAGCCACTATAGCCTACTGACACATTGCATCTCCAAAGAGGAAGTAAAGGAGAATCCCATTGGCCTCCCCCAGTCTCCTCTCTCCCCAGAACTTGGGGAATCCAAGCACAATCAAGTTCACATTTCCTCAATGTCTTCTAAGAGCCAGGAACAGTGCTGAAGAACAGCAGGGAGTTGGCAAGGATTTAATCAACCAACCAACTGAAAATGACATCTGTCTAGGATTTTCTATAAGAAAGGCTGACACCAGGTCTCCACTTGAGTGGCTAAAGCTAGTGGCAGTTCTTTTCCTTCTATTAACAGGAAGCAAAGGGAGAACTGGTTTGGGTGTTTAAAATAAGAGTGGTGTGCCTGTGAAGTAAGCACTCTTACTAATGGAGATGCATCTCGAGCATGCCTGGACTCTCAGCACCAGGCAGGGGGAGGAAGAGGCAGGAGAGCTGAGAGTTCAGGCCATGGCTCCTTAATGAACCTGAGGCCAGTTTGGGATCCATGGGACTTGGTCTCAAACAATACTCACAAATGATGACAGATAGGCTGTTTATTCCAATGTCACCATCTTCTGTAATCCCCTCTACAGTCATTGTGAGTATGCTAAGTGTGTGTATATATATGGCTTGGGAATACAGAGCCTCAGGGCACACTAGGCGAGTACTCTACCAGGGAACAGTCCCAGCCCTAACATCCTAACATCTATTTCAAATGCAAATATGATCACAGGACTGTTCTAATGAAAATTATACAGCATTGTAATTAAAGTAATATCTATGTGAGAAACATTCATCATTAGTCTTTGCTTTGCAGTCAATCTCTCTCTCTCTCTCTCTCTCTCTCTCTCTCTCTCTCTCTCTCTCT
>JANHMN010000011.1:40148880-40183502 GCA_030674055.1 Rhabdomys pumilio
TCTCTCTCTCTCTCTCTCTCTCTCTCTCTCTCTCTCTCTCTCTCTCTGTGTGTGTGTGTGTGTGTGTGTGTGTCTTGGTTTTTCAAGATAGGGTTTCTCTGTGTATCCATGGCTGTCCTGGGTGTAGACCATGCTGGCCTCAAACTCAGAGACTCACTTGCCTCTGCCTCCCAAGTGTGGGGTTTAAAGGCGTATGCCATCACAGCCAGACCATTGTGCAGCTTTTAGACAAGAAAATCAAATCTTATCTCCCCTACTGTGATGGCAACTCTTGGACTGTCAACTTGAATTAATTCCATTTGGAATTCACTAAAACTTAGGCAGCTAGGTACACTTCTGAGGTTTCTTCTCTAATTATATCATTTGAAGTGGGAAGAGCCACTTTTCATCTGGATCTTTTGAGGTAGGAAAATGCACCTCTAATTTGGGCCACACCTTCTGGTGTCAGCTTGTATAAAGGACATGAAAAAAGGAAACTTTGGCTGTCTGTTTGCTCTTGCTCTCCATGGAATGCACTCCTTCACTTGTAGCTGGTTTTGGTTACTTTGTGGGTTCTTTTTCCCATTCTCTATTCCCCTGGTTTCAACCCCTATTACTAGATAGAAGAGAAAGAAGGATAGAGGTGAGGGAGGAAGAGAGAGGATCCTACGGATCTAATTTCTTTATTTTTGTTTCTTCTTTGAGCATGCATGAGTACTAACAAACCACAACCTAGCCTCCATCAGGGTGTGTGTGTGTGTGTGTGTGTGTGTGTGTGTGCGCGCGCGTGTATGTATGTATGTATGTATGTATGTATATAATCTCCATCCCCTTTGAAAATTTCCCAGAATTCCAACATGTCACACAATCATGAAAACTATCTGCAGTTGGCAAAACAAAGCCTCTGCTAGAGCATGAGGCAAATTATAGTCAGCTGGTGTGAAGCAGCGCCATATCCCCACACCTGGGATTAAAATTAAAACATATTTTTGTTAATACTTCTGTGTTTCTTAAAAAAACCAAAATCCCAGAGTTGTCTCTACATTCATTGGCACCATAGAGCCTACTTCTTAGGGTTTCTGGCATATACTGAAGACCAGCTGAGACATCCAGCCTGTGGACTCAACAACTACTGGATTCTTGGACAGTCTGTTGGTAGACAGCCATTGTTAGGCCAGTAAGACATTCAAATAAATCCTCTTTGTGTATGTGTGTGTGTTTGATTTTGATACCAGAAGAGGTTCTAGAACAACAGAAGTATACGGAAGATTTTAAAAAGTATCTGGAATAGCATTTTCAATTTGGTAACATCTACACATACTGACCCCTCACCTAGAATCTCAGAGAGTACTAAAAGCCATGGTGTGAACTATTTTATAAACTTAAGAAGTCCAGTGTTATGGAGCATATAGAGATTTTCCTTCTAAGGTGAACCTGGCCCTGCCTACCACTAAGAAAGAAGCACAATGTTTGTGCTTCTGTTTCAATTCTGGGAACATTCCATTCCTTACTTGGCTGTGTTACCTGATCCCATACACCAACTGACTTGGAAAGATGCTAACCTTTAGTGGGGCCTGAAACAGGAGAAGAATCTCCAACAGGTTCAGGCTGCTTTATCACTTGGACTATATGATCCACCAGACCCAATAATACTTGAGGGTCAGTGGCAGATAGCAATGCTGTTTGGAGTCTTTGGCAGGCAGGCCTCTATAGGTGAGTCACAGAAGAGGCCTTTGGGATTTTGCAGCAAGCCTCAACCATCTTCTGTAGGCAACTATTCTCTCTTTAGATGAAGAAGTTGCCTAAATACCTATGGTTTCTACTCTCCCTTCTATGCCGTCTGCTGCCAAGCATGCATCTATAGTGTCATGGGGTGCATCCTATGATCTGTTGACGGAGGAGGAGAAGACTAGGGCCTGGCTACTGAGTGTTCTGCAGAAGTAGACAGCTGCAGCATGGCAACCACTTTCTGGAACAACCCTGGAAGACGCCAGCAAAAGGAAATCTTAATAGTGGCGGATCGCTGAACAGTACAGGTGGTTGTAAGTTTTGCCTGGAATGAAAAATGGCCAGATATGTGACTGTTCAATGATTCATGGACTATGGCCAATCGATTGGCTGGATGGTCAGGGGCTTGGAAAGAGCATGACTGGAAAATTGATGAGAAAGATGCCAATAGAAGAAATATGTAGAGAGATCTCTACAAATAGGTGAACGATGTGAAGATAATCGTGTCTTACGTAGTCATCAAAAGGTGACTTCAGCTAAGGACGAGTTCAGTAATCAAGTAGACAGGATGACCTATTCTGTAGCCTCTTTCCCCAGCCATCCTTGACAGTGCCCAATGGGCCCATGAATAATGTGGCCATGGTGGCACAGATTTTGGCTATGCATGAGTTTGATGACATGGTCTTCCACTCATCAAGGCTGACCTGGTTACAGCTACTGCTAAATGCCAGATTTGCCAATACCAGAGATCAATACTGAGCCACTGATAAGGTACTATTCCCTGGGGTGATCAGCCAGTGACCCGATGGCAGGATGACTTATACTGAATCACTTCCTCCATGGAAAGGATACCATTTTTCTTATTGGAGAACTTATTTTGGTTATGAATTTTGTTTTTTTTTTTTTTTTTTTGCATGTAATGCTTCTGCCAAAACCACCAAAACACCAGAATGCCTTATCCACCATCATGGTATTTAACACAGTATTGCTTCTGATCAAGGAACTCACTTCACAGAGAAGTACAACAGTAGGCCCATGGTCATGGAATCTACTCGTTTTACCATGTTCTCTACCATCCTGAAGCAGCTGGCTTGATACAAAGATGGTATGGCCTTTTGAAGACACAGTTACAGTAACAATTTGGTGGCAGCAGCATGAAGGGCTGGGGCAGGGTACTCCTAAAGGTAGAAAAATGATTTGAGTCCCTATGATTATTCCCACAGCCAGGATCCATGGGTCCAGGAATCAAAGGGTGGAAGAGGAAATAGTTTCACTGACTATCACCCTAGTAACCCCAGGAGGAAAATGTTTGCTTCCTGTTCCTGCAACCTAAAGTTCTGCTGGCCTAGAAGTTTTGGTTCCAACGGCAGTGCACTCTTGCCAGGAGCCACAACAAACATTCCGTTGAACTAGAAGCTCAGCCTTCCTCCTGGCCACTTTGGGCTTCTGATGCACATGAGTCAACAGGCTAAGGGCTAACAGTGTTGGAAGGGTGACTGATCCAGATTATGAGGGGAAATTGCATTGTTTCACCACCATGGAAGTCAGAAAGTCTTCCATGTCTGGAGCGCTACCATGTCCTGAGATTAAAGTCAGTGTGAAACTAGACAATCTAATCTAGGCAGGATGACAAAGGGCATAGACCCTTCAGGAATGACATGGATCACTCTCACAGGAGAAAAACCAAGGCCTGCTGAGGTGCTTGCTGAGGGAATACAGAATGGGTGGTAGAGGAAGGGAGTTACATATACCAGCTAGGGCTAAATGAGGATTATAGTTGGCACAAGTATTTCTGTTGTGTTTTGTTAAAAATACGTTTGTAAAGATACTTGTGTATCTTTTCTTTCCTAGATTTATCAGGTTATGTTACATCAGTGAATAGAATATAGGTTTTAAGACAATCCCCCAAAAATGTTACTCAAAAAACACTGCCATCTATTCTAAAATTTATAATGAATTTGAGGTTGTACAAGAGATAGTTATGTTACACATAACTATGATTTGGTTAAATATATAATATGTATGTGATTATACAGGCAGGGGACAGCTATCATGTTAGGCATAGCTTTTTACCTGGTTATTGTTTTCATTTGGAAATTAAGCATGACATAAGGAGCTATGATTCTGTGCCATGTTGTCAGGCGCTGCTTGTGATAGCTATTCTTGGCTGTAAACTTGACACCATCTGGAATTAACTAAAACCCAAGCAGCTGGGTACTGCTGTGAGGGATTTTTCTTAATTAAACCATTTCAAGTGGAAAAACTCACCTTTAATCCAGATCTTTTTTTTTTTTTTTTTTTCTGGCTTTTTGAGACAGGGTTTCTCTATATAGCCTTGGCTATCCTGGAACTCACTCGGTAGACCAGGCAGGCCTCGAACTCAGAAATCCACCTGCCTCTGCCTCCCAAGTGCTGGGATTAAAGGCATGCGCCACCACTGCCCGGCTAATCCAGATCTTTTGAGGTGGGAAGACCCACCTTTAATCTGGGCCACCCTTTCTGGTGGCAGCCTGTGTAAAGGACACGGGAGAAGAAGATTTTGCCCTTTGCCTACTTGCTCTTGGCCTCGAAAAGAAGTTCATTCCTTCATTGGCATGAGAATCTACTTCTTCAGACGACCAGCTGATACACCCAGGCTCGTGCACTGAACGACTACTGGCTTTGGATTTTCCGCTGATAGACAACCAGTGTTGTTTTAGCTGAGTCACAGCCTGAAAGCCACTCTAAAAATTCTCTCTCCCCATCCCTCTTTATAATTTCGGTTCCTGTAGAGATCCTTGATGAATATTCCTACCTTGTAAGGCCTTGTTTCTCCCTCCTGCCTTATACTACCTCTATGCAATCATTTCAACCTTCCCTCCCCGCCCTCCTTCCTGCTGATTCTTTTTAAAACTATCCAACTCTTAAAGACTGTGAGATAGGGCTCCAGCCAATGGGGGGAGACTCAATGGCTCCCTGCCTTTGAACAGTCACTGAGAGCATTTGTAGTCCCTGGGCTTGCCAGCAGGGTGGTTCCCTGAGCTGCTTCCACTTTGCCTGCTCCTCTGTGCAACAGTGAGGCCATTATTCCTAGTAGGAGCTACAGGAAGGATTCCCAGGCCTTGGCTTCCATTTGTTCCTTCAATTCCTCTCTCATTAGTGCCCTGAAGTGTGGCTGATCTGTTCGAGCCACATTAACCTCCCCAGCCCTACAATGAGCCAAGCCCTTTGCTACTTCAGGGCCTTACAAGTCCTGCCTGGAAGGTTCTTCCTTCTTAGTTTTTATAGTCTTACAGATACACCTTCTTTAGAAAAGTCCCAGGCAACTGGAGCAGGCATGTCCCTTTCTCTTTTATCACAGTACTTTCATTAATTGTAACTATCTGACGACTGGTTACTTTTCTTCTTTTTTGAGACAGTCTGGTAGCCCAGTCTGGTCTTGAACTTGCTATGTGATGGAGGATGACCTTGAACTTCTGATCCTCCAGAATGCTGGGATTAGAGTATAGCACCACACCCAGTGTATATCTTATCCAGGGTTTGCCCACGGCCTCTTACATGTTAGCAAGCACTCTACCCACTGAGCTACACTATGCAGAACAGTTACTTCATTCCTCTTAAAGACTCCGATTTCCAAGATGGCGAGGATGGATAATGTCTCCTTAAAACACATTTTTACTATTGAGGACAGTGTCTAAGCACAATAAGTAACCACTGAACAGATGAATGAATATAATTGCAAACAATAAATTTAGAAGACAAAAGAGCATTTTTATTGTGTTTTGACTACCACAAATATTATTATACTGCTGCAAATCTTGCATTTCTGTAAGAGTTTGTTCATGGCTTCATTTTAACTAGGACCACCCTGATTGACTTGAGGCCGAGAGAATGGAGACCTAACGTATGGCTACAATTAGAGTATTTCAAAAGGACTGATTTAAAAGACCAGGTTTGGCACACAATATGGTTTGAATGGGGACTGGGTAGTTCTTTCTTATTTAAAGACATTTGTGGTTGAAAGCAAAGCTGCCATTATGTGTGTGGCTTGGTGTTCCTGAACTTGGGGGAAATTATAAAGAACCTTAAAGTCCAGCAAGAATAGAGAGTACAATGGACTGTTGAGTCTTGTGTGGCCACTCTAAGGAAACACCCTTGTTGCTGTCATTTGATTCTGCCTGGGCTGCCACCTCGTGCAGTTGCCTGCAAGCTCTGTGGTACCCTAGTGCCAGGTCTCAATCCTGTCCATGGCTAGAACAAAAGATCCCAAGACTGTATTCTGTCTGGTTTTGGGCCCAGTGAAAACAGGCTTGGCAGGCTAGCAGGATCCCAGCCACCAGGTCTAGAATCATCTGGGTGCTCACTGGAGAGCCTCTGGAGTGGGCCACGAGGACTTGTGCTGACGAGAAGCAGCTTTCCTTTAGTCACCTACTGATGTGCTCAGCCTTACCACCAGCTTCCCCTTGGTTGCTGTAGTGTATCCAACTCATTAAGCTCTCCATTAGGCCACCGTGCTGACTACCTGGAGTCAAACTATCGTCATCCCCAGCCCAGAGTCTCCTTTTGGTGTTTAAATACCCTACTTGTAATGACTGTCACTGGTCTCCCTGCTTGTGCCAGCCTCACCCACTCCTTGTCTCCATGGGGTTTAGCCTTTGAGGTGTCAGCATCCTTTAGTCAATACAGATTGCTGTGAAGAGGTTCTTACAGAAGTGTCTGCTTAAGGCCTTCCACCATATAGGACACCCAGTGGTACTGAAGATGGTTATATAGTTTTCATGAGTAAAACAAAAGACCAGAATAAGATGAAGTTCAAGTTCTTTTTCAGGGAAAACATTCAGAGTCCTAGAAAAAGTTCTTGGGGCTTCCCGCTTTCCAGCTCCCTGACTAACTTCCTGTGAGAACGCCTCTGGTGGCACTGCATTGTGTACACAGCACAGGACATTTCCTGCATATAAAAGACTCTTTAATCATCTGAGCCCAGGCAAAGATTCTACTTTCCTGGTTCAAAGCTGGTCACTGTGGCCCTGTATTTGAGGCAAAGAAGCAGCTTGCTACTGCTGAAGCCATCCATGGTTCCTGCGAGGGTATCTGTTTTCTACTGTGTCCTCTGATTACTTCCCTGGTTGAAACCTGGCTCTCTTTCCAGGGTGTTCAGTTCAAATTTTTACACCCCATTCCATGAAGCCTCCTTTACCTCCACCTCTAAAAGGTTCAACCAGCATTATTCAGCCCCCACACTGAAAGGTACAGCCCTACTAAAACCTGGAATTTGCATGATTGCCCTTCTCACTGGACCAAGTTCATGGTGGACAGGACAACATTTTATTTTGTCCTTGGAGTATCAACACCCACTGTAATTCCTGACACTGTTTTATGGGGAGCCACTCTCTGCTAAGTGAATTAAACATATGCTTATTGATATGCAGACCTGTTTCTGGTCATTAGAGTCAATAGGAGTTAAGGCAAGGTTTGCTCTGAAAATTGTAAAGAGTTTCAGCTGGTCCAGCTTCTCCTTATCATCTGAGTAAGAGGAAAATAAGACCAGTTAAAGATGCCATTTTAAAAGGGATGAGGGGAGAGGAAGCCTGAACTCACATACTTTTGTATTCACAGGCTGGTTCACTTAGGAGAGCTGCTGCAATAGCTTCTTCCTGTCTTTTCCCCTAATTTTCTTTTCTTTTTTTTTTTTTTTTGAGACAGGGTTTCTCTGTATAGCCCTGGCTGTCCTGAAACTCACTCTGTAGACCAGGCTGGCCTCGAACTCAGAAATCCGCCTGCCTCTGCCTCCCAAGTGCTGGGATTAAAGGCGTGCGCCACCACTGCCCAGTCTCCCCTAATTTTCAAGGAACCAAAACCCAGTGGAAGGGTGTGCGGACGCAGATGGGAGGGAACTATGTAGTGACACAACTGTGCAAGGCTACGGAGCGATGGTGGCCCTGCCAAGAGAAGAGCATTGCATAATGACACCAAAATAGGTCACTTGGGGAGTGCCTCAGAGCTGAAGCAGCTGCCACCTGGTGTCTTGGCATTCTGGAAGGACACGGAGACACTGCCCTTGGAAACCCGAGTGCGCAGATTATTTGCAACAACAATTTTCAGAGGTCAAGGACACATCTTGCTCATCAGAAAACAAGAACTTAACCTGTTATTATTTTCCACTTCAGAAAGACATGAAGCCTAAAATACTCATCATTCTGAAAAGCTGTCTCAGGTACATTCCAAAAGACAGAGGTTATCTTATCCTAACAGATGTTCTCTTGGTATTTTCTACTCTGTGCCTTATCCGCACCTTTATTTTTACAAATCTATTTGATCCCACCCTTATAAAACAGTAAGGAAAAAGGGTCATAAATGAAGTTTAAGTCTGTAACTTTGCTGGTGATAAACTGCTAGAAAAAAAATGTTTAACATTGCATAGTTTTCTTATTTTTTATTTTTAGGTCACTGAGATGCTGTTCAACTACCACCTTTTATGAGTGCTAGGGACAGAAACCAGGTCCCTGCACACAGGGGGCAAGTGCTACACTGTGTGGCACATGCCCAGCCCCGAGGGTGACTGAAATCTCTGTGCTCTGCAGTTGTTACATCATTTGTTTACCTGTTGAGACAGTCTGTTCCATCAGTCTTCCCTCTGCATGGACTGCTGTGGGGGGAGCAGGAAAGAGGAATCTGCACTCCCTTCTAGTTTGGTAAAGACAAGTATGTTGGCAATCGCACTAACCTAGGACTGAGGGAGTATGTATCAGGCTTTGGGAGAACAATGGCGGGCACAGACCTACCCTGCAGTGCAGAGCAGACAAAGGGAAAGAGGAGATGCAGGACATGAATTAAGAGAAATTAGGCATTAGGGTGTGTGGCAACTGTCTCCAGAACAAAACACCCAAGTTTCACAATTCACAGAAAGAAGACAGGTAACAAAGTAGTTTAAAGCTCGCTGTACTGTAACGAGCTCTGGACCTTTGCCATAGTGAGCACTTGTGTAAGTAAGAGAAGCCAAGGGCCGTTTTCATGGGTCATTTTAAATCATCAGTTCACAGACTTGAAAATTATCAATTCTAAAGCAGAACTAAGATATCATCATTTTCAGTGTAAAACTACCATAGAAAAGAAGATAAGAGCAGAGAGTTAATGGAGACAATAAACACTTTTTCTCTGATTCTTGTTTACCTGCCCAACTGGTCACTGAGCAGGTGGAAGCATGTCTTTAGAGAACCTGTTCTGCTATGTGCATGTGAGAATGCCCGATCCCTTCAGATGCCCAGGAATTAGCCTAGTGCATTCTTGCAAACCCATCCTGTGCAAGTGTCCATTTTCAGCAGCTACTGTGATATGGAGGCTACAGGAAGGGCTGGAGCATCTGTCCTTGGTCTCAAGTTTTGAAATGGAATTAATGGACACAATACCAATTCCATGCTTAAACCCGAGATGAGGATTTAGGATTATCTCATTTTAGAAGGTATACAAGAAGTGACAACTATTGGTGTTTGGACAGAGGCTCAGCTGATTCTGCACAGGTAGAAATGCAAAGTAAGTAAACCAATGAATGGTGGCTGTTTCACAAACTGACATCTCTTGAGTCTATGGCACTATTACAATTTTTAATACAAAGATACCCTTCTTCAGCTCTTTCTACAGGAACCCATCTGCAACCATTGCCAAAGTGAATTTCCCTGACTTTGTGATCATTTGGAATGACATTCTGTTTTCATTTCTTGCTCCTCTCCCAAGTCTCCCGATGGGGTCACCCCATTTTGCTTTGTTTCGGTCAATCTGACAATTCTAGGTAACTCACAGATATACAATCACAGCAGTTTGTCAATTGGACCTAGCCTGAAAATAAGGTCTCCATGGTTCATCTGTATTGTAGCCTTCCTGTACTGGAATCTCCTTTCTTAAGCTACAGTGATTCTGCATTGTATGCATCTATGACATTGTACTTACCTAGCCACCTAGAGAACACTTAGATTATATTTGCCTTTTAGACAAAACATACTGTATTTAATATATCAAAATTCTATAAGTTCTACATACAATTAATATAAAAATCGAGACATTTAATATTTTTGCTAATTGTTGAAATTCATTGTATATTTCACAATCATAGCATTATTCAATTTGTACTAGACATGAGAATTAAATGTAACCCATAACAGACCAAAAGATATTCTAAAGAATACCATTAGGGCTTTTGTGAAGACTCGAATGGGATTAATGGATTAGATCTTAAACTATGTTAATTTACTGACTTTGAATGCTATGCAGTGATTATACAGGAGTGTATACTTACTTGTCTTTCAGGATAACCATACTGAAGCATATACATCAATTCAGGAAACAATGCACACATGCAATCAATGTACAGGTAGGGGAGGGATGATGCAAATATCAAGTGTTAAAAGTAGAGAATTAGTATAGATTATGTCACATAAACTTTCTGTGAGTCTGAGCTCATTGCAGTGCTATTAATTAAAATAGAGAGCATAGGGCTGGTGAGATGGCTCAGAGGGCAAAGGTGCTGAATCTGATTCTTCAAACCTACATGGTAAGGAGAAATGGATTCTCTCTCTCTCTCTCTCTCTCTCTCTCTCTCTCTCTCTCACACACACACACACACACACACACACACACACACACACACAGAACATGGTTTCTTTAGAGGGACTGGAATCCCATTTTGAATTCCCAATGTAGTCTCTATCATCTATCTGTAAGGTCTGGGCAGTTACTTGATGACTGTCGCCTTTGACGCCTTTGACTTTCTCAGTTGAGCTTAGGAATGAGGCTCATTTAGAAGGATGCCATGGGGATTAAATAAGATCACACACAGACTGGCCTTCAGGCAGCTGGCAGGCGTGTGAGGTAGATCTGTTATCTAATTAGTGCTGCAGTGTGTATTTGTGTAAATGAACAAGGTCCTCCATCCCATCCATCTCCCATCCGAACAAGTGATACCAACTAGGGAAAATTTCATTGAGCCTTTTAATTTCAGTACTCTGAAATATGAAATTTCACGAACACCTAAATAACATATAATAACAGTAAGAGTGCATTATACATTTTCGTGTTGCTGTTGGGTTTTCTTAGCAGTCTGCCCGCCCCCGTCTTCTGTAACACTAAATGGAGTGGACAGGCATTCAAATTAAAGAGCAACACTGCGTTAATAATAGTGGATGTCTGAACACAGTGCCTTGGGTTATGGCTGTCAAATAAGGGTCACAGCTTTGTGACTTAAATCTCAAGCAAAGCCTCCATCAGTTCACAGCTGCAGGGTACAAAATCAGGGGCAACCTAATATCTATCTGGGCATCTGCTCCTAATGTGCTGGCATGGCTGTTTATGGCTCACAGTGGACTTGAGGCAGCAACGCGACAGAGAAGAGGTCCTAGGCTGTGCCCAGCAGTTCTCTCTTCATCCAGGATATGCGCATGAGTTTGAAATGACCCAGGAGGAGATTTCAGAGATGTCTGCCAATGAGTGGTGTCTTTTAATCTGGAGAGCAGCTGCTGGGCACAGGCATGCAAGTACACAAACACCCTCGAACACACAGGCAGACACACTCTGAGAGCCGATACCTGCCTCCACGCCTCTGCTGTGGGCAGGCTTTTGGCCTTAGGGTCTCTTAATCTTGTAGCCCAGTTCAGCTAGCCCCTCTTCAGTGGAGACTGGCGAAGCTGTGGGGTGAGCGTTTCGGCAAGGTCGCCTGTCTTCAGAGTATGAAGGACATTGCCCAGCAAGGAAAGAAGGTTATATTTAGTGTTTGGGCCCACTCAGTGTTGGGCTCCCTGCTACGGCCCTTTTGCAGAACCATCCCTGGTCCCTGGTTACACAGTCTCCGAGACTTTGAGACCCACAAAACATATAGTGAGAGGGCGCCCAAAAAGAAAAGAAAACGCTGTTGGGTGCTCAGGCTCCACTGCTGGATTTTGACAGGGATCAGAAGAGAGAACTGCCAGGCGTGACCAAGCTCAGGCACCTGCACGGTAAGCTAAGTGTCCTTGTCCTGCTTGGGAACGGCCTTGAGATTTTTTTGTGTTATCTAACAGCTGAGAATGGTCAGATGCTCCCCAGAAGCACGATCCTTGGGATATTATGCAAGGGGAGGGAGGAAGTCTCAGGTACGATTCAAACTTTACAAAGGATGACTTTCAGGCTAAAATAGACAGCCCATTCTGCTGGCGAGTTTTGTTACACTGTGGGCAGTGAAAGAAAATGTAAAGGAAATGTTAAATTATTATCCTCTTAAGAGTAAGACAGATGGTAAAAAGTAATAAGAGAGGGTTGGGTGCATGGCTTTTCTCGCTGGCGGTTGGGTTTTATAAATGCAGATGATCAGCATACAGTTTCAGTATCACCCTGTGATGAGAATGGAGAAGTTGCCGGGTCAGAGAAGGAGCTCCCTCTCCATGAGACAGCAGCAGA
Source organism: Rhabdomys pumilio (assembly GCA_030674055.1). NCBI lineage: Eukaryota > Metazoa > Chordata > Mammalia > Rodentia > Muridae > Rhabdomys > Rhabdomys pumilio. The sequence continues at coordinate 40,160,989 of JANHMN010000011.1, forward strand.
GATCAGCAGCTTCAGACGATGACTATAATATACTCTCTTTACTTGGTTCACATTTATTTCTGTGATGTTAGGGTTGGACTGGGGGCCTGAGAACAGAGCAGGTTTTGGAGTTTAAGGTTAAAAGGTCTCTAGCAATGCTTGTTCTGCACTTGTACTGTAGCTCACCACACAGAGCCCCGGGTCAATGTCCAGGAGACGTGACTCCAGTCGGCTGCACACAATACCATGGTAGCTCTGCTTCCGTGTGCTCACGGGAGTATCATGTAATGTGCTGGATGGCTGGGCAATTTTGTATACAGAATAAGAGTCCATTGAACCGAGGTGGGTGCTCACTTAAGACGCTCGGGAATTTTATGCACTCTTTCCCTTCATAGTGACTGATACCACATCTTTAAAATAAAAGGAAACATCAGAACAGGTACAATGCAAATATTGCCAAGTTACAGTCTCAGGTTCTGTGGTAAATGAGATGTGCTGTAATGCTATTGCTGCAGATAAAGTGCCTTACTATGATGGCACAGGCCTATCTGTCAACCCTTAAAATCAAATATCCCAAGTAACTAGGTACCTCTGTAGTCATCAGTTGACACTCGGGAAATTTTACTTGTGCTTAATTTTAAAACTCAGCATCAGCAAGATGAAAGAGGTTTTCTTCTTGGGGGGGGGGGTTATTGACATTTTCCAGAAGCATCAATAATTTTAACTTGCTATTTCCACTTTCTAAAAACAAATATCCAGCATAATTAACACATATGTCCTCTGAGGAGACTTTCCTGTGTAATTTCCCAAAGTGATGTGGGGTTTGGATTCTGATTACAGCCAATGGAAAACCACTCAAAAAATACCAGGGCCAAGAGAAGCAAGCACTGGTTATGAAGAAAGGACTCTGATTTACCCTCAGACTTCAACATCTACTAAAGCTCATGTATAATTGTCTCTTTTTAAACTTCACACAACCAGAATTTCAGTCAAGAACTAGCCTCAGGCAGAAGCACTGTAACTAGATATATTTTATCGTGGCTTCAAGATGATGATGTATTTGGAGAGACTGAGAGTGTGACTTGCCAAGAGTTGGGCAGGTCAAAGGATGGGAAATCCCCAAATAAGTGAGCCTTTTATTCTTTCCTTCAGAATGGAGTTCATATTATTTTTTTATCTTAACCCAACATAAAATCTCATTATCAAGCAAATATGCTTTGCGTAACCCAATGCATTAAAGTATTTAAAGCTGTTTATTTTCTGTGGTCTAGAATTAGTGATTACAAGTATTTAGTAACTATTCACACTGAGCAAAGAATAATGCTATTTCCTCCGTATAGGGGGTAACACTTTTATGGTAAAGCACTTGACTTGTTCTCTCAGTTGTTAACTCATTCATAACAATTGGAATGCCTCCGTCCTAGGCCCCACATGGGTTATTAAGGGTGCACAGTCAATGAGGCAAATACTCTGAGCATCTCTGTAGAAGGAAATTACTAGTAATTTAACTACTCGTGTACTGTGCATATTGTTTACCAGGTTTAAGCATTTTCATGCTATTTCACATTAGATCAGACCCAGTGCTATTCTGAAAGGGGTCATTTAGTATCTATAAGATATGGAAACAATCCCAGAGACCATCTCAGCATCAAATAAGCAAGCTGGAATATACATTTTGCATACACACTTGAGGATCATGAGGAGATGTTGAAGTCTGGGCCAAGTCAAAGATGCTAGACGAAAGGGTCACTTACTGACAATCTGCTTTTTTCAGAACTGGGCTGGACAGGGAAGTCCTTAAGGAACACTTGAGAGCAAAACCTGTTTCTTAGAAATCAGGGTTATCCTCTGGACAGATGTTCACAATGTGTGCCCATGTGACAGTCGATCACTGTGTCCATACTGCAAGAGCCTCACTGCTGCTGCCCACCGTGGCTATGGAAATGTTATGTTACAATGTCACACTTACAGAATGTCTGTTTAGTTCATGGAAATCATATGTGAACCACTTGATCCTACGTGACAGGGCAGGCTGATATTCCACAGGATCGTGACTGGATCAGCAGATCACTAACTAGGCTGTAGTACTTAAGGGGTTAGTCCAATTACTTTTCAGTCTCATGTAGGCCCTCAGAATAATTTTTAAGTGAAAGGTTAGAAAATTCTAATTTTTCAACATGAACGCATATACCCTGGCTACCTACTGGTTGGAGATGGTATTGGTAAACTGGAAACTATACCAACAGGGAGCGATTCAACACCTATCAATCCATCCTGGCTGTCTCCATTTTCCTTAGACCAGAGTTTTCCCCCCGGCTCTTGAAAAAAAATCAGCCTCCTTACTAAAGAAGGCGTTTTCATTGTGGACTCTAGGTAACTAGGATGGTTAATTCTGATCTTAACCTCGTGTACTATCATAATGAAATAAAAATATTCTGATAACAGTAAACATCATTATCACATCTTTCAGGATTGAAAAAAAAAAAGCCTGACACCATTTGTGACAAGGTCATGTTAGCTATTCATCTCCATGTAAAAGCAAATGGGATTTAAACTGGTGATTAGTACCATTTGTTTAGCAATGTAAAACACCAACTCACCTCTTCTAGATCCTGCTTCTGGGAGAAGACAGATGGGATCCTTATCAGGAAAAAAAAAAAACAACACAAGAAAACAAAACCACAAATGAACAGACAAACCCCTGTACACGAGGATAGTACAGGGGTTACTATCTAAAGAGTACCAGGCTGCAGACCAGGGCAGCCTGCTGAGCAGAGCAGTGTGTGAGTGGATGTCGGCCTTTCTGATGACATTTGGGAGAAAGCTGACCTGCTTCTGTATTGGTTACTTTCCTTGTCACAAAATACCTGATGGAAGAAACTTAAGGGAAGTATTTATTTTGGCTTACAGTTTAAGGGATCAGCCCATCACGGTGGGAGGGCATGGGAATGGGAGGGGCCTGGCCCACCGCTCCTGAGGCTAGCAGAGATGAATGTTCCTGCTCACCTGGCTTCCTCATTTAGTCCCTTTAAATGTCTCTGCTGCCCTGTGAAGGAAATACCTTCAGACACTACCACAGCTGCTAACTAATACAGCGAATTGCGTGTGTGGCATTGTGTGTGTGGCAGCACGCAGAGCCAGCATTAGCTACTGTTAACCATGACCAAGTCACCAGACTTCATTTGGCGTTTCCTTTCTTCCTTCTCCTTTTTTGTACTTTTATTAATTCTTTTTTGATGAATTTCTAACCAGTTTGTGGGTGAGAACAAAGGAGATGCCAGATCATCAAGATGGATCTGGGGTGTCATGGCCACAAAAACTGGAATTAGGAGTTCACAGCAAAGTGCTATAAATATAATAACAAATATAAATAATATAGTTAGTTAATATAATAAATTAATAATTGCATAATAAATATAATGAAGGGAATATAATAAAGTGAAGTTGCTTCTGTGCATGTCCTTGGAGCTTCTGCACCTGGTCCTGAGAGAGACAGGACTGTGTACAGCAGTGTGACCCTGCCAGGTTGCGCCTGGGGACACCAGTGACACCAGCTGCTCCTCATATCTCCACATGAGGCTATTTTAAGAAACTCTGCACTTGATCAGGGAGCATGTGGGGTTAAGCCTTATGTTTTCCACTTTAGTTTTGGGTCCTAAGCAGGTGCAGTTAATAGTTCAAAATTAAAAAAAGATTCTTCTTATTCTTTTTTTTTCAATTAAAACATAAATAAGTTCACGTTGAGGGAAGGCATGAAATAAAGACTGGAGCTCCAAGACATCCTGAGACTTGAGGGAGAATATTTCACATCAAACAAACAAAAGATAAAAAGTTATTCTTTAAATCTAATTAATATTATTTAGGACTTGTTTTAAAGTATCAGTCATTTCTACTAATTTTTTTGTTTGGACGAATTTTAGTTCTATTACACAATAGATTTATAAAATTTGGCTTGAACTAGTATAGTATAAGTATTTGTGCTAATGCCCTTTAAGATTATTCTTTATGTTCTATCTCTCATGACTGTTGAGGACACCATAAGGCAAATGGGCCGTGTGACAATATGGAACTGTGAGTCACTATTTGAACTTTTAGAGATGGGAAGAGTTTATCCTCTGTGAATCGCGCCTCTACTTAAAGGTACAGAGTGGAAAGAAAGGAAGCAAGGCAAAGCAAAGCAAGACTTTCCCAAGTTGTCTTAAGCCTAGCATCTGCAAATTCTTCTAAAATACGGGTCCCCCACTCGCTGCCCCATTTACTGCAAGTGTCCTACTGTGCACCCACCCAAATCAGAGCTGTCTATTCCATCAGTTCAAAAGACAGATTCACGCAACTTAGGAGATTCAACAAAAAGATACGGTGACATCTGATGCTTGGGAAAAAAAAAAAAAAAAAAAAAAAAAAGGAACTAGGTAATCAACCGTGTGCGTATACCCAGGATTGAAGAGTTTCCTGGGAAGTGGGATTTTCTCTGACAGGATCAAGCTGCAGAAGTTTGATGTAAAGGACTCATTCATTTATAAGACACGAGGCACACTGGTCCATAACCTAGAATACTATATACAAGCAGTCTCCTAGCTCAGGGAGACAGGTAGGTTGGGATTTGGTCAATCATCTATACACTGAGCTTCCCTGTCCCTGTCAATCAGAGGGACTGACAATACTGCATCATATGCAGCAGGCTAGCGGGCCCCGCTTCTCACCGACAATAACCCAACGCAAGGCTCCACCTTACAGAGATGCTCTCCTGATGCCGTTCGTGGAACACTTACTAAACTCAGATGTATGCTTAAACCAACTAAACAAAGACAATGTTTACATACAGTGTAAAGTCCTCTCATTTTCCACTCCTCACATCTGCTGGCAGAGGATCCGTGTGGGCATCACTGGACACACAGAATAACAGGCTCCACCCTAGAACTGAGTCTACATTTTGAGACTTGTTTGCAAGTTAGCATTTGAAAAGCATATTATATCTGTGCTTTTCACCTCCCAGTGGCATAAAACAAAAATTTCACCCTGGTCCGTCGATTTATCATTGACTATAATAATTTTTTTTTTTTTTTAATGAGGATCACAGGCTAAGATTCTGTAGTAATGTCAAACTGCTGTAAAAGCTCCAAAATGCTTGCATCAATTTCTGGTCTATGTAGCAGCAGATGAACAAGTTTCCACACCAGTATAGGTTGATGCACAACCTGCTAAATCATATTTGTGTGTGTGTGTGTAATTCAAATTTGAGGCAATTACAAGTGAAACTACTAGAAATATTACCACTCAGTCATATGCTAGTTGGCTGTTAGGTTAGAAAGCATCAAATTCAAGAATCACTGAGTAAGGAGATGGCTACTCTATTTTGCCTCAACAAACAATTTCTTCTAGCCAGCAGGGTGGTACATGCCTGTTATCCCAGCACCTAAGTGCCGGGAGTGATTGCTCTTAGCTTAACTGACATCAGAGCTACATTAGATGACATTGATGGCTCCAGTGATGATGACTGCACTAAGTGACATTAGTGGCCCCAATAATACATTGTCATACTATATTAAGTCATGTTGGGAAAAAAACTAAAGGGATCAATGGATATTCTGTGTGCTTGGCCCAACCAATCTGTGTGTACAGTAGAGCTGGCCTCTGTAAGACGAGCCACATTTAGGCGTGAGTCCAAAGAAAAGCCATACTTTGTAGGGAACCTTTCTTCATAATTACAATTTTAGAGTGGCAAGTAACACTATTGCTAAAAGGCATGCCTTTGCGCCCCCCTGCTCCCCGCCCACCCAAATGGTGAGAGGTAGACACACAGGGTCATGTGAACTCCGGAAGTGAGGAGGACAAACGCTGTTGGTACAGGCCGTGGGGTTGTGGGAGTGAATGGAAAAGTGGGCATGGAAGATGTGCTACTGCAGTAACTAGTGTTCCAGCAAGAATGCACACGGCCACCAACACTTGCAAGAGTGGTTCTGGAGGGAGGTTATTAAGGACTCCATTCTTGATCGCATTTGTGAGTGTGGCGGGGGAGTCAAACTAAACATTTTTAGAGAGATGTTTTAGGGGCAGGGACTTCCAGGCTGGCTCAAAACACATGATCCTCCTGCCTCAGCCACCTGAGTGTTGGGATAACAAGCATGTAGCACCCTGGTGGTTACAAGTGTGTTTGTTGCCGCAGAATAGGATAGCCATCTGCTTCCCCAGTGATTCTTGAATTTGATGCTTTCAAACCTAACAGCCAACTTGCATATGACTGAGCAGTCACGTTTCTAGCAGTTGCATTGTCACTGCCTCAAACGTGAAACAACTCACCCTTCTACTGGTGAATGAATAATCAAACTACAGTACAGCTTCAGGATGAATTGCTGTATAGCACCGACAATACAGCAGCATGGACAAACCCCAACTGCGCTAGGCTAAGGGAAACAATCCAGATTCAAGAAGCCATACTCCGAGTAAGTACGATTACATGGCTCTGCAGCAAACGAAAAGCTACAGGACAGAAAGCAGACCAGTGACTGCTAGCTTTAGGACCGAGGGGAACAGTTTCTGTAAAGGGGTGAGAGGGGCTGTTTTTGGGGTGATGGAACTTCTGTAGGTCTTGACTATAACGGTGGCATCTGTGATCTGTGTTTGTCAGGATTTACAGAATCGGATACTATCTGAAAGGTAAACTTTACTGTTGGCAAAGTATATCTTAAAGATCCGTGTGACTGAATACTGAGAGCTCTTTGCCTTAAGCTCCAAACATCGCATTCTTGCTTTGGTGTTGATACAATGGAGGTCTTGAACAGGTTTGTTTTCATTTGGAGAAAAGCTAGGGGGGTGGAGGGATGGTTTGGTAGTTTGCTCTTACAGAAGATCCAGAGTCCCGTTCCCAGAACAAACATGGCAGCTTACAACCACCTGTAATGCTAATTCCATAGATCCAGCACCCTGTTTTTACCTCTGTAGGCACTGTGTACATGTGGTACACAGATATTCATATAGGTAAAACACTGTACATATATAAAAACAATCTTAATTGAGAGAAGCCAGGATCCAGTCCATATGTCACATGCTGCAAGGGCAGGTGGAAGGCACTCAGAGGTGCACGCACCTGCCACATGTCCCCCTGCACTGGGAGCTACTATGATGTGCAAACGTAGTGGAGAGATGGGAGAGAAACAGAATGATTTGTGCACAATGAAGAGAGGTGGAACTGGAGAGCAGACGGTGCAGAGGAGTAACCTAATGTGAGGAGCCTGCACTGCCACCTGAGATCATGGTGGAGTCCAGTCTGTGTTGCCAGTAAGGGATATGTCTGGGTCCATGGCTTCAGCAGCAGGTGTAGATGTCTATGGCTCATATTACCACCAAAGACCATTTGGACTTCCCTAGTTTGGGCTGCTGCCTGGGAACATGTTGATGTCTCAGGGCTGTGCAGGGATGACAGGAGAGCAGAGCAGAGCAGACCCTACACCCTACCTGGGAAGCATAGTGAAAGCTGGCCCTGGTGGCATGGTACAGGTAAGCTGGCACTGAGGGCATGAGCATAGGAGAGCTGGCCACACCACTTATCTGCTGTGAGGTGCTGTGGGTGAGGGAGACACCCCCACACCCTGCTGGCCACCTGCAGCAGGCAGGAGAGCTAGCCCCAGGGTCATGGAGTAGGAGAGCTGGTCCTGTCCCTCATCAGCTGCAGTACTAGGGAGAATGGGCCCAGCATCTCACCTGGATAGGACAGCAGAGCTCTCAGGGTTTGAGAGCGGGAGAGTTGGCATTGGGTGAGCTAGCTGGGGCAGTGCTGGAGAGCTTGTGAGCTGACCAACCCAGTTAGCACCCAAGCCGATTCAAGGCTATGAGTGAGCCCATCCCACCATTTACCCTATCTATGAAATGCTAAAGCACATGAAAGGGGTGATTCTGCAGATCCAAAGCCGCAGGATCTCCATGACACTGGGCAATATTATGATGTCTCAGAGGAGTCCTGGTAAGGATCTAGTATTGATCATGTAGCAGAAGCCAGAGGCTTTGAATCGAACCAATCACTCACTGCAATGAATATTTGCAAATAAAGACCCGGGGCACACTATGACACACTACAGCTTCCATGCCGAGATGGCTTTGGGCACACTATGACACACTACAGCTTCCATGCCCAGATGGCTGCAAGGGCACACTATGACACACTCCAGCTTCCATGCCGAGACGGCTTTGGGCACACTATGACACACTCCAGCTTCCATGCCGAGATGGCTTTGGGCACACTATGACACACTACAGCTTCCATGCTGAGATGGCTTTGGTTTTTATTTTTTATTTTTAAATGTTTATTTCTTGTGGTGGTGGTTGCAAGGGCAGAGGGTGGATGTGTAGGTGAGGGGAGATGAGTGGAACTGGGGTGCACAATGTGAAATCCAAAAAGAATCAATAAAAAAGTAAGAAAAAGGAAAAAGTCAGATCCCTCCCTCCCTCCCTCCCTCCCTCCCTCCCTCCCTCCCTCCCTCCTTCTATCCCTACACCCCTAAGTCAGGATGCTAAAACAAAGGAAAAAGAATATTTGAGAAATGTCTGATGACGTTTACCCACCTTGTTCTCAGATGAAAAACCGAGACAGAGGAAACTGTTGGCAGAGAAGTTTGCCAGTGTTTTTAAGAGAGTAAAATTTATCAACCTTTAGAATCCCTGGAAATTCAACTTGAAATACTTTTGGTGTAATACTGACTTATAAAACACTGTCCAATGACAAAATCCTGGGGCGAAAGATCTATGCAATTTTTTTTTTCTTCAAGTCACTGCTCTCCTGTTAAGAAATTGGCCAAAGGCTGCTGGCTTCTCAAAAACAGTCACAAATAAATTTGATCTGATTTTCCTAGCCAGACATTACTACATGCCTGACTCATCTATGAAGATCAAAACCACCAATGCTGTAGCCACTAATACCACACACTGTACTCGGTGTAGGGGTATCACAAAAGAAGGCCCTGGCCAAGCCTGGAAGGGTATGCTTGTTCCTTTGCTTACTTATGTTACAAACAAATGATGTGCCAAACACTATTCTTGATTCTACCGTCTGCTGTTGATCTTGGAATTGTAACATATTAGCATCCAGATATGGAGCCATGCCCAACCATTAGAACAGAGAAAGGACTGTTTGAGTTGAGAATATATGAATGCCACACAAAATCAAAATCAGAATGAAACCAGTAAATGGGTGAGTTCATCATCGTGGTGTACGATATGATGCCTGGGAGCATGGGCTCTCCCAGACGGCAGCTCTGGCTTCCCACTTCAGTTCTATTCCAGCTTCAACAACTACTCAACCTCAAAGGCTTCAGTTTTCTGAACTACAAAAATGGAGATAATAACTAAACCTGCCTTTGCTGAGAGCAATAAAGGGGAGACATAAGACAGTGAGCATATATGGCATAAAAGTACTTAATAATTAGGTGCTAGCATCACCACCATTGCAAACACAGAAAACTATCTTGATTCTACCTATCGTTTGAGTCTAAGTAGTCCAGTGTGAATATATGGTATACTAGGCTCTTCTGAGAAGCTGATTAATGGTAGATGCTATAAAACACACAAACAAAAATTTAGATTTTCGGAACCATCTGAAGAAGCCTGGGTGGTCAGTGAAGCCCATGAAAGGTGCTTTCTTTGGACCCTAAACTATGACCACGGCTCCAGGCTCTACGCACCTGCCAACAGGTGTGAGTTTAGAAAGCAAAATTTCATGTTTGGGGCACTAAGAAAATCCCCAGGAAGTCAACTCTTAAAAACAAACCTGAAAATTCTTTGATGAATGTTACAGAGTAGAAATATCCTTTTCTTTCCTTGAGAATCTCTGGTTTTATGCAAGTCACATTTAAAAAAAAATAAATTATTATTCTCTTGCTCACTTCTGTCATAAAATTTAAATTGTATAATGGAAGTTCCATACTGAAAAAGGTGATAATTTACAGCCTCACAGCCCAGAGTGTTCTGAATAGACAGTAAAAATCTCAAATGTGTTCAATTTATTCCAGAATAGGAAATGAGTCCTCCTGTCCAGCGGTCATTATTTATGTAATGCTACCGCAGAAGGATGTTAGTGCTGGATTGGTAAATTACTCCTTTTGAAACGAGGCACTCCCACAGGTTTTATTCAGTTCTTTTCCTATTCAGAAGGACAGCATTTGTGCACACAAGGTCGCAAGCTTTACTATCTCATCACTTAATAAGTGGGTCAGGTTTCAGAGCAGGTGTGCAGATGCGTTAAATACCTGCCAGTATTTAATAACAGTGGACGGAAAACACCAGTTCAGATCATAGTGGGACTGTTGCTCCCCGAATAAGCAAAGTGACCAGGACATTTCACTACCAACGAAGTGTCCAAAGAAAGCAGTGTGCCTACTGAAAGAAGGGGAACGTCAACTCAACCCCCCCCTTCCACCCCACTGTGCACTTAGTTACATTCCCAGATAAAATCACAAGGCTGCAATTATGACCTAAATGATCTAGTTATCTCGGCACATAATTTAGTTACGTCTCCAACTACATCTGCATAGTTCCTCTATACTAGGCAACTTCGATTGACAGCTAGGTCTGCCATAGCTAAGTGCATATAAAGTATTATTTAACAGTATGGGACAACATAACGACCTTCATCTGCACATGTGTTGCTCTAACAGTAGCACTACCAGTTTGAACAGGTAGCTACAAATTCTGGTCTGTCTCCACATCCAGAGGATGACAGCTTTCACCATTAGATCAGATACCCGTTAGTGGCAAGATACAAGTCACCATTTGGGGTGTGTGTGTGTGTGTGTGTGTGTGTGTGTGTGTGTGTGTGTGTGTACATCAGAACCTCTGGAACTGGAGGTGGTTGTGAGCTGGCTTCTGGGTGCTGGGTATTGAACCTGTATCCTCTGCAAGAGCAGTAAGCATGTTTAACAACCAGTCTGCCTCTCTCTCTCTGGTCACTATTTTAGTGGAACTTTTGTATCTGTATTTTTTACTTAATTGACCAGAAAACATTTTTCTTAGTTTAGTTTCCCTTAGCAATAGTCCTTCATCTTATTAATCAGCAGAGTTATAAAATATTTCCTAAGCAGAAAAATAACATACCTGTTTCAAATATATGAAAGTATACTGCAACTATCAGAGTCTCAGGTGAGAACAACTTTATGCACTGACTGGGGTTTAAGGTGTTTTCTAGATTCCCAGGGAAGCTGACACACAAGTGGAAAGGTGAGCAGTGTCTCACCCAGGGAAAGGGGGCAAGCTTCTGGATCCCGAAACCCTTACCAGAAACACACACTAACAGAGAGACGCATGTATGAAGACAGACGTTCTGCAGATATCAACTGTTCTATAGACCCCAAGGAGTTTCTTGGTGAAACATTTGATTTTATATCTATATCTATCTATATCTATATCTATATCTATATCTATATCTATATCTATATCTATATCTATATCTATATCTATATCTATATCTATATCTATACCTATAATCTACCTACCTACCTACCTACCTACCTACCTACCTACCTACCTACTTACCTACCTACCTACCCACCTGTTTCTATACCTTTCTGGCATCTAAGAGACTTTTTTGGAGGGAGGTAATATTAATATTATACCTTGCCTAATCCTGAGATTACCAAACCTGGCTAGATTAGCATACACTCAAAATTAGTCAAGCCTGGGCTGGTCTGGAGTCTGTGGAAATTTAGTCTGATTTTTTTTTTTAACCTGCAAACATATAATTTGCTCGTCTGATTTATTGATGTCATGTCTGCTTGATTGCTCCATCAAACCCACCCAACCATTCACATTTCAGATCCTCCTGTGCATCTTATGTGTAGCATGCAGAACTGTTTTTGTATAGTTGTTTGCCTTGGTTTCCTAATTCCTAAACACAGCTCCACCCATCTATCATGTTTATGATGGTAAAAGGTACGAGTGGAGAATGACCTCTAAAGATGATAGTACTGCTGAGTTCTCAGTGGGAAGATGCATCTATTTATTAAAAATAAAACGGTCTGTTCTGATGGAAGGAAAGATTACAAACCAGTTACAAAACACTCCTTGCGTGCCAGGCTGGCGACAGCCAGAGGCTGAGCTCTGCCCTGTGGAGAAGTGGCTGAGAACAGTAGTTAGGATGGCCTTCCGGAAAGTAACTGATCTTCTGAGACATCTCCTGGGATCCAGTGCCCTTGACCCAGCGGTTGTTTCTCATTTCTACTTTCAGAACTACCTTTGTGCAAGGGATTAATGGCCCTCCTTCAGCCCATTAACTCAGACTGTCATTAATCTCCAGGAAATACCTTGTCAGGGCCCCTTAAAGGCTACATGAGCAATGCTATGCTTTAGGTTAAATCTGGTTAATCTCAGAGCCCTTCACCCCCCCCCCCCCAATTACATGATTATTAAGCCTAAAATTCCCCTTGCCCTAGAATTAGTCAACGTTTTAGTCATCATCTTTCTTGGAAACTATAAAATTGCTAGACACGAAATATATTTAATCTAAAAGAGAATAGATTTCAGGGAAGACGACTGACTTTTCAAAAATATGTGTCATAAGGTATTAGTCTAAATTCCTTAACTCGTGCTTCACGGGTTCCGGAACTGGATGTATCACTTTACAGATAATTTCAACTTCACTCCCTGGAAGAATCACATTATCTACCAAATAACCCTTGCAAACCATATGGAAAAGCTGACGGAGGCATAAATATCAGCATGCTTTTATAGGAGTGCTTACGAAATGTTTTCTAAGACATAAATAAGAGCACAGAGCCACTGCGAACGACCGTAAGGAAAGCAAGTTGCGAGCAGAGAGCCGGGCAAGCATACACTGAGTTGGGGAAGAAGCCTAGTGAAGGCTGATATGTTAGCAGAAAGACTGCAATGAGCCTTGGTGAGGTTTTCCAGTTACAGAGAGAAGAAACAGCAGAAGTAGAAGCACTGGTGTAAATTATGACCGCAACAGTGCCAAATTCACCAGCACTCCTCACAACTGGAAGAGGCCTTCACACGAACTTTGAATTCCTGGCGATGCAAAGCAAGCGTTGGCTGGTGGCTCTGCCCAGGATTCCTCTGTGCCTTGGTCACTGTCTTTCGGGTCTTGAGAACACAGGTCTGTGCTCCAAGTCCTTGTTCTTTAAACAAAGATGCGAGCTGCGAACAGTTTCATTTAAAAGTTTATAAAATGGGAACCACATTGCTACAGCTCTCTGGACTATCTCAAACAAAATGTGGTTCGAATTTCTTGTTAAGAAAAGCTGCTCAGAGTTCTTGAGTAAACAAATAAAGACTATCAGATGCAGTTAACAGGCTGTATGTGACCACAGCTATGTCATCCTGGCTGCTTTTCTTGCTTCAGGCAGAGGTCAGTGACAGCCAACCAGCAATGGAGCCTTCAGCCAGGCATCTCAGTGCTCTGCCTGAGGGAGATGCTTTGTAGTCCCCAGCTGTACCATGACTATGGCAGGAACCCCGGAGAAAGAGCTGCTTTTACTGCAGAGAAATGAGAAGCTGCCTCTTCGAAATGGCTAGACACCTCAATTTGGTGACATGGGCTCTGGTCCCATAGGGAAATTAGGGATATAAACAGAGACTTCAGCTAACTTAGAGAACCTCTTTACTTAGGGTGGCTTGGGAAATACGTTGTTGGTCAGCTTGGCAGAAGCGGGCTTTCGATTCTCTTTAGTAATAAGGCTCTATCTCATGAAGGTCAGCTAGCTCACTGACAACGCTACCTACAGGTATAGACTTTCCTGTGGGATCATCTTAATGTGGCAAGCATTCATACTGCAGGAGGCTAGTTAGGCTAAATCCAAGTGTTTTCTTGTTTGAACTTCCCCAGGGCTGGTTTGTTCTGACTCAAAGCTAAGAATAGTTGGTGTTATCTATAAAATTGTTACATCCAACTTCCATGGGGGGGGGGATCTGATTATCTCACAAATACATGCACTTGCACATGCAAGCTCACACGCCAAGAATAAACCTCTCAAGAGGTTTATCCAGCTCTTTAGCCATACATTCAGCCTTATGCTTAGAAGTGGAGCAGCCGCCACCAGTTTATGTGCATGGCAGTTTCTGGAGGAGCGACACAGTCATTAGAATGGAGTGGCTATGCCTAGATCACTGCTCTGCCCCAGACTTAGGGATCCAAATTCTCGCCAATTCTGACTCCTCCTTACTCATGAGTGGCTGCTCTCCCCATGGTCAAAGCAGCCCTAAAGAAGGGCTTGATTCCTCTGTTTCTTTGGTGAAACTTCAAACCAACAGCTTCCTTTTAGAGACACCTGGCCTGGACTACAGGTGCACGTGAATATATAAACTCTGAGGAAGGTGCTCCATGGAGTCTGCGCCCACAATCAGCTGGTCCGCTTCTTCTTCTTCTTTTTTTTTAACAGCACCCGGCATGGACAGCCTCCACCATACACTCTTTCTCCCTCCACTAGCCAGAACAGAGGGTATGACATTGCTTTGTCCTCTAAACTGCTCTTGCCAACTGGCTCCATCCTGGCAGAGCTTGGGCAGGAGATAGAAAGACTTATTTTTATAAGAAGACTTAGCAATATCTCCCAAACAGAAGAATCCTCACTCCCATTACATACACACTTGAAACCTTACAAAGCACTTTAAACATAATATACTCTAGAGGCCAGGGAAATGGCTGGGGTAATGGCTCCTGTCACCAAACCTGATGACTTGAGTTTGATCCCTGGGACACACATGGTGGAAGGAGAGAACCAACTCCCAAGAGTTGTCTTCTGACAGTCACATAGTCACTGTGGTGTGTATCTGATATTCACTACCCCCTTGTCCCACATAGTGTAATAAAATATAAAATATACTTAAAAACTAATAATCTGTGATATTCCCCAAAGGAGAAAACTGGATTTGCAAATTTCTATCTTTAGTAGCTAGGAAGAAAGCAGAAGAATCGAGGAGAATCTGTCCACAGGTGAGGATGGTCACAGAAGTATTGAGTAGTGACGGAATGCAAACCATGATGTAAAATTATTTCTCATTAAAATGATAAAATAATAAGGAATATTAACCAGGTCATGGGAAAGGTATGGCAAAATTCTGGGTTGATTTGAAGGCAGATGCTAGGCCTGGGAGTACAGCCCTGCAACCCCAGACACTTCTGGATGCAGAGGATTGAAAGTCTGAGTTTTGTTGAAGTAACAGTGAGACTTTGTTTCAAAATATAGTATAAAGTGTCTGGAGGCAGACCTAAGTGGGAGAATGTTTATATAACACATAAGTGCAATAAGCAGTGCTAGTTCTCCCTGCCTCTCTTCATTCTCTCTCTTTCTCCCTCTCTCTCTCTCTCATACATACATGCACAGGCACACAGATTTCTTCCATGAGCACTTTATGCAAATGAAGGATTTGCTCCCTCCCTCCCTCCCTCCTTCTCTTTTTTCTTCCCTTCTTGAGAAGATCTCAAAATGTAACTCCGGCTGGCTTTGAACTCACTCCTGTTCTGGTCCAGTTTCATGACTGTTGGGATTACAGGCATATGACACTACACTCAGCTGCAAATAAAGGCGACCTACTTTCACTTTTCTCTGCTTACTAGGTTGTTCCTGAGAGCATCTGTTTATCCACCCAGCACTATAGGCTTCCTGTGATAGAATGGATCAAGACAGCACACATATTATTTTTGAAGAATATATTTGTTTGCTCTACAGTCATGGGTGCTAGTAGGCATACTCAATAAAACGGAGGCTGAGAAAATGAACTTCTCTTTCAGCTGTCCACCCTTTACTGCTTCTCGTGACCTAGGCCACCTTCACCTTGCTGAAACAGTGGATCATCTCTCCTCAAATAGCAAAGCTTCCTTCCAGGGAGCTCTGGTCCTGCCTGTGCCCTTAGCTGGCTACTTGCTACCAGACAGTGGGAGATGCTCTCCAGCTAGAGTGCTGACGATGCCTCTGAAGGGAAGCAGGGCACTGTGGTTGGTTGGCCAGGAAGTAGGAAACAGGTTCTTTCCAGTCTGCAGGACAACCACCTCAGACTGCAACCTGTGACCAGGAAAGGCTGATTGATACATGTGTGTGCTTTTCATCCAGCTCGCCATCTTCTAGTCAGTGCCTCTAGTGCACTCTCACCTCACACTCAGGTTTGGTGCCAGCAATGTCCACACTTCTTTCTCTGCTCTCCATGTATTGGACTAACTGGCATGGATGTAAGGTGAGCCTTAGCTGACCACGCTGCCAGGAATGAAGAGCCAGGGAAAGCTGATCTCTTTGCTAACTGGGAGAATTCTCTCTGGCTGGCATCAGAATGCCCTCTCGGCAGAGGCTACACTACAGCCTACAACGGAACAATTACTAACCTTGACAGGCCTTGGCCTCTGCCACAGATAAACAATCTTGGTTTTTACAACCTGGGTATTCTAAACCACACTTAGGCCAACAGTCTCGTCTACTGTCTTCCCAATGTTATCTACCTGCATTTATTTGCCCCCATTCTTTCTGGCTTCTCTAGCTTTCCTCTGAGCACTCTCCAATCTCTCTGAAAGCACACAGTACACCGAAAAAGCACAGCTCTGCCTCCAGGCTGATCTGGGGTCAGTGATTTAAAATGGACCTCCTGAAGTAATGGTCTGTCTGTGGCCTTACAACCTGTAAAGTCCATACGACAGCAATTATTCCATGCAGTCTGTTGATTAAATATCTAAAATGAGCCACACTGCTATTATCCATCCCTCGATTGTTTACTCGTCTTAGATATAGCACATTTCCTGTTCCACTTCCTGTCCAACCTTCCCCAAGGACATACAACCTTTCAACCTCTTAAAGAGGCTATCCCCGGGGTCATGGAGCCCTCGTTCAATCCTGAGCTGATAGAATTCTTCCAAAGCTGCGCTTCCCTTGCCTCCAGAGCCTTCCTTTCCAGGATCATGTCACCATGTCTTCTCTCTCAATGGCTGAGCCATGTACCCACGCCCTGCTGGATTAGTCATCAATTCTGACACCCAGTTACCTCTATTTCTAATGTAAGAAGGACTGGCAACTGGGTCACGGTGTTTCCCTTCCTAATTCTCTTTCTGTTGAGGCAAATATCAATCTGAACATGGATGGTCTTCACAGCACCAAGGCTTCAGATTTCTCAACTTCAACAACCCAGTCCTCCAGCTGGGCACACCGGGAGGCTTCTACCTTTGTGCTCTTAATACATTCTATTGTATTTAAGGAAGTGGTTCACACATCTATCTCATCTTGGTAAACTGTGTCTCCATAGACTGAAACAATTTTATTTGGGTTTTTATCCTCTTTGCTAGGACGGAGTCTAACAATGTGGTACAATATGAACATTTATAAAGGGATTTTTGGAATGAAAAACATGGCAAGTGTTCTGAGCTTAAATTTTCTTCCCTACTCACTATTTTATTTTAATATAACTGTAGGAGGTGCATTACTGTATTTTTTTTTTTCTGTATAATATGAGAATAGTTGAATGGCTTCCTGAAGGTGGCTCAGTTGGACCATCTTAAGAGGTCTTTTTCCCATCTGACTTTGAGGCTCACTGGGATTTTTCTATTACTTTAGGGGAGAAGTGACTCCCACACGTTGTCCTCTGACATCCACATGTATGCAGCAGCATGCATGTTCCCTATCCCAAATAAATACCTGAAAAATTTAGAAACAAAAATCATACATTCTGTAAATAATTCAATCTTGGATTGATAACATTCGCGGAATGACTCTTTGAAACATAATGAACCTTTTAATACATAATGAATTATTTTTAACACGTGAAGGAAAACAGTGCTTCTTAATGGCTGACTTTGCATCCTCTTCCAGCTGATCCAGCATAGCCTTAGGCAGAATTTGATTTACAACCTATCTAATTGCAGGCAATGTACAGTCTTTCTTATCATTTGTGATCTTTACGATGTTTTCCTAGTTTAAGGAAGCCATTTCTAAAAGAGACTCTAGCCAATGATTTGTTTTCATGGTAAGACTCCAATACTATATATGCTGAAGACTTCTAGGAAATTACGATTTTTTGTAAGTTGCTTTGTTTATTTAATGCTTTAGCTATTTCAATAACAAAAAGTTGAACTTGTTAGAATCCAAGATAGGAAGCTGTCAGGAGCAGAAATTGAGCATCTTTGGAGTTACTCCAGTTGTGGTGAGACAGCCACTAGGCAAGAATTGCCTCTTTCCATCTACAGACAAATTACTGTCCAGAAAAGGACACACTTGCAGAATAGTCGACTGATTATATCTGCCTAGACAGAGTAATCAGCCCTTAATAATTCTGCATCACTAAGGTCTGTCAGATGATCCTGGGACAGAAGGCTGAAGATCAGATGCTCCAACGTTCTGTAGTATAGGGACTGTCCAGGTGTTCAGCGGTCTCTATAAATTGGCTAAGTTTTAGAAGCTATGCTTTGTGCTTCCCATAATTTCAGTTAACTCAGTCATTCTGGATTTCTGACGGGGTTGAAAACTTATAGTCTCATAGCCAATCCTGGCTATTTACCTTGAGAGAAAAGATTTGAGTGAATGGTTTTCAGCTGACATTCATTCTAAAGCTAAGAAAAAAGCCAGGTTCAGAACTAAGTGTTTTAGTTAGGAGAGATGACAGAGGTTCTGGTTAGTCAACAAAATGATGGACTGGGTATTAGGACTATCTTGTACCTCACTGGTATAAATTGATATAATTATGCTCTAATTGTATTTTGAGAGAAAAGTTTTATTTTAACAGGAAGGGTGATATGTAGGAGGAGCTAAGGTGGGTGAAGTACCAAGAGGAAGAGAAGGATTAAGGAGAGAGGAAGAAGGAGAGGAGAAGCTAGGTGATGAGAGAGAGAAGAGAGAGAAGGGGGGGACGACATGGAGGCAGATGTTCACATGTCTCCACCAGTCAAAGATAGTTGAAATATCTAGGTTGAGTATCGGGCTACACTTCTGATTGAGCATTATCAAACTTATAAAGCCTTTGATTAACATTTAAAAAAATTGTGCAAAAGCAAAAAGGAAAGGGGGGCATGGGATAGGGGTTTTCTAGGGAGGGGAAATGGGGAAAGGGGATGGCATCTGAAATGTAAATAAAATATTCAATAAAAATAAAAAAAAGTAAAAAAAAAAAGAAAGTTGAACTTGTTCATGTTGGGGGGTGGGAAACAATAATACAACTGAAATTGAAAAACAAAAGCTCTGTGCCCTCTTTTCCGCCTCTTTCATCTATGTTTTGTCGTTCCTTACCTCTTAGTACCTTTCTTGGCCTCCTTCCCTTTCTAAGGCTTCACTATACGCCACACGAATACCTATTTTCATGTATGCATTACAAACTGAAGGAGAACATGCCATTGTTTTCTTTCTGAGCCTGGGTCATTTCATTTAACATTATATTTCCATAGTCACCCGCTTTCCCACATTTCATTTTTCTTTATAGCTGAGAGATATTCTGTTTTGTATATGCTAATTTGTCTGTGGATGGGCATCTCTGTTGGTTCTAGTTCCTTGCTGTCCTAAGTAGAAAATCAATAAACATGGGTGTGCAAAAAGAAAGGACAGTCTCGGCAGTCATATCTGGAGTTCTTCTGTCCCATGATGAAACCATTGGTTTTCTATAGAGCTAGAGCTAACGCACTTTCCTGATCCTTCACTGATACTGAAGGATAGCAAATGCAGACAGGTAGTAAGGACAAGATAGGAACTCAAAGTGTGTGTATAATTATGTTTGAATTGCAGCGCTACCACAGTAACTTCTAATAACATTTTTTTGCTCAGTGTTTACTGTATCTTAGGCATTGTTCTAAAGGATTAACGTATCTTGACACATAGTTTCCTTCCTGTGACCTTCAAACTAGGAGATGTACAGCAGCACGCCAGTGTTTGCAAGAAGTGCACAGAAAAGATGTCTGCAAAATCATCCTTCAGACCTTAATTTCTATCTGGATCTCATTTTTTTATTGTCCAAGAATCTATCAACCTTCATATTGCTTTCCCATCTTACTAGAAGGCCAGTTCTGATCTACTATTCATTTTATAAAATAAACATATCAAAATGCAAATTTTAATATGTCTTGTACATTACTGTCTGGGGTATGCAAATTTCCTGGAATTCAAACATGTTACCAGTAGAAATGCTATTGGTTTCAGGATATGTGGAGATGAATCTTAAGACTTTTAAGTAATCAAGGGCTATTATATGAAGTGCTTTCAAAGCAAGCTGTCTCTTCCTTCCTGATCTTCATCCTTCCATTTTCCAGCCGTGTTTAATTAGGAATGTCTTCTGCCAGAATAGGAGCTATTTCAGTCACAACCAATTTTTACTTAGCCATGTTATAGAATACTCTACTGACTATTAATGAAAATACATATTTTGAAATGATGAAAATCTTTAAATCCAACTTTAAAATGTTCAAGAAAGTAGTCGGTTTTTCCACTAGCTTTTGGGAGTGCATTCATTTGAAGATCACTAATCATTATGACCATGAGGAAGATGTTAATACCTTTACACTCACTTTCCAGATGTGGACAACAAAATAAGCTTCAGAAAATCAATCAGCGTAGTGTAGCACACAGAGTTAGAAGGAGCCACAAGTAAGGCTCTAACCTGGGGAAGTGGCCTCAGAACAAGAGCTCTTCATCTCCGTGCCGCACTGCCTTAGCCCAAGTCTGACAGAACAGCAGAACCCCTCATCAACCAAGTGAGGAATCCTCTCTGAAGAAAAGTGTCTAGAACAACGAGTTACTTATGCCTCCGGTACTACAGTTAGAGTTCCAGGATTGTTTTAATTCCCTTCCAGAGGACGGCAGAAACAGGAATGTCAGACGTTGCCTTCAGTTCAAACGCAAGCTTCTGGAAGGCTGAGGGGTTGGTATGTTTTCAGTGCATGTCAGACACTTCTGTTAGACCACGGCTATGATCTTAGTGACTGAGTAACGTCCAGTGTTTACTGCTTGGGAGATAAATGACACCTCTAAACCTGGACGCTCTTTCCTTGCTACACTGCATTCCGCACTGCTTCTCCCTCGAATGAGAAGCATTCATTGCTCTCTGTTTTCCGACTGATGGTGCTGCCTTTATTTCCTGGTCCCGTGACTTTCCTACTAAGATTGGCTGCACCTTCAACTCTGAATCCAAATAAGCCAGTCCATAAGTTGCTCTTGTCAGATATTGTGTCACAGTAATGACACACATGACTAATACATGGGAGGGGGCAGAAATATACACACACAGTCATATGCCATGTTCAAGTTTTCCTAAAATACAGCATAGCTTATGTGGGATGGAAGGAAGCAAGGGAGCTCTGGTGCATTTAGAGTCAGCATGACGCTTGCGTGGTCTGCCTGTCCCCACTGGCACACCTGTAAGGACCCCCGAGGAAAGCAGCAGAGTATGAACTTCTGCAGTTCCACCGAGTAGGTTCCCTTAGTGTTTGAGTAGGCTTCTTCATACAGAATGTCTTTCCCTTTGACACATCTCATGCTAGGACTGACCTACGGTCAAAGGGAAATACCTGACAGGAGACGTAACAGGATGCTCTGTGGGGCCTTGTAAAGCCACAGGCTGGTAGAGCTCAGGTGTGTGTGTGTGTGTGTGTGTGTGTGTGTGTGTGTGTGTTAGGGTGGGAGCTGGGAGTGGGGAAATCACCGACCATCAGGAGGGCCTAGGTATGTCACACGTGTCTGTGTCCATGGCCCTATCACGCTTCCATACTGTGCCTCCAGAACTGCTTGTGTAAATTTATTGGAAAATGTTACAAGGTAGGTGAATAACTTCTTCCCTTACTCTGATCAGCCTGACTGAATCCCATGCTCGCATCCCCAGCTGCCCTATTCTACAAGGTGTTTTCAATTATTCTCAGTGAGCTAATGTTCCCTGGACTATCTTAAAGACTTAGAGGAGCTGGACAATTAAATGTGGCTCTTGGGGGAGGGGAGAGCCAATAGCAAACAGCTGCCTGTGGGCCCAAGTGGATGAAGGGGCGGGGCCTTACCAGAAGTGTTACCCATGCAGTATTTCACAGTCCAGGCACAACTGCCACGGGGCAAGTACAGCACAGAAAGATGGCGCTAAGGCAGGCAGCCACAGAGAGTGAGCAGTGGACACTGTAGGGGTAACTGTGGCTGCATGCAGCTAGACTGAGGGAAAGATGGCTGGAGCAGGCAAAGTGTAACTTCTCCCCCTCTCAGTGTTTGTTCAGAGCTGGGTGACACTTTAAAGACCACTTAATATGAGTTCCTACATCCCACAACACAGGAAACCAAGTGAAGGACAAGATGACTTGTTCCTCCTTGTGGTCTGCTAACTAGCGGTAAGTGCCAGAAGGAAGACCAGAATAATCCAGTTGTTTCTGTTATAACATGGTACTTATAAGGCTTGTCCTTGGGCCTGAGGTTGTGCTCAGCATGGCTGCCCACAATGTGCAAGGCCATGATGAAACAATGTGTCTAATTGTTCTGATAGTCACAGGGTGTCTTCTCTTCCAGATCATTTTGGAATGATGAATTCATACACTACCCATGTACATAAGGGAATTCTCACACACACACACACACACACACACACACACACACACACACACACAC
>JANHMN010000011.1:40192705-40266422 GCA_030674055.1 Rhabdomys pumilio
ACACACACACACACACACACACACACACACACACACACACACACACAGAGGCAGAAAGCTTTCTTCTGGTACACACTTCCAGAGGTTTCAATTCATGGTCATTTGGCTTCATCTCTGTGGCCTGCGTGAGGCACAGCATTATGATGGAGTAACATGGTGGAGCTGCTTATCGGGGGACTGACAGGATGTAGAGAGAAAGAGAGGGTACCAGGGTCAACATCCCCTCTTCCAAGGGTGCTGCACTAGGACCCTCCTCCTCACAAGGGGCCCTGCCTACTCATTTCCAGCCCTCCCAGTAATGTCATGGAATTATGGGTCCATCTGTAGACTAATCCACTGAGGTTAGCATTCACTATCCAAACTCTTTCCAAAGGCTAAGCAGCTGGCAACCTCGTCTCCGGCACATAGGTCTTCAGGGTCCATTTCAGATCCAAACCATAAAAATCTCCTACTATGAAACTGAAAATGTCCATGAAGGAGTCTAAGGCACAGACACAGACATCCCTTGGGTGATTTCCACGGCCAGTAAACCCTTTATAAAAGGACCAGGGAAAGTCAGAGTAACACTCTTCCCAGCTGCCCTAAGCTAGTACACGAGAGCTTTAAGAACAATGGCTAGCATACTTCAGCAGGGATGAAATTTAAAGAAGCCCATAAAGCCAAGGGTTGGGACAGTTAGTCGCTTTTGTGGTGAACTTAATTTTTCACATTGTAAAGTCTGAATTTCTTGCTCGAAGTTCTCCAAGCCACTCTTCTCTGAGGGAACCTTTGACACAGATGGTTTTGTGCATCCGCCATGGCTTTAGTTCATGCACTGGAGCCCTGCTTCCTCAGTGTCAGAGTGAGGATGAGGGGAGGGTGTTTGGATTACAGGGGAAAAAGCCTTTATAAGTGGATTAAACTTTTTTCATGGGAAGGGGTCAGTAACTGTTGCATGCATCTTGCACTGTTCTCTTTTTCTGCATTTTCTCGCTCCTGCTCTCCTCTGTGAGCTGAAGCAGTGGGAGTTCCCCCTCAGACTTACTGCACGGCCTCAGACTATCCCGTCGTGACCCCAAATCAGCTCCTGCTCTTTCAAGTCTCAGGAGTCTGGAGCAACAACAGAACGTGGGCAATCCTCGTCGCTCCCCACTGTGTTACAGGTCCTCGGGTAGTCCCAGCTGACCAAGAACTCAGTACGTCCCAGGCTGCGGCTGTTCCTGAACTCCTCCTCTGCCTCCCAAGTGCCTGGACTAAAGGCATGCGCCACCATGCCTGGTGTCCCCTCCCTTTTTGTTGACTACTTTTTTGTGTTTATTCCTCCTTCCGATCCTTCTTTTCTTTCTTCCCACGGGTATGAGCCGCCACACTCTGCAAGTTTGTTGCACTTTAATAAAAAGAAAGAACCCTCCACCTCATCCTCACAAACGATGTGGCTGTGTGAATGCCACAGCATGCATGTAGAGGTCAAAGGACAACTCTGTGGAGTCAGTTCTCTTCTCTACCTTGTGAGTTCCAGGGACTGAACCCAGGCCAGACTTAGCAATAAGCACCTTGTCCCACTGAGCATAAGGTTGAGACTAACAATGTGCAGAGATTATAAATTGGCAGTAACCCCAACCTGAAAAATTGGGACTCTCCATGGTCTTATTTTTGTTCAAAAATATGTCTAATGTTTTGGGAATTCATATAATATCATAAAAAATCATAGAACTTCACAGAAAAAAAACACAGAAGGATCTAACTTCATACTCTTATGTGGAGTTTTCAGTACTAAAAGTGAGATGTTTCTAGTAACAATCAAAGATGAAAACATCTACTATTCTATTACTGACACGATAAAATAGCCTTTGTTTTTTTCATGAGGTACAATGTAAATTTAACAAAGGACACAAAAAATTTCAAAGGCAATATTCATATGACTACCTAGTAATCTCTGTAAGTCATCCTGTGAAGGAGGAAGACTTTTTTCATCTTGAACGTAGGCTGGATTTGTGATGATTTTGACCAACTGAGAAGGGGGGAATCTTTCTCCAGCTCTTGAGTTTAAGCCTTGAAATAGTTTGGGTACTTCCGATTCTGGCCTCTTGGAAGCCAGACACCACGATGTAAAGAAATCTGTCCTAGATTGTGGATGCTGAGGGATTTGGGAAGAGAGACCTTGGATGATGAGAGGGGGATTATTCTGTATGTTTTAGCTTCAACTGAAATATCAGCACAATGCCACAGCTTAGCACACTATGTGGTCAAGAGCCATTTAGCTGGCCCCATTCAGTAAATAATAAACTGTGGTTGTTTTATGTCTTTATGCTTTAGAATGGTTTGTTACATAGCAACACAGAATTAAAACATGCCCTGTGTATTATTAGTCACTATTCTATGTCTTAGACCCAAGCCAGAGAAAAATTTAGACAAATTTCTATATTTGTTCTGGATTACTCAACAGGTTTTTACACACAGGTGGATACTAAAGTTTATATCAAGATTATAGTAAAAATCACATTTCAATAAGACCTACTGTTTTACAATATATTTGGAGACTGAAAAATAATTTACTTTCTTCTTTTGTTTAGTTGGGGAGTGAGACTAAATATTTCTATCCCCCAATGTTATTTATGTTTCTTAAAATGCTGAGATAAAATGGTTACTAAACCACCATATAAAACACAGCATCTTAAAAAAAACCCCTCAATTTCTATATTATAGATAAAATAACGTAATACTGTTAGTACAAGCAATACCCTTTAAGTAGGCCATCAAACTATTGGCATTCTATTTTAGATTCAAGATAAAAGAAACTAGGTGTTCCCAAACTGTGCTGTAATTTTTCATGAATTCATCTTGCTGTTTTACTCACAATCTAAGGTGTCATCCTTGCAATTCGTCTACCTTTAATATCATTTTGTCTTCTTGCATAAACTCTCCTTATCTGAAAACATATTTTCTTCATCTAACTCTACGCTAAAGTTCCCTGAAGGATGCATCCAGGCAGGCACCAGGAAACACCTTCTTGTTGACAGCTTCTATTTGAATCTGGTGGGTGTCCTGTGAGACTCAAGTGAGGCAGAAGCATTTCTGTTTCACAGATTACAAGATGGAGGGGGGGGGGCATTTAAAAAAAATCAGCCTTTTTCCTAAAAATACCATGCGTCAGTGTTTGGGAAGTTAATCAGGGTGTGTGCTGTGTGCTCAAAATTCGAGAGCACATGTGAATTTCTTATTTTCCTAAGGTCTTGCTGCCAAGTCCTAGCTTCCAAGCACCTATTCTTTCAAAGGATACAAAATTCAAAACACAGCTGTGTGTGACCTTGAGAGACCCAATGGGAATCTGCAAACAAACTTATGTAAGCGTACCCTGACCAGGCCCAACTAAGTGAGTTTTTATTTCTCAAGTGGAACATTAAACTATCTACTGAGAAGAGGTATTTCCTATGTAAATTATAATTTGCAGAGTAGCCTTTGTTGGTGTTGTATCCTTAGTGGCGTTGGATACAGTGCTGGGCAAGGATCTGTGATAGAGGCGTGGAACACTGCTGAGCTTACTTATGGCCAACATGTATGAAAGGCCTTAATAAATAGCTTTATTAATGGCACGGAAGTGCCAGTAAACATTATATTAACAAGTACCTCAGCTGACACCAAATGTGGTGTTAGGAGGTGAGACAGATGTGAGGCCAAACAGTATTAGTGGAACCATGGAGATGATAAAAACGGACAATAAAGTACACGGAGTTCAGTCTGGCAAAAATATGAAGTACAAGTATCCAGGAAAAAAAATATGAGAAGACTGACAGTCGGTGGGTGGGTGGGAGAAACCTCAAAAGCACATCAAAAGCAAGTGGGTGACTGTCGCAACCCCACAAATCAGATGAGACTTGTAATGGAGGAGAGATACAGCCAAGAACTGACATTGGACTGCCCACCAGAAGCTCTGGGTGGACGCTGATGTTGGTGCTTACATATCAAGAAGGAAAGGGACATCTGGAGTTCTGCTTTGGCATTACCCTTTCTTTCAGAGAGATGCAAAGCACCTGTGAACTAGGAACAAGGAAAGCATATGCACAGAGGTAGAGAAGCATATGGCGAGAGTTAAAGCAAACAGAATTCTGCTCACCAGAGATAAAACTACGTATTTTTAACTCTGATCGAAATCACTGGTTATAGTTTTAGAGGCAAGATGACTCACAGATATCCTCCCCAGTTATTCACAGGGCGGATGAAACGGTGCACTTCCAGGAAGCATGGCTTCTGCAGAGCCACGTGGCTGAAAGAAGACTAGGCCCAATGAATTGGAATTGCCTGGAGAACTGACTAGAAATGAAGAATTCTGGGCTCCAGTTCAGCTCCCCTGAAATTCTCATGCCCAAGAGTGTCAGCCTAAAAAGTTTACAGTTCAAATACTCCCCTTTATAGAAATGAAGAGCCAATTAGTCCAAAGCCAGGCACTAACAGGTCCTGGTTTCTGTTTCCTCTGGTTTGAAACTCTCTAAATCTGTAAATTATATCTTTATAGATGAGTTATTATCATATTATGTGATTGTTTCCTAATAACTTAATTCATATTCTAGACACAGCTTCACTTGGTTCATGTGTGAATAAAGAGGTAAGATGAAAGAAAACAGAGAAAAAAGTGCATGAGGAAGTCAAAGGAGTAAGTCAGACAAGCCAGGAGCAGAGCAAGAATGAGTAAGTAGCCCCTGGACAGGATGACATAATATCCTTATACACTGAGAGGCCATTCAGCCCATTCCATTCTCCCTGCCAAATACATAGATTGGGGAGGGGGAACCACTCTAAAAGTAACTGGCCCAACAAGTAACCTCAGGCTAATGAGCAAGCTGGGCTTTTCTCATGTGCCTTGCAAGCATTCATCTTAAAAGAGGAAAGGCTATGTTTCCCTTAGGTCTTAAGTCTGAGTTTGCCATCTTGGTGGGGATGAATGAGAGACAGGGAAATGCAAATCTCTCGGCTATCTCTCAAGGACAAGAGTACATGGACCCCTCTTTAAATATTAAGCTACCCCTCTCCCACTCCCCCCCAGTGTGTGTGTGTCTGTGTGTGTGTGTGTGTGTGTGTGTGTGTGTGTGTATGTGTGCGTGCGTGTGCATGTATGGCATGTGTGTGGAGGTCAGAGGACAGCTTTTGGGAGTGGCTTCTCACTGGCCAGCTGGTGGGATCAGGAGATTGAATTCTGGTTATCAGGCCTGAGCCCAATTGCCTCTACCTGTAAGTGCCACTACTCTCTGAGCCAGTCTTAAGTTGGAACTAAATGTAATGACTAGCAGAGCACAGAAGAACCGGTGCCATTCAGTATTCAAACCTATCTCTTTAAGCTTTCTCTCCAGACTTACTGTTTCAACAGCTCAAGAACTGCTGGCCAGAGTTCCTAAAGATGTCAAGTCTTTTATATTCCCATTCCCTACAACTGTTGGACAACTTTAAAAAAATTCTGTCACCATTTAGGTTCTTTGATTTGCAACAAGCTCTAATGTCTGCCTTCTTTAGCATTTAAGTATCAGTGTTAAGTAGAAAGCTTCAAGAAAGAGAAGCTCTAAGAGGAAGATCTAAATACAATCCCCAGGAGTAAAAAGCAAATGATGGGTTTGTGGGGACTGCTCAGTCAGAAAAGTGCATGCTTATAAGCAAGAGGACCTCAGTCTGGGGTGGGAGTGGATCCTCGAAGCTCCCTGGACAGCCAGTCTAGTTAGTGAGTGTCAGGTCCAGTGAGAGACCCTGTCTCAAAAGACAGAAGATATTCAACATAGACCTCTCATCTCCATACATCTGTATATGTGTGGATGCCCCCCCCCCCCCCCCTCCCCCCTCCCCCCCCCCCCCCCCACACACCCCGGTTTACTGAGAGTCTGCTATTTGTTAAGTAACCATGTTGCATTAATGTTGCCTCTTTTAGCAAAAGCTGGCTAGGGAGTGCTTCAGGCTGTCCATTGCTGGTTTCAATGGTTTCTATCAACTAATATCCCTGTTAAGGGAATTTGGGCTTGTCCCCAAGGCAAAACTAAACAAAAAGAAACCAATTTAAAAAAAAAAAAAACAAGGAAATAAATCATGAAAGCTATAGAGGTTATAAACAAAGCTTTAGAAAAACTCATTTTCGAAAAGAAAAATAAAATTATTTGGCATAGAAAACAGTATTAAAAAAATTAGAAACTAAACTTCAAAAAATACGTAAGTACAGTCTGTCCTTGTTTTAAGGGGAAAAGATTTTGGGGCTATTTTTTAAACAATTTGGCGAACATGTTGACTATAGAACAACTTTGTAAAAAGGATTTCCGGACTGTGATAAGAGATTCAGAGCAAATACTGAAAGGATGATACACACATGCATTTAGGTTACATTTTAGAATGGAAAAATTCCTCTGGAAAACAGATTTTAAAGGATATTTAATGCAGAAAGAAGATGGCCCCAATTTTTAATAAAGTCATAGCTCTGAGATTTTGTCATCCCCAGAGTGCAATGCAGAGGCTCTGAAGCAGCACCTTTGCCTGCCTGGAGCAGCCCTGTGAAAGCTGCACAGGACGCTTGTCTGCCTGCAGGGCCCGCGGGGGCTTTCAGATTTAGAGCTCTGCACTCCACTGCTGCGAAACGAGCTCTGATTCTTTAATGACCACAGCATATCAGCTGCTTCGGAGGTCACACACACATAAACAGGATCTGCCTCATAGTTTCCAGTTGGGGAGAGGGGAGAGGCCTGTCCAAACCTTCACTGCAGTTAACTGTGGAAGACGACCTGCTTTAATGTGTGCAAGACCAAAAAGGCGGAAGGAGCAGCAGTGCGCAAAATGTCACCCAGAACGGAAACAGGAAAACCATTACAGTCCTCCGTGTGTGAGAACGCTGGTGTGTAAGTGAGGTGGAGAAAGCTAGTTAATGAATGCTGGACTCTAGGGTTTTAATAGGAAAAGGACACAAGCTTAAAAGAGTAGGAAGGTTCTTAATGAAGTCCTCTTGTGCCAAGATCCACAGAAGACCGAATGGGAAGTCTTGCAGACCGCCATGTATCCTGTTCTGTGCTGGAATGTGAGCCCTGGCTGTTGCAGTAGCAAGAACACAAGCTGGGTACTTAGTAGCACTGAAACTTTCTGGCTTTTGAGAAAGGCTGACCAAACACACCAAATGAAGGTACGCAGAGAATTCCACCGGCCAGGGTTCCTTATTCAGCTTTCAGTTGAAAATCTGAAGGAAAAAGACTTCCAGATTTCTTGGTCTTAAACTAAGCTTACAAGTGTCCCTCTCCCCTTTCTGTATAAATCTTCTTGACCCCAAAAGAGAGGAAGATCCAGATAGAAGTTACAGTGCCTTCGTTTGGTCCCAATCCAGCAAATGTTAACGGTCAAATATTGGATGGTGCATGGTTCAACTTCTGCAGTCACTGTTCCAAAGTAGTCACAGATTGTAGGGCGTTCTAGTCTTGACCTATAGCCTAAGTTTCTTTTATTTTCTATTTAAAATTTTGTAAGTTACATTTTTATTTCTGTGTGTGTGTGTGTGTGTGTGTGTGTGTGTGTGTGTGTGTGTGTGTGTATCCCTTGCATGGCAGAGAAGGTGTGTGGAGATCAGAGATGACCTGTTCTCTCCATTTAGTATGTGGGCTCAGGTAGCAAACTCAGGTCAGCTGGCTTGGTGGCCAGTGTCTTTACCTGCTAAGCCTAGTTTTGATTTTGAGACTCTTAAAGTGTCTCTCAACGTTGGCCAATAGGCCTTGATGTCTTCCCACTTACTCTCCTGAATAGTTGGGATTACAGGCCTGAAACTCCAAGGCCAACAGTTTTCTCTTACTCTATGGAACAGTTCTTTTTGAAGTAATTACTTATAATTGATTAACTTTACTTCCCCCCTCTCCCCAGTACTTCCTCCCTCACCTTACTTCCTTCCATAATCCACCTTTTCTTTAGAGGCCTCAATTCTATTGAAGGAATCTTAATTAAGTAGTAGGCAGATACATGAAACATGGTAATTTCCAACTTTAACATTAATTATCCTTTGCTTCTGATGTGACATAAGACATATAAATTAAACGGACCTAAAACCCTTTTGGAAGTGCTATTCAAGCATGTGCTAGCATCAGTATTGCCCCTTAATGTTCACACAGTCTGGTCCAGTTTTCAGTTGTAAGTTAGAAGGAGCAGGCTAGGCTTGTTAGGTTTGAATCCAACAATGTACCACGAACGCTGATGTGTTAAGATCACGACTGCCAACTGAGAAGATTTTTGAGAGATGCCTGGGTCATTAAGGGTATAACTCCATCCACCAGTGGACCACTGATCAATTCATGAATGAATTACTGGCAGGTGGGCCATCTTGGTGAATGTTGGTCACTGGAATATGGCATTCCTGTGATTCCTGGCTGCCAAGACAGCTCTGATCTGCCACGTGCCTTCCACCACGATGTTCTGCCTCACAATAGATCTAGAAGTAATGGAGCCAGCTGTCCGTGGGCAGAGACCTCCGAAACCATGATCCAAAACAGGCCTTTCCTCCTCTAGCTAGTTTTTCTTAAGTATTTGCAACAGAGAAGCAAACAGTTACTTGGCAAGATAATGATTTCTCCAATTAGATTATCATGGGTCTCTTGACGTGGGAGACCTTGTTTCTTTGGTAAGGATAGAAAATAAGGACACATTATTACAGAAAGTCAGCGATAAAAGTTTTTCCCGTCCTGCTCAGCTATGCTATCCCGTTTTGGAAAGCAAGAAACAGTTCTTTCTTGTTGCAAAGAAGACTGTATTATCTGGAGGCAGAACGAGGCAGTATTCGGTAGATGGCTGGCAGTTGAGATGCTGGAACTGGACGTCAGAGAATGTTGAAACAGCTTAAAAGACACTGTAAGGAGAGCACTGCTGAGAACTCTGAATTAATGCAATCTGTCACAAGAGGAGACTAGAAGTCAGCGAGTTAGGGCCAAAGGCAACTGGCTCCCAAGGTCAAGCACACACCTGCCTCAAGGATACAACCGAGACAGGTGGTCACTGAGAGAAGCCTGTGTGTGTTAGGCCGAGTCCATAATGCTTGGGAAACTGGGGTGGAAGATCTAGGCTCACAGTTTGTTGTACTTTAGCTGAGAATTTAGTGCCTAATCCTACAGTGTGAGCCACACAACACTCAGGAGGGTCACACATCCAACCTGCTCATCTGGAGCAGCTTCTAAGGATGTTAGGGGACAGATGATCTTATGAACCTCTGCAGGAAAGAGGTGTTTATATTCCGTTTTGGTCTATGGTTCAAGATGACAAATTACAAAAATTTAATCATCACATCTAGTAAAGCTTTGCTGGGGACACCAAGTAAAGGGTCATGGTTCACAGCTGGGAAACAATGCAGCTGGGTGCCCCCTGTCTCTGAATCCTTTAGAAATCTAATCAGTTCTCCAAGGTGTAAGCTTCAGAGAGGTTTCGACCAAGAAGGAAGCTAAGAACCAGAGGCAGGTGAGGGGAAGATACCATCCAGGAAGAACAACACGACAGTGGAACTAAGGAGGTGACACTGGACAAGGATCACTTACGAGAAATAGTTTGGATGAGGGAAAGGTACTTTTGGAATTTAGTAAAATGAAGGTTTAAACATGAACTAAAAAGATCTGTCAGAAGTCTGGCTTCCATCCCGGACTCCAGAATATTAAAGCTGGCCTGGCCTCCGACTAGACAGTATAGAAACCTCATGCTTTGGCTTTCCCGAACGTCCTCTAGTCTTTCTCTCTGGTATGTTTTAGTGAATGCTTGGGAGCCCTGGTAGGCCTGCAGGGAGGAAGCAGTACCCACAGTTCCTCTTTCTCTCTAGGAGGGACCCAACTGCGGCAGGAGGCAGAGGCTGACAGCAAGGAACTGACTTGCCCAGGCAGTTCTCTTACAAAGAACAGGCCGTCAGGGTCCTTGTCCCTCACTCTCTTCTCGACCTACATCATGGCCAGCTAGTTGGAGAAAAGCAAATTCTTTACAGATGGAGTAAGCTAAAATTCAGGATGAAATATATATATATTTTTCTACTTCTCCAGCATAAGTTGATAGTAACATGTTTGAAACAGGAGACAAGCCAAAAAATGGAAGTTCGGAGATGCAGGTCCATGTAAGTAGAAAAGCATGTTTTTTTTATAAAACCATAAAAGAAGTGGTGGGCCAGGCCTGTGATCTCAGTAGATCAGAAATAGTTCAAGGACATCCTTGGCTACATCATGAATTGGAGGCCAGTCTGGGCTACACAAGATCTTGTCTCACAAAAGCAAAATTAAAAACAGCAAAACATCATCATTTACAGTATAAACACCTCAAACAAACCTGCTGTCTTATAGCAAGAACTTCAACTAAAAGCAAAAGAAAGGGAAACAAAAGATGGGACTATACAGGAGTTTAAAGGAAAATTATACACAGAGAGACACGATGGCCCTGAAATAAAGCCTCCATTCATGGGCAGTTATTGATGGTGCTGAGGCTAGTTCACTCCCTTAAAGCTAATTTCTAAGCTTATTCTGTGGTGTATGAGGCAGAAGCTATGGAGAACAGTGAGGTCATGGGACTTGAACTCTGGTCCTATGAAGGAGCAGAGTTCACCGACACCAGCCCAGCACTAGCATGAAAAAGAGGACACTCAAGAAGAGACAATAACTACTACTGATGTTTCTATTAGCTTTATTCTAAATTCTTCACACTTTTTTTTTTAGTCTTATAGTGATAAAGATTCCCCAAAATTTGCAAGAGGGGGAAAAAAAAAACCCGAGCCCCTTCCTCTCCAAATCAAATCCCAACTATCACTCTGCAGGCAAAAGTCAATGTTTGTCACACTAATGAGAGTCAGGGTCATGCTCAGGCATAGCAATGGCGAGCCCAGAGTATCTAGGACTAGCCATTTGGTAATAATCACCTCAATTTCTTCTACAGAACTTATGGTGAAGTGTGTATCCATAATCAACTGAGGCTAATTTTAATGCATGGGTTTTCTATTTGAGGATCAAAAGAGTTAAGAAGGATGCCTTAATTGAGAAGCGGGAGGGGAGAAAGTGAGTGAGGGCAGGAGAGAGCATGCTCACATTTCTAGGGTCGAGCAGATAACAAACTGCCATATGAGTTTGTCAAAATGAGCTAGACAGCCTTGTGTCTTCCCTCTCAGGTCCAGCGTGGTTGCTCCTGCTCTCCGAGAGTGAATTTCTGATTACACCCTCACAAATGGACTAGTTCTCCACTCTGGCCCGCCCCCCCCCTCCAAATTGTGAAATTTCTGGCAGAAATGAGATGTGTCAAAACAGGCTTGATGTGTTTTTATTGGTTCCCCCAGACCATGACGACATTCCCTGAGAGGCAGTGCCAGGAAACTATTAAGGGCTGTGAAGCAGCAGTGAAAGTTCTTAGGACACAAGCTTGTCTGGTACCTGGGGCAGCAGTGCAAGCAGCCGCCAGTCTGTTAACTGGACCACTGTTTCAACTGTCTGCATGTCAACATACACACACACACACACACACACACACACACACACACACACACCACTAGACTGTCTTTCTAAAAAGAAAGATCTGGGATACAATGGGCAATTTCCTTCTCTTCTTCTAATCATCTGCTTGTCAGGGTAGAGTCGGCAGCAAATGGCTGGCTTAGGTAAGAGTGTTGCACAAATAAGATAATTCATTCAAGAAGTTAATGGATCCTTTCTCAGGCAGAGAGGTTAGAAAGCCCTACATCTGGCTCATGAGAACCGTGGCTTTCTCCCCAGATGGAAGAAAGGCTCCATTCTAAACGCCAGGTGCAGAAAGGCAGCTGCACTGCTTTAATGGCCATCACTGACTCCGCTAGTGCTAAGAGCACTCTGCTAATGGCTGGGTGAGTGCCTAACACGGCAGGCCTTCATGGAAGCGGCAGCCTTACAGAAGACGAGAAACTAACTGAACCAAAGTGTGGAGGCACTGGACTGTTGTGGAGATTTTCAAGTGTGTCAACTGATAACTGGTGACAGTCATGTAGATACTTGGTAATGTTAGGGCCGGATCTGTGGATCAAACTGGTCCCTGATCTATGGGATCCGTCTGTTTTATAGCGCCACCTGCTGGATGAGGGTGAGAACAAGCTGAACTTTTCTTGGACTAATAACCTATGGATTCACAAAAATGCAATGTTTTTATATTATTAATTCATGAAGTTCTGAGAGTGTTCTCTGCGCTGGAGTGCTTGCACAAAAGGGCAATCCGGTTTATCTTTGCTGTAGTTCTAGCCTCCCACAGACCTGTCGTGAGCATGTCCTTTAATAAGGTCTCTAACCGGGTAAGAGTACCCTGCAGCCATGCACACGGTATGTGTTCCTCTCATGCTGAATACTTAATTGCATGTCCTTTTCCATAGCTGGTTCATCTGGATTATGTCCTTTAAAAGATAACTGTCTGTAAGAGACCCAAAAATATTCCTTTTAGAAGATATTAATTCTATTCTCATAGTTAACCCTCTTCAGGAAAATTCACTCAGACCCAACATGGTAAACTGCCACAAAGTATTGTTCCTTCCCTAGAAAGTGAAGAAGAGAAGAAGTTAATCTATGTTCAAAGCAATGTTGACTTAACCTTTAACATAATACATAAGGTTTTCTTCTTTGAGAGAAAAAGCTGTAAGTCCAAAATATCCTATCAGAAGCTCACAGTGAATGCACTGCAAGCCAGAAGAACTTCGTGGGTGGTTGCTGGCGTTAACTGAGTTTGTGAGCTTTAACAGACAAAGATTCCAGAGTCAATGGAGGATGTGGTGGTTTGAATGAGAAATACTCCCCATAGTTTTGGGCATGTGACTACCTAGTCTCCAGCTGTTGGGTATTTTTCTGGAAGGTTTAGGAGATGTGGCCTTGTGGGGAAAGTATATCACTAGACACAGGCCTTGAGACTAAAAGCCTATCACCATTTCCTATACGCTGTCTGTGCTTCATGTTTGTCATCAGTGCTGACGTGAGCTCGAAGCTTCCTTCTCTGGTTGCTGTGTGTACCTGTTGCTTGCTGCCACGCCTCCTCCTTACCACAACTGGACTCTTATCTCTCTGGAAGTGCAAGCACAGATATACTCTCCCTTCCTTAAGTTGCCTTTGGTCATCATGCTTTATACAGCAACAGAAAAGTGACAAGCCGGTGGTAACTTGGTAACTTGTACAAGTGCTGAGAAGGGACAGGAAGAGGGGGCAATGGCACAGGTTGAAGAAGGACCCCTATTTTGGGTCAAATTGTGAACGTAGGAAATTTTCCCATTTCATAGATGAGATCTAGAAATGTAGGCAGACTCTGGTTGCCAAGCTCCCATATTCTGTGTGACCGTTTCGCAGTGGTCCCTCGAGGGTTAATCAGACTCCATGCTTGCTCTTCTGTACAAAAGTGTACCTGAGCAAGTCTGTTTGGGACACATATTGTTCATGTGTTTCTCTGAAGAAAGAAAACAGTCTCTTGAAGCAGAATATCCTTGGAATAAATAATATGATGGTCTATGAGTATAGTCGTAAAGAAGCCTTCACGGTGTACCCCAGGATTTCAGAATTCCATCTGGACCCCGGATGGTTAACAAGCAGCTTCACATTATTCTTGCTTTAATCACCACTACCCACGACATCACCAAAACATTTATTTAGTCTGTTTTTAATCTCACCACATGGCAAATGACTGGCCACATAAACAAAACACTTCAGCGCTCTACAAATTCTTTGCAACCGAGAGCCCTGGAGGGAGAGAAATGTATAATTGCTACCTGAAGCATACTGAATTTTCTGTAAGTGATTTTATAAGTGAGTGACTGACTCTTATTCAAAGGGGGGGGGGGGAAGGAGAAATAAAATCTCCAAAAGAGTGGTGGAAGGACATTCTGGGTATTATACACATACTACAGAAAATCGTTAGAGCTCTGCCTGCTCCTAACAATCAGAAGCACTCGACAGGATTTAGCTGTGGAGAAATAGGCAAGGAATAGAGACAAGAATTTCTTCGAGAGTAAAAGCCAGGTATGCTCTCCACACTGTCCATGGTGGAGGTTAAAGTATGCCTTAGAATCATTTAGAGGATTTCTGAGTAGTGGTTTTCAAATTGTAGGGGCAAAAATCAGCAGCTTAATAGAACACTGATTGATGGCTAGCTTCCATCCCAGAGATTTGGGTTCAGTAGGTTATGAATGGGCCTAGAAAATCTGCACTTTTGATGCTGAATCATACAGCATCAGCACACATTCTGAGCAACAAAGAGGCAGCACCCACATCAAGTTGCCAGTAAAATATCACACTAACTGCTCAATGTGTATCTCCATCACATAGCTGTCTATATTCCTTTAGTCTCATCATTTTCAATGTCATTAGACATTGAATGTAAGGCTTTATAAAACATACTGTATAGCACCAGACTTTGCTATATGCACACGGCTTGGGTGTGTACCTAACATATATTTGTAGATATATTTTGCACAAGCAATATCAAAATTACATTTTTTGTTGGTTTGTTTGGGTTCCTTGTTTTTGATTCAAACCTTTGATTTTTAAATTATTTACTATGTGAAAATTCAGCAGGATTTCTTCAAAAAGTAGCTGTTTGGTCACATGAGTCATAGGTAGTAGGTCACAACATGGAACTTACTATAAGTATTCTTATACATGAGAACCGTTTGCCAGCCTGCCCTCAATGACTGTGACCAAATGGAAATCATGGGCACCATTTGAACTGTAAATGTTTCCCAAGTCTCTGATCAGTGTCTTCCTTCTTTCCTTCCTCCCTCCCTCCCTCCCTCCCTCCCTCTCTCCCTCCCTTCCTCTCTCCCTCCCTCCCTCCTTTCCTTCCTTCATAATTCTCCAGGCCTTGTGGCCTATGGAGAATTATGAGGACCTTCAGCAAGTTCTGTGAACCTAATACTGGGGTATATTAATTAAAACTTAAAGAATGAAAACCAGCTATGCCATAAAGTATGTCAATAGGCCCCAGTGCACTGAATCCAGCACGGTCCTGGCAAGACACATCGGGCCTACCTGAGAAGTGTTTTCACAGTTAAAAAGAAAAAGGAGATGCGTGAACTGTCTTTGTATTAGGTTGTTGGGAGGGGAAGCTGGAAAAGGCCAGTGGAAGCCTGGAGTCGGTGACAAATCGGTCCTTTAAGATACACAGGAAATACTCAGAGGTTTCTGTCTGTTTAGTAAGTTAAACTGCAAAGCAGAAATTCATGAAATGTTTACTTTGATACATCCTCCTCCTTCCCAATCCATGAAATCCCAAATACATTCCCAGAAGTCAGCTCAGTAGCCTTAAAAGGAAAGAGCCCTTGAAGGTTTAGAGCAGACCTCAGACTCACTTTCCAAGTCTCCATTGTTTCTGGATCTCAGAGAACAGACATGCTGAAAGAAAAACAAATCTGAACAATGCCTCCACCAGCCCTTCTAGAAGCTTAAGTCAGTTGGGTTTGAGAGAATTTAGAAGCATTTCTTTTTCCACCCTCAGGTGTGAGCACTCAGTACTGGCAGTAAGGACTCAGACAGACAGAAGTTACTTCTAAATTATGGGGAAACACATGTAGCATGATTGTCACATTTGGTTAGATTGACTTGTAGTCCCTAATAACAGAACACACCAGTTCATCTCCTTGAACTGCTCCATTTTACAGAAAGAAGAAACGTCATGTTTTCACAATTTGTTTTGTGCTTTGCCCCATGCCCAGAGTTATGGTGAAGTTTTATGTGGATGACTTCTTTTCTAATCTTGCGAACTGTATCAAATAAGTAAAACAACGATCATGAACAGAGTTTCCAAATTAAAGTAACCCTTAAAGATGCTCAGACTCTGGGGAAGAGGATACTCTGATCGGAATATTGATTGTTAATCGTTCAGGGTGAGGCAGAAGCTTCAAAGTCTTTAATCTGGTTAGACTTTCTTTTAAAGAAGAAGGGAATTTAAAGTGGGAAATCACGATCGATCGTCATGTCTGGAGTCTGAGCAACAAGCTAGTCAGATGGCATGCTGTCGATTCACAAGACGGTAAGGATACATTGTCATTTACAGCACAAACATCCATGTATACAGTAGTAACCCTCTCCTGCTTCACGGTCAGCCATGATTACTGTTCTACTGAGAGTGGAGACAACGTTATATTTCCTATAAAGAAAAAATTATATTGGAGGAAAAAGAGAAAAGTAAGAGGGGATAGTATGGGTGACTTGTGAACAGGTGGCACAAGGAGAGGTCTAGGTGAGCTGGCTTAAGAGTCAACAAGTAGTGAGTGTGTAAGAAAGAAAACAGTGTTTCCATTTCAACTAGATCACAACTGGAAACACTGACAGAGCTCACTGTGGCCTGTGAGGTCCTTGAAATCTCATCTTGAGGACATACCATCACCATGCTGGGCAGGCTAGGTCACACTGCCTGGAGTGTGTGTTCCCCTCCTTAGCCTGCCTTCTCTTTCCTCTGAACTCCTCCCCCACACCCTGAGCCACACACCGAGGCTCTTAGTTATGTGGGCTGCATTTTAAACCAATGACTTCATACATGTGTAATTTACCTCACTAACCAGAAGAGAATTGTGCAAACAGAGGCTCATCGGTTGAATTCAGCCCACAGGATGCTTTTGAAGAACAGGAGTTAGTTCCTAGCATGCCTTCCCAACCTTCTCCCAGAAACAGGAGGTGGAACAGACACGAAATCTGGCTTTCTGATTTGTCTTGACAAACCAGAAGCCTTGGTGCTGTTGGGCCAGTGTTCCGGGTTGTTCTAAATCACCTGAGGCTCTTCAGATGAGACTGAGCTGCCACTTCGACAAGGTCCCAGTCTCTCTTGGGCCTGCTTCCTTCCTGCTCACTCCCAGAACTCCTGCTCCTACAGCTGTTTAAATCTCTGACTTCTGAACTCCATCTTACATCTACGGAGGACAAAGCCTTTGTCTTCATCTCCCTAGAGTCTAGCACAGTGCTGTTGATATATCAGGCGTGAAAGCAGGTGTGTAACAGGTGTGAAACTTTCTTCCTAAAAGTCCAAAAGCAAAGAAGCATATGTTAAGACGTGACAGATCAGAGAAATGAGGATAAAAAGAAGCCCCGGGAACAAATGACAAACGTGCTTTTCACTGTCTCCAAATAGACGTGAAAGGGCAGACCCTGTTCTGTTATAGCTTCAGAGGATCGTAAGTTTTAAATCCGTCTTAGAGGACTTAAAAAGGTCATGTGTTTTTAAATGATAAGCTAGGTAACAGAACAAATCTGGACTGGCTAATGAGGTCATCCACTCCCAGGTGGATCTCACTGGTCCAGCACTGAAGTGGAGCTTCAAGCCTTACTCTGCAGTGCTGACTAGGCAGAACAACTACCCTCCAGCAGCCTTCGCTTCCTACCTATCTATGAAATCTCAAAGAGCATCACAGGGATGTTGCTAAGGACCATCCATGAGTTTGTACCAGATGTCTTGCTTCAGTCACAGCTGACTATGGCACTCAAGTATGAGCTAAGTCTGGAGAACAGGATTCCCTCAATGCTAAATACACTTAAGGAGCACACTTCAACTTCAGAGAATCCCAGGAATGTTGGTGCTTGCCTGCAATTTCAGTACTCAGGAGGCTGAGGCAGGGAGATCAAGTTCAAGGCCAGGCTGAGTCACATAGTCAAGCTCATTCTCCAAACAAAGGAAGGACTGGAAGTACTTCTGTGGTACCTTGCTCCCCCAACTTGCAAAGGGTCCTGGATTTGATCCTCTTAGTTCCGGATGACGCTGAGACTCAAGAGACTCGTTTTTTTAACTGTGTTTTAAGGAAAGACATTTTTCAGTTTCTGCCTTTTGCTGAAATTTCACAGCCAGTGCTTCTGAGTTTGAGAACAACTGAACTGAGAACAATTGTTTGAGAACAAGTGAGATGGTGACAAGGTACTCAGAAAGTCGGAGGACAAAGGGTGATAGAGACTTCTTAATCTGTTTGTTTTGGAAATCTGTATTTGAACTGCAAGCCAGAGGAACCAATGGCAGAGCAGTTAGGATTTCGGGTTTGCATAGCCCCAGCTGCTAGGACAGAGAGGAGGTTGCTAATGGGAAGTCTGCAGGGACATCCAAGAAGAAACATCTGCCTCAAATCGTCTCCACTTACTTGCAGAAGTAACCTCATGAAAACAATACCCATATAAGAGCCTGGAACTGGGGCAGTTTCACTCCCCAAACAGGTCTTATCAGAGTTTCTGAAATCCCAGCTCTGCTCAGTATCCTGCTTTGTTAACTAGACCCTAAAGGAAGTCACGCAATGTCCTTAGCCAACTTCTTTGCAAAAGGGAAGTATAAATTACATACTATGTGGTCATGAGTGAGGGAATATACTCCCTCACACAGCACAGTACTTTAGAGCCAGTCTCGAGAATGCAGTATTTTTATCGGAGTTTTCACACTGTTAATAGACTAAGAAGATGGTCAGGTGGGTGAAAGGTCATCAGGATATTTGAGGAGCACAGAATAGTTGGCTCAGCACTATTAGTGATTTTAAACAAAGCTG
This sequence comes from Rhabdomys pumilio, assembly GCA_030674055.1. Taxonomy (NCBI): domain Eukaryota; kingdom Metazoa; phylum Chordata; class Mammalia; order Rodentia; family Muridae; genus Rhabdomys; species Rhabdomys pumilio. The sequence goes on from JANHMN010000011.1 coordinate 40,211,142, forward strand.
AGGTCAGAGACCCCATGAAAAGAATAGTCCTGAGTGACTAGAGTAGCCAGGATAGGCTGTGCTGAGCCCTGCTCACACCTATGCTCACACCTATGCTGATCCAGTGCACTCACTTAAGTGACAGTGGATGCAGGCAGGGCTGCTGTGCATGAAGCCAACTGTCTCATGTGGGGCCCCAGTTCCAAAGCCTCGGATCTCAGCCAGCTGAGCTAACAGGTAACAGATAACCAACAACACTGTTCCCTGTTTGCAGACCAGCAGTCTCACAAGGACATATCATGAGAATTTTAACAAGATGCAGAACACAGAACACACGTTGGCATTACCAGAGAACATGTAACATTACGAAATTTGGAGAAACTACAGCTACTCTGTCTTTCCCAATTTATAAGCCAGTTCCACTGCCTGAAAGGTCTGAGCTTTCACTGACCCCTTTCCATGATGAGGAATCTGAAACTGCCTTGATTACATCGGAGGAGCTTGCAGCTAAAGATCAAGTCATCTTGCTTAGAGACATCTTTCTGCCTACCTGGTTTCCTATCAGCCGATTGTACACACTGGAGAACCAGTCACCAAGGACTCTACCCAGTCCCCTGAAGGGGCAGAGAACCATGGGATATGTGAAGACCATACAGCCGAACATTGGCTTTGCCTGCATCTGACATTCTCTGACAAGCTCCACAGCTTTAGCCAACAATCTGCACCCCTGATCCACTCCAGTACCACTTTTTAAATAGAGTTATTGCAACAGAATCGCTTGTGGGTGTTTTAAAATATGTCCTATGATGTTCTGAGCAGAGCATGTGATCATGTATGTTGATACAGTGACTATGACTGTGGGTTGGCTGGCTGGAGTATGCCAATGTTGTAGAGGATAACGGGGAGCCAAGGGAGTGTTTGTGATTGCTAAGGATTCTGGGGAATGCTAGTGAGGCCTTATTTGGGATGTTGAGGTCTTTGCCTGAGATAAGAGACCTCTACTGAAACCTCTAGGGAAATAACAGAACAGGACAAGATAAAGGAGACTCTGATCAGAGATGATCAGGGTCTGATCAGAGATGCTCTAAGCAGCTAAACCACAAGGATGTTGGTAAGAATCTCAGGTATGGAATTTCTATAGAGATAGTTTTAGCCTGAGGTCAAAAAATCCTATAAGTCAAGGAGTAAAGGGTAAAGCACAGAAGCAAGAAAGGACACTTGAGGCAAGACTGGCTAGGGAAAGACATTTCTGGAATGCCTTGTGTACAACAATGAAATCAAGCTTAACAGAGTCATGCGAGACTGAATCACCTCTCATGTTTGAACAATTCACTTCTGTGCGTAACACTGGAGATGTAAAGTGAGGAAGGTTCTGGAATCCAGGCAGTATGATTGTAAGTGTTCACTGAAATTGTTCAATGACTTGTCCAGCTTGAAGGTCTTGGTGGAAATAACCAAAAGGCAATGTAAAGCAGAGAAGAAGCCAGTGGTCTTCCCTTGAATTGCTTGAGTATGTCTAATGTGGCCTGACCGCAGGCTACATCAATAAGAACATTCAGTTGAATTCCTAAAACCTGGCACAGGTGGGACATGTAAACAGGGACTTCTACAAGTAACATATAAGGAAGTGGTTCTGGCTGGCCGATGGAACAGCCTCCGGCTATGTCTTATTAGGTGGCTATTCTGTAGCTCCAGCCAATGCAGAATATTGTAGATCCTCTGGTTTCACAAAAAGTCAGGTATTCTGATTTCTGTGTGAATTTTGCTGTTATTAGCAAATAATTAATTTTCTTGTAAAAAGGCTATCATGCAAGTCAAAGAGATTACATCTGGGATGAATGTGGTACTTGGACTAGTGTGTGGCAGTTGCTCTGAGCCTCTCTTCTAACGATTAAAATTTTAGTTAAAGAAGAGGTCAAAGTATCACTAGGCATGGTCTTGAGAGTACACAGGTGTCTGATTCCTGGCCAGCTTTCAGCATCCTAGGGAGGTTCAAGTGGCAGAAGAATCTGAGATAATGTAGCTCTTTAGAATGGGAGGCTTTGGCACACTCTGATGTAACCCTGTACATCCAGATGTATAGAACAAAGTGTAGGATTTGAGAAGTGTGGGCCAGAGTCAATGCCTGAAAACACTCGGATGTCATTTCCTTTGATTCTAATAGGAAGTTGATTCTGAATGGTGAGGAACAAGAACCTGGCCTTGAGGGGCAAGCTTGTAAAATGAAACATGCTTGCTTAGGAAGTGCCATGGCAGTGACCATGTAATTGATTAGTTAGGGTTTCGGTGGCACTGGAAAGTGTTTCAGGTAAGAAAGATATCAACAGTGAAAACAAACATCACAGATGGCCGAGAGCTCAAGGATACTTTGCTTGAGACTTCATAAATAAAATACTCAAGTATCAGGCTATCTGCTCTGTTTTCTACTTATGCACTAGAGATTTGTGAATGTGACTTTATTTGGAAATCAAATAGTGGGAGTAGATGTGATTTAGTTTAAAAAAAAAAAAAAAAGAAAAACCACCATACTGGATTAGAGTAAGCCCCAGTCCAATGATTTGTGTCCTTATAAGATGACAGAACTTTTTACATACACAGATTGTAGCGCTACATTGCCACAACCAAGAAACACTAAAGATTGCTGGCAACCACCAGAAGCTATGAGAAGCATTCACCCTTGGGCCTTTGGTAGTGGTACAACCCTGTGCTGACACTATGACTCCAAACTTCTGGCCTCTACAACTATGAGAGAAAAACTGTACTCTGCTCTAAGCCACTTATGATAATTTACTGGCAAAGCTCTAGCAAGCTGTCTTTTCAAGCTACTGTTGGACTAGAAGGCTGCCGGCATAGATTATACAATGACTTAACAATCACACTATATTGGTGCAATAGGTAGGGTATCAGATATAAAGGCCCAGGAACCACAGTGTCATAAAAGGGTGAATACACGTCTCAGGAGAGACTGCGACCGAGGAATACTATGGTCTGATTGTGTCCACCAAAGCTTGTATTTTGGGAAACTTTGACCCGAGTTTGAATCTCAAAACCCATGGGGCAAGCTGTGTTTGGTCTCGGGCATACCTGAAACCCTTATGCCACATGAAGACAGACACAGGCAAACTGCTGTGGCTGGCTGAGTGCCAGCCCAGTCAAAACTTATGAGGCCTACATTCAACTGAACTGAATGAAGAGTTACAGAGGACACCCAACACCCTTCTCAGGCCTCAAAGTGCAGGGCTCTGCATGTCTGTTTAATGCTTCCACCTTCCCAATTCCCCCTCCCTCCCTCTCTCTCTCTCTCTCTCTCTCTCTCTCTCTCACACACACACACACACACACACACACACACACACAGACACCCACACACACAGTCTCTAGCATTCTGGAGCATATTCAGTCTTGCCACCTTTAGCATTTATCTCAGAGTTGAACTAAATTTTAGTTAAGGGAAATTATACATTGCCTGTTTTCCAAGTCTCAGTTGCCCTAACCCTGGCCTGTGCCTAACTTACGTGCTTTCAATGTGAGTAGAATCAAATGAAGCATGGCAGATTTGAGATCTTCACATATCTAAAGAACAACCAGGTATGAATTTGTGGGTCTAGGTGCCTGCCATTTTATCTCTGTAAAGTTGTGATATAATGTTTAAAAAAATTGGTCAGAGAAACATGACATTAATTTAATCAAGGATTTTCATTGTTAGAAACTTGATGTAGGCTTTCTACCTTCAAGATTCTGGCTCTCTAACAGCCCACGTTTCTACTTTGAGCCTGAGATGACAGACAAGTCCTTACTTGACTCACTTAGACCTTCAGTTAATCCAGCCTCTAACAACAGATAGTGCACGGGATTCACAGTTGATGGGGTGCACTCAACCAGAGACCCTGAAACAAAAGTTACCTCTGCAAGCTTGGTGCTTGGATATGAATCCCCCATGAACACGCTACACACTAGAAATAGCGCTGCTCTAAACATGGCTTTGAAAAAGGTAAGATCCCACTTATCTGGTGCGTGTAAGCATGCCACGGTTTGCGTGCAGAAGTCAGATGGCCGCTTTCACTGTTAATTCTCTCCTACTGGCCATCACCTTGACCTTTTGAACCATCTCGCTGTCTCCATCTCATGTTTTACTATTACTGTCAAGTCTGCTCACGGAAAACCCCAACAGTGAGCACTGCTATTACGATAACACACTTGTACCTTACTGACATGCATGTCACGGAGATCCTGAATTTACTTCCTATTACAGGAGCATCTCATGGCTCTGTGGTCAGGTCACGAGTGATGTCCACTGGAGTCTAAATGACTTGTGAGACATGAACACATTTAGTGGCAATATTACCTATCATTTAAGGAGAAATGGGATCTTGTATGTCGTTTTTGTTTAATATATTTTGAATTTATTAACAATATGTAAAATATTTATACCACGAGTACACAATTCAACAAAACAATATATGAATATAAGGCATATTACATTAAATTATACTTTAAAAATGTCTAATTATGTTATAAACATTTTGGCAATATGGGCTGTTAGCTTTTATTATTTGTTTCTGAACTGTAATTATTTCAGAATGTAATAAAAACAATTTTCCCTCCAAATTGCTGGATTAGTTTAGTATAGACTAGATGTATACTGAGGCACAAAAATAAATTTTTAAAAATTACAATAAAATGTAGAAAAAATTAAGATGCTAGGGAAGCTGTCATTTGTTCAAGTTTAGGAAAAGTTTCACTAACTTCCCTAGCCTATCTTCATGATAAATATACTAATCATGTGATTAAAAATAAACGTATTACATGATTGCTATCCCAACACTTTAGAGGTTGAGGCTAAGGCAAAAGGACTGTTGTTAGTTTGAGGCCAACCTGGGCTACATAGTAATTGTCATGACAGCCTAGGCTATACTATGAGGGCCTAGTCTAAGCAAGCACACAAACAAGAACATGAGTCAACATTACTTATATGTACTTTCTCTATGGCGGTGGGAAGAGAACTCTTTTTTTCACGTTACCAAAAACATGCAAAGACAGCAAATTTGGCAGAAGAAATTTTGGTACTTTATTAATCTTCCTTATAACACTGGGTGATAAAACAAATCAAACCCAAACAAACCACATTGTCTCCAAATTAATGCTTTCCTTTCTATTGATTCTGAGCTTCCTGGTAAAGTCAGGTGATTTCAGTCTTGGAAGAGGCATGACACAGGTGAAAAGGAGAGCCTGCATGCCAGCATGACTGAAGTCTGCTGTTCTGCCCATGGAGAAGCCCTGCACTCCTAAAGGCACAGTGTCCAGCCCTGAGGGAAAGGGAAAGGGGAAGCAGGACAACCAGGAAAGCCAGAAGCAAATGTCCCCAGGTCTCTCTCCAGCTGAATTTAGATATCAACTTTGGTTTGGTGATAAGTCATTAATGTTTGGGCCAAAGAGATGACTGTGTCAGTAAACTGCTTGCCATGCAAGTATGATGACCTGAGCATTGGTCCCCAGGACTCAACGAAAATTCCAGGTGCTGTGGTATATAGCTGTAATCCTGGCTCATGAGGCATAGGTGTGTGCGTGTGCGTGTATGTGTGTGTTTGGGGAGGGGGCTGAGGGGAGATAAATGGCTTCCTGGAGCTCACTGGCAGCCAGTTTAGCTCAGTCAATGAACTTCAGGGTCAGGGACAGATCCTGTCTCATAAAATGAGGTGGAGAACAACTGAGGAAGACACCAGATGTTGAACTCCTGCCTCCACCCACTGCACACACATGCGCATGCACACTTCCGCTCAAACATAAACACACACATAAACCCCTACAAAAATTAACGTCCTTTTTGCGATGCTCCATTAATCCCTTTAAGACAAAATCCATTTTGGTTTGAAAATAGACTATTGTGTATGTGGTAACTTTCATTCCATGATACAAACCAAAGTGCTTTTCAACAATTGTCTAAGCCCATGTTTAACCAATTAGCCCACTCTGGGATGTCATGTCAAGCCTTACACAATTCTGCACAACAGATTTTCTTCAAAGAATAAAATACAATTTAGGAAGATTAAGGTAAATTTAAGTTGGAGAAGAACCCACGGCCAAACATTGCTGGAATGTAGTTTTGTCCATGGATAGGGGCTAAGAAACCAAAGCACCTGCTCTTTCCTGCAGTTGAGGTGGCCAGAAGAAAAGATTCCTGACTTGTGTTTTGTTTTCTCTAAGTGACAGCCTCCCAAAGTGGTTTAAGAACCATCTGGCATCTCCGCCGCCATGTACACTTTCTTCCCTCCCACCCCACGAGGAATGTGTCACAGAAACTTTGCACCCACACAAACGGCTTCAGGGTGGCCGCTGACTGAAACGGGGTGAGCTGTGTCCGCAGCTTGCTTTGGTTAGCTACAGCTGCAGGGAAGAGCTGGCTCTGCTCTTCCTTCTCTCTCGTCCCCCACCCACCTTGAACAAATGCCGAAGGCAGCTGCCACAGGACTGCTCACTGAGCCCGTGGCTCTGAGGGTAAGGGAAGAAATGAGTGGGGCCTCTGGCACTAAAGAGGTGAGAATTCAAGGCAACGCCATAGCTCAGTTTCAGGGTAAACAGACAGCGTAAGGTGTGCAGTGCTTACATTACTCGAGCTTACATTTGTGAGACAGGCTATGAAACAGAAGACGATGGAAACAAAAGTTATCTGGATAAGGCTAGTTGATTCATAGATCCAACTCCATTTCTGCTACATTCTTTTATTATTAACTGCGATCTTCACTTTCTTAAGCTATGGCCCAGCGTTTCTTAGTGGGGAATTACGTACCACATCTACCTCGATGTACAAGATGGAAACAATAAGTCTGCTCTGTCATTTGGCCAACCAAAATATATGCCCTCCACCTTTTCAAATGCCTTCCAGAAAGAACAGGGAAGCCCCCAAGGTAAAGCTAGCAAATGGTCTGTCAGTTAGAAAAGAAGGACCACGGTGGGAGACTTGATGGTGTAGCAGCAGGAGACTCTGTTTCTGGCACTGCAGGGTACTGTCCTGGGGTGGAGAGATCTCCTGATGGGCACCTGCAGCTGAATCACAGTTTACAGAGGCACAGCCTACAGGGAGAAGAGTCTCATGTGTAACTCCAGGGCTTCCTTTGGCCACTCGATCTGGCTGTTCTATCAAACTTGCTCTTTTCAGGGGTTATTAATGATAAGGGTGGTTTTAAAGGAATGTCTGAGAACTTAGATTTTTTTTTTAACATACAAAATTCAAAAGCTTTACTCAAAGGGAGAGGAGAGTTTCCATTAGCTTTTGTTTTGATACAGGGTTTCACTATGTAGACCAGGCTGGCCTTGAGTTCACAGAGATATCCCTATCTCTGCCTCCCAAGAGCTGGGATTAAAGGTGGATAAAGGATAAAGATGGATTAACAACAACAGCACTAATAAATACTGTCTAGTTACTTTCTTTAAAAAATTCAAAACACTTCATTTTCTTTTAAAACCATTCAGAGATATTTACGTTCCAATGATACCTTATCAAATATGGTTCCTATGAGTTTTATTTCCTTAGAAATATTTAATCCTGAAAATAATCTTAGGAGGTAGGCAGAGAAAATATCCCATTATTATTCCCATTTTACCGACAATGAAACAAAACAACAAAAACAAAACAAAAGTTAGATTGTAAAACTTCGGGATCTAGAAAATTTAGGGTTAAGATCTTGAACCTTTGCAACTCTGGGACAGCATTATTTACAGTGTATACTGAGAAACGTCAAGCCAGGAGTCAGTACTGCTGATGAATATTTAACAGCCTCTTTCTCCAGCATTAAGGGGTGTGGTTTTTTAACTCCTGCTCATTTGCTGCACGATCACAACGTGAAAAGCAGGTAAACTGGCTCCCCACACTGTTGCAGCATATTTGATAACACTGTGAGCCCCGACATTGTGTTATTACTGGAAAAACAAAACAAAACAACAACAAAAAGCCAGTTTCTAGCTGTGCCTTTAAGCTCAGCCCTTAGCACACGCCTTTAATCCCTCTTGCTGGAATACAGACACACCATTAGTATACTACTTTAATCCTTAACAATGAAGGTAAAGTTAGTTTGTAGAAAGAAGCACTCATGTTTGAAAGTGATGTCTAATTGAGTGGCAGACAAAGCGATGAGTCAGTGAAAGATTTGACAGAATAGGATATGCCCAACTCTCACAAGAGAGAACAGGGAAGCTACTTGAGGGCTTCTACAGTGCAGAAAGAGCAGGTAGTTTTACTGGGACAATTTTACAGAGACAGGCTGCAGAGAACAAGCTATACACAGGTGAAGACAGAATGAGCCAGAGAATGAGGAGACAGATTAGAACAGACCCCCAGAATTAGTTTGAGGCCAAGTAGATAAGTCAGTCAGAGGTCTGGAGAGAAGACAGATTAAAGCAGTCAGCTGGAAGAGTTTAAGCCAGAAGAGCTGAGTTGAACCAGTTAGAGTCCAGAGCTCAAAAAGAATAAAAAACAGTGAGCTTATTCAGCAGTAAGTCTCAGAAGCTGAAAACATTCTAGGCCTAGATAAGATTGTATGGAGGCTAGAAGCTTCCAGGACTAGGCCCAAGTTAGCAGAGTGAGGCAGTAAGCCTCGGGGATAACAATTACATCGGGAGAATAAAAGATACTTCTACACCACACATTCACCCTTCACTTGTGGGGGGACCTGGATGAAGCACTGCACATACAAAGGTGAACTACACCCACTTTCCATGTGAGGCATTCAGGTTTCCGCAGAGCTTCAGTGTCATATTCCAGTTGGTCAGGACTGACCTAGTGGCTGTCTGTAATGACCTAACTCCACATAGGCCAGAGTGTTTCCCATTTCCCCCTCGATCCCTCTCCCTGCACAGTCTCAGACAACCAATTACTACAATAGTGCAAAGCTGAAAACTTACTGGGTATTGCAGGTCAACAAATACTAAGTATGCAAGCTCCAGAAATGGGAAAATGGGGCAGCAGCTGGACTACCAGTGAACCACAGAGAGGGTGTTTCTGTTTTCATTGATAATGCTGATAAGTGGGGCACAGTCAGGTACCTCTGACTTCACTGTCTAGGAAAAAAAAAATTCCTATCCTTCCAGTTTTCAGAGTACCTGAAGCAGAGCAAGAAGTGTTGCGCATAGAATCATGACAATTTACAATACCTCCCAGAATCTAAATAGCTGGCACTTCCTGCTCTGAGCAGTTTCAAATACTGGGAGATTGGACTTATAGGGTTATCAGTGTCCTGGAAGATTCCTGGGCAGTGACTGTGAATACGGACAGCTGTTCAGCCTTCGTGTGTGTGTCTGTGTGTGTGTGTGTGTGTGTGTGTGTGTGTGTGTGTGTGTATGCGCGCGTGCACGCGAGCACGCAGAGCAAGCTGTCACCTTCCTACAATCCTTCACTGTCCTCTTGTCTTTTAATTCCTTTTCCTTAAAAAAATGAACAACACAAGCATGTGGTAAATATGTTTCCATTTTCCACCAGGAATGCAGACAGGGACAACTTCCCTTTCTCTTCTCTCATCCTCTCCAGCTCCACCTCCTCCCCCACCCCACATGACTTCATCCCTATGCAGAGAGGACACCAGCTGCAGGGAGGGTCTGCCTGCACCAAGTGGGATCATTACCACCATTAGTAATGCCAAGAAGCCCAGACGGTCCTGCCGACATGTGCAATGTGTTACGGCTCTGTGGTCTCCCCATATTCACAACAGAGCTGCTGTCTGGAATTGTGAAGGCTTTGCCTTCCTAAAACACGTTACAAAAGAACACCCAGATATTTCTTAACAAATCAATCAGCCACCACCTGGGCAATGAGAAACCCACAAACCTGGTCACACAGCCTCACAAGGCTTAAGGGGATCCAATCACTTCAACTACAAAAAATGAAAACCCTTGATTTTTCAGGAGAATAATAGGAGGTTGTCTCCAAGAGGAGAGCTGCATGGAAAATAGAAATGAGGAAAAAATGAGTATAGACAGCTATAGCGGAAGCTGATGCCTTTGTGTCACTTCTTACAGAGCCATGTGCATTCGTTAACACTCCTTACTAGAGTGCCATTGCTGTTAGTCAGTGCCATCTTAGTCCACAGACGAAGCGCTAGGATCCTGCTAAGTGTTTTGATAATTACTATACACCAAGCACTTAGTACTAGCAGGACTGAAGGTTGTCTTCTCTAAGGACTGCTCACAACCTTTTTTTGCACAGACAGATACTATTTCAAATTCACCATTGAGGAGGTTTTCTGAGCCCTCTTAGAGGCAGGACCTCTTCCTAAGCACATCCATACTCACGTCTAAATATATCTAAGCTGCTCCCAACTTAGGTTGCAACCTAGACATACATCCTGAGCTCTGGACTGTCTTTACAGTGGCTTTGGGATGCCTCTACTTGTGTATTCAACATACTGAATGCAGGAACACTGTTCAGATGCTCAGATGTGAATTCTCCCCTCTGAAGTACCACTTTCCTACTTTGCAGTGTTACAAGCCAGAGAGGAAGAAAGTGCTCCAACAGTGCCTTCCAGCTGTCTTGGATCCACCCACTTGATGAGATACAATGAGAAGAATTTACATACCCCAAATATTTTTCAGTTCGTATGGTGGCTCACCCTATACAAAATGTAGCCTAGTATCCAGCTTCTCAGAAGGCAGGGATGACTTCAGTTCATGAGTTAAGATCCCATCCCGTACAATGAGAACCTGAAACGGTCTTGTGCATGTTTCTGTGTATGTAATTTAACTCAAATGGCTAATCATTGCTATTAGAGAAGACCAAAATCCTTGCCCATGTCTACACTGACTTGCTAAATAGATCTTTCCACTTTCCTCTCATTCAGGGGCTCCAGTCTCTGAGCTCCTTTGTTGACCCAGGTCCTCTCCTGCACTAGTGCCTTAGAATAGGCTTTCCTACAACCTAGGGAGCTCTTTCCCGCTATGCTTGGCTGGCACTTGTCCACTGTGAGAGCCTTAACTTAACTATCACTCACAAAATAGCCTTCTCTGCCTCTCGACTCAGGTTTCTCCCATTTCTTCTTTCTGACACCTATATATTTGAAATGCTCACATAACCTCTATTAAAGGCTGGATTTATATACCTTGCCCGACCAAATAACAACTTAATGAGGACAAAGACCAAGATTCTGTTGCATCCATTATGTTTGGCATACGTGAAGTGCTCAGTCAGCAGTTGTTGTATCATTAGCGAAATCTGTTCAATGTCATAGGATTTGAATAAAAGCCTTAGCTTCTTTCCATTTGTTCTGTTGATGTAGTCATGGGCTCTCCAGGATCTTGCTATGTTGAACGCAAAGGGGATTCCTGGGTCTCTGGAGTACAAGTATGAAAGCTAGACTCACCATGCCCAGCAAGGTTTCCCACCCATCCCCCCGCTCCCTAAACACATTCCTTTCTAAACTTTTAAAGCAAGTGAGTTCTATAAGCTTTAGGGATGTGAATTTCTGAAGTCTCCAAGTTCTTCCGCACCCATGTGCTTGGAGACTAAGATGGATAAAAGGAGCAGAGATGGGTTGGTAGACGGGGCAGGGAACCCATCTCCTACGGCCCAACGTGACATGGCTGGCATCTATTGGCCTGCATGGTAGTCCAGTGGAGAAATGCAGTGAGTATGGATGAGAGAAAGGAGTAGTAGTTCTCAGCCTATGGGTCTTGATCCCTTCATAGAGGTCTCCTAAGGCCATGGGGAAACACGAATATTAGATTAGATTTGTACAGTTATGAAGTAGCAACAAAAATAACTTTATATTTGGGGGGGGGTCACTGCAACATGAGGAACTGTGTTTAAGGGTCACAGCATTAGGAAAGTTGAGGACTACTGCCTTAGAGTTTGCTGAGCAGCAATAAACCTGAACGAAATGAGAGTCAGGAACTAAGTAGACAATTTGCAGCAAGGATGTGGAGGATGCTTTTGCTAAAATGTATAGACTCTCACTTGGGCCTGCAGATGTCCAGTGACTAAAAGCACTTCCCTGCAGTTGGCCTCTGTGGCCATTGGTTTGTGTCACTCTCTTCTGACCGTTTTGGATTCCACAGAGCCACAGATCTGATAGGCACATCAATGGTTTTGACATTAACAGAGGCTACCTCATTCACCAGCCGAGTATTTCTTACAGCTTCGGTCTGACCCAGGGCCACTCGTCTATGCATGCTTCTGATCCTCTACTTCAGCCCTTTTATGTACGTCCTGGGAGCTAACGTCAGTAACGTAGAAGGCATGGCAGAGGAAGCTAGTCCTTTGCCTTCTCACTACAGCCTGATCGGTTGACTGTCCTCCTTGCCTTTAATATTTCCATCTCATTATTGGCATCTTGGGATTACTTGGTGGTACCTGTGGAATTCCTAGAGCTGGGATGTTTGCCATAAAACTCTTGTAATAAAAATCTTTATGTAATCTAACTGTAAGGAACACAAGCAGAGGGATTTTGAAAAGAAAATAACAAATCTTTCAAAATGGAAAACAGTGTACTAGTCCCTACCTCCCGTGTGTGTGTGTGTGTGTGTGTGTGTGTGTGTGTGTGTGTGTGTGTACACCAGCACACTGGGTGGGTGGGGTGAGGGAGGATAGAGGAAAGAATAGACTGTTAAAAATGCTTGAAACAACGTTTCTCTAGGCTGTGAGGACCAGAAAGTACTTATTTTTGATTTGAGACCCAGGACCTCTCTTCCATCATTATAACTGGCCATCATCCACTGGGTGGTCTGTCACTGATCTCCAGGCCAGGCTGTGGCGACAAGCACACGGGGCATGGCCAGCACAGGTTCTGCTGCTCCTCGTCCTCCTTGTTCTGTTCTGTCAGGTCTTGCTACTGAAGTACAGGCTTCACATTTTTCTGTGGTGAATGTAGACTTGTGACACTTGTCCCAGTTCTCAAGGCCTGGGGACTCTGGCTCGGTTTCTCATCTTCAGTCCATTTCTTTCCTTGAACTGTCCTCAGGAAACACTCATGTGTAAGTCACTTTAAAAGGTTTATTTCTCATGTTTCAATCCCTTTGTGTGGATGAAATGGTAATATAGTAACTGGGTTATGAACTATTTGGCAAAAGGAAAAAAAACTGTTTTTGATATTTTCTCCATAAAAGGAAATAAAATTCTTCAGTGCATTTAGTATCACCCAGCAGTGTTAGTAATGCATGATTATGTAATCTGGCTAACAGTGTCTAAACCACACACAAATTATCAATTTTCAAAGATTTAAAATAAAATAGGGTGCCTTAACATTTTCAATTGGTAGGCCAGAGGTGAACATGGATCTGGCAGTATCTGGAGATATAGGCTAATATTTCATTACAGTCATGGTGCTTACTGGCTGACAATAGAGACATCATATCTATTACTAGCTATTGTTACTGGCTGGTTTTCTCACTATATATATATATATATATATATAATTTTTTAAAGAAGGCTCACTGTGAGTAGGCATTTATAGCACTGAGTGCTATAATTATTAAAATTTTCTTCATAACATGACTGTTAGGAGTCTGGGGTTTTCCTAATTTTGATGCTAATCCCACCCAACCTTCCACCCCCACTGTCATAATTTTGGACCTTGAATATGTAGTAATAACTATATTTAAAGGCAATGTTCTAGGGTTTCTATCAATCTCATAATATTTTAAAGGTCAGAGATTTTCACCTTATACTCAAAGCATTCAAAGGGGAAGAGAAAGGAGACCTGCTATGAACTGGAAGAAAACCTATGTGAACTGGAAGAAGAGTCTTGGCTCAGACAACAGAGGAAAGAGAGGAAGGGGCTGCTGCAGTTCCCACTTACATAGGCTGAGCTATTACAGGCTGGGCCTCCCTAGCAAAAAAATACAAATTTGCAGTCAGGGACAACATGTGGCAAACAGAAGGATAAAAAAAAGATACTGAGAGGAATCAATGCACAAACTGAGCTTTCTTTTCTCTGATGTTATACTTTAAAATATCACGGAGTTTAAAATCGTGTTACGAAGTCATAAGATACTGTCCCTGCTCCCTTCCCCCGCCAGTCTGTGTGAACTCGCAAGCCGTCCCCAAACCAACTACATATAACTAATTGTATTTTCTTGGGAAGGCAATTGTTGACTAATGAATCATCTTTCCTGTAATTTTTATTTTTTTGTAACCTTAGTTTGGCTAAACTCCCTGGCATTCCTCTTGAGGCGTGTAATGGAAAATCTGACCTCACACTTTTGGCTTTTTTTGTAACATCACAAAACACTGATATAACAGGGCTACAAAAAAAGGAGCCTAGAGATGAAGGGATGCAAGGAAGACAAGCTCAGTGTGAAAGGAACAAAGATACGTTAAATCATCTGGAAAGTAAATATTTAGGTTCCCAGACGCGAGGTTACATCTATCTTCAAGAACAGATCGTTTGTTACAGCTTAGGATGTCACAGTGTTTCCATCACAGCAGGCTTTTCTAAGGATTGTAAACCAGCCATAAAAAGCCACTCTCCAAATTAACTTGGAACACAGGCAGAACATTTTGTAGATCCCAGAATTTGTTTCAAAATGGTGATTTTTGGGTGGGGCGGTCAGAGGGGAAAGGTGTCAGGAAGTGACTTCTTGCATGTAGCCACATCTGAGCTGAAATAAAACGTTGGCAACCAGCCTTGTGTGATCATATCCCACTGTCTAAGGAAAACAGAACCGGTCATACAGAGCCTGCTCTCTAACTGGGACGCTTCGGATTGTCAGTGGAGACATGTTTTCTACAAAAGCCACAGCAGAACGAATGAAGTGGTTATGAACACTATGTTTTTCTTTTTAAAACTATTATGTCTTCCTTTCCTAGGTCAAAAAGGCATTTCTTCCAGTGTAGAGCCCAGACTTGAAGGGATGACACTCTAGGCACTGATCCCAAGTTGATCCCTCTATAGCCCAACAATCCTACAACCAATCCTACGATCCCACAACTAGGTCTTGATGGGCAGATTCCCACATGGCTGCCAGCACCATCTTATTACAAATGTCACAACCTCAGGTAGGGGACATACTATTCAGCCCAATTAGACACCTAATTAGGGTGTTTCATTCAAACAACAATGGCTTATGTGTGCACTGTTAACCCAGATAGTGTCCAGGGGCTGTCAAGATGAATATTCAAGGCAGTATTTAGTGCATTATTCACTTGGATGTTGAATTCACCTTAAAGAAAAGGAAAGGATAAGAGCAGGCAGAGAGAAGTCCCAAGGAGTCACTCATTAGTTACTCAGGCTGTGCGCAAACCATGCAGATGTTTCCCAACGCTACCAAAACTATCCCCAAGGAAGCTACGGTCACATCTGTGCACTCTACCACATTAAAATGAAATGCTGTTTACGGAAATGATACAAATGATTCTTAGGAGACAGGGCTTTCATTTATTGTGTACAGGCTGAGTGCTTAGCAGACTAATTAATGAGTCTTTTGAAAGAGGAAGTTAAACAGGAGAACCATGAAATATGCAAATGGACTACAGAGATTTGTCTTGACTTAGTTTTATTGCAGATGATTTCCCGGGTCAGAGACTGTCTTGGGTTTGCACTTTTCATCAACTTTGGTGAGGGGCAGGAAGAAAAGGAACATTCAGACAGTCCAAAGAGGTTCTAGTTGTCCAGCCATAAAAAGGATGTGGACAGATAAAGTTGCTGGCTACAAAGAAAGCTATCGGGAAGAAATTTATCATGTCTTGTTTAATATTCTACTCAAAAATGAAGGTCTGAGATCTAGGCTCAAGAATGATTTGAAGAATATCAACCTTAGGGAAGCTACGCTTCTAGAGTCTACCGGATACCTAAGGCTTTCCTGAGATACTTCTGCCACTCCAAATTTTAGCAATATTGAATCTCATGGTATTTAATTTGGAATATGTTTAATTTTTCTATTTCCTATGAAATCTTAATCTGTATTAACTGAATTAGATAGAATGTATGATGTTTTTCAGCACTATAGTGAAAGCAAAGAGAAGCTCTGTGTTGGATGAACCATAATTTTAGGACAGTAATTTCCATAGAATTAAACACCAGCGAAAGCCAAGCCTTGCACAGAACTGTATTCACGGCTTCTTAGAAAGCTGAAGCAAAGGACCGCAAGGCTAAGGCCAGCCTGTGTAGCTCAGCAAGTCCCCACAATACAAACAGAACAGCGAGAAGTATAATACCTTGTGTGTTATATGCATTAAATTTATAGGTATTAACAATATCTATTAATGATAAAAGTAATAAATTTGCCTCCTGAACTTGAGAGGCACGAGGACTGCTATGAGTTTCAGTCCATCCTAAGCTATAGTGTGATACCCTGTCTTAAAAAGGCAAAAAAGAAAAAAAAAAGGAAAATGTCTTAACACCAAATTCTAATTTCGGTGGGAGAGCATTTTCATGTGTATGGTTTCAGAGCCTATCTGATACATTCAGTGCACACTTCCACATCTCTGTTCATCACTGAAAGAAGCCAGGATAGGAACTCAAACAGGATAGGAACCTGGAGGCAGGAGCTGATGCAGAGGAGTGCTGTTTACAGGCTTGCTCCCATGGCTTGCTCAGTCTGCTTTCTAATAGAACCCAGGCCACCAACCAAGGGATGGTCCCTCCCTACCAATCAATAATTTAGAAAATGCCTTACAGGCCTGACTATAACTCTATCTATGGAGATGCTTTCTCAGTTGAAGCTCTCTCCTCTCCAATGACTCTAGTTTATGTTAAGTAGACATAAAAATAGCCAGCTCAATACATGTAAAACAAATACGCATTTATTTCTTTCCCCTCTATGATGCCAAAACTGCATAATATACTGTAGATACCATATTCTACACTGTGAATTCAGGACTTAACAATATACCTGGATAATCTTTTTATGACTGTACACAAAGAGCTTTCTTCTAGTCTGATTACATTGGGATATACCTTGTTTATTTAACCAGCCCTGATATTACATGCAATGTCTATTAAATCAAACAGTAAGCAGTTACAAACTGCCAGATTACTTCCCCCTATTTCTACTTCCTACTCCAATTCTCTGTGAAAAGCCAAACAGTGAGGGAAATGTGAAAAACAGGGATTTGTCTAGCCAGATTTTGGAGAATTGCATGCTTTTTCTTCTTTGTCATTAGTAAAACAACATTCTTTTGGATTGTCTTGGTATTAGGGACTCCCCAGTCCACTACTGTTCATATTCCCACATTAGTTATATTTTTATTATGAGGAAAAGAGATGAAAGAAAACCCAATGATCTGAGGCTCGATGTGCAGAGGGAGCTGGTTTAAGATCAACTTCTTGTGACTGAGAAGCCGCTCAAATGACACAGGGTGTTGGCGCCATTTATCATCAGCATCAGCACAAAGCTCTGAAACACACACACACACACACACACACACACACACACACACACACCCTTTTAGACAGATGGATTCAGATTAGACATACAACACAGGTGTGCTTTGGCAATGTATAGACAGTTGGGAACTTGGTTTCTGACACACTTATACATTTTGTAATTTGAATATGAAGACTGTTAATGGATGTCTCTCTGCTGAGGGAATAGAAATTGCTCTCTAATTCTTGTCTATGGATGCTTTTCAGATTTCTCCTGAGTTGGCTTTACAGTGAAGGTAACTTAAATGTGTGTTTGCTCTTTTAGACTATTTTCAATAATTAAAAAAATAACTCTCAGCTTCAAAGTTGGAGGCAGGGTACTAAATTAGTTGAGTCTTTCCCTATACTTGCCAAACTCTTACAGTTTATTTTCTTTCAACATATACACATTGCTTTTTTAAAGAAACCATCTGAGTAAGTTGCAGAGATCATGTGCCTTTGTCCCTAAGTAAGTCACAGTTTGTTTCCTAAGAACACAGAGAGAGGGTCACTTACTGATGTGTTCTTCCCAGAAGCCCATAGAGAGGGTGCTGAGATGAGATGGAACCACTCGGATTCGGTCAGTTTTTTTAAGAGGCACTAAAGTTTTCTGTCTAGAGTAGGTCAATCCTCCAAGACTGCAATTAGTTCCCATCAGAGTGGGATACTGTAGTAAGCAGGCCTGCTTTCTATTTTATGATATACTTCTGATATACCTTTGGTTTACAATTGTCTCTTTAGTACTAAATTGTGTACTTTAGTGAGACCTGTTTCTCAGTTCATAACATCAATATGCACATGACTCAGTTTGTCCTCATGCCAGTGCCAGTAGTCACTTAGTTAAGAGGTCACTGGTAGGTTCTTTATCCCAAAGCTATTCCCAGGAAACTTCCTGACATCCTGGCATGAGAAGTGTCCCAAATTCATGTGATTTTCCTCATTATCCATGGAGTCAGCTATTTCTGCAACAATCCCTAGGCCCTCGTCTAGGAAGTGAGACTTAGAAGCTACATAGGCTTCTGATGCTGTATAGGCTCATGTTTATAAGGTAGCAAGTCCCTCTTAACAGACAGGGCTAGAAAATTTTCATGTTTTAATATGCTGTCACAAAATCGGATTCAAGGACTATTCTACAAAATAATTTATTTTAACTTAGGTTTGTGGTGTATGCAGCCACATTTACAGAGGTTTTAGGTTTTGATTCTTTGTTACAACAGACATGCTATCGCACTGACTGCTAAATGCAATTAATTACTGCAGACAGCTCTGACAGGATCCCAAGAACAGGATCATATCCCACATCTGTCTTCTTTTTCATTCTCAAAGCCTAACAAACTTCAAATTTCACAACAGACAATCCATAGAAATTTTGAGTCTGAGACCCACTTCCAAAGAATCCAGTCTGGAATAAAGAAGTTCAGACATTATAAAGGTGGCCATGACAAGGTGACAGCCATAGCTGGATGTATTAGTCACGTTTCATCATGTGACAACACAGAAACTGCTAAAATCAGGAAAACCAGACACACATACTCTAACAGGAAGCTTTATTCACATCAGGTGACACAGAAGCAGAGGTACGAGTTCATCAGCAGCTCAAAGGGTTTTTGCAGAAGAGCAGAGGACTCATGGAGGATCTCATGGGTTTTCAGTATGATAGTTTAGAACCTCCCATAGCATCTAAAACTAATAGGTCATTCTTACAGTGGTCTTTAGATAATAGCTGCAGCGCTCCAGCACACACCAGTACAGCGTTTGTGCCCCGTCAAACCTCTGACTCTTTCTTCTAAAAGGCCATTTTAATCATTTTTGCAGCAGGATGCTGCGTGTTTCTACTGCTCTTGAAATAGCTACTGCATCATTTGTCATGACCAACTTCTCCTGGTGATTGATGACCATTTTAGTCATTCCATTTGGACCATATGCTGGATGAATGCTTCAGGCATGCTCTTTACAAACATGTATATTTCTACACTCAGCCTTTTCTGATGCTCAAAAATATCCTGCTCCCTGTTTGAACACCTGGGCAAAGGCCAGGGCCTTAGGGATGAGGGATAGGTAGCCTGCAAGAAGGCACTCACCTGTCAGTTTAGAAGACTGAAAGGAAGCAAAGAATACCCTTCTGGGGTTCATTGTTTTAGTGCTTTTGGTCTAAGGGACTTGAAAATGTCCACAGATTTAATTATTCAACAGACTGGTCTAATCACCTTAGAAAGCACGAATCTGGCATGAATATGGATCTGAGATATCAGTCAGCCTATACAAATAGAGTACAATGTCAACCTCTGGACCCTCTCGGGGGCTCTTAATGACTACATGAAGATGGTTTTTCTTGACACGCCAAGTCATTGCCTCATATTTAATGACCAGGAGTCAAAATGTTCAAATAGAAAAGCATAAAATTGCAGTCCTGAACCCCCTGCTCTGGGAGAAACCATGTTAAGTAAATACACTTGTGTGTGTGCACTGCTCGAATGCAAGCAGCCTTCTGTTGCAGAAAGCCTTGTAAGCAAGCGCTGCCACCCTGCCCCCCAACGCCCAGTTGTGAAGGCCGACGCTGACATTCTTTATCAGTGTCATCTTTAAAAAGCCTCATTTGAATTATGAGTGTTTCTGTACCACAAATCTGAGCTTGCTGTCTTACGTAAATAGTAGACATTTTCTGTCAAATTTAAAAAAAAATGTGTCTGCTCAGTTTTACTGATAAGGAAACGTTCATAAGTGAGCAAAAGAAGTCAGTTCAGACAGGCGCTGAGGCCATGCATGACCCGTCTGTTATTCAGAATCTTTGGGGTTATTCATCTACGTGATGGCCTCTAACCCAAAGTCAACTTGAGAGGTGAATTGCTTGTTTAAGTCAGGGAGAAGATGTAGTGGATTCTTTCCATGACGTCTGAGCACAGTAAGAACACTACCATGAAGCAGCCTGTACATTGTGAAGAAAGAAGGAGCTGGTAATCCCCTGCATCTGCCCTGAGAACACACTCTCTCCAAACAGAAGGTGGTGCATCAGCACAGCCTTGTCTCTTGGCTGCAGCTTTGATTTTTCCCCCACTTCCTCTGAATTACTGGTTATATTTTTGGGATTATCTAGAAAAATCAGTGTTCTGATGCTGATCGGGAAATTATCTCCCCATGGGGGCCTGTGTCTACCAAATTCAGTGGATGGTGATCAAACTTTACTTTTGCTTAAATGCAATAAAGAGTCATTAATATACGTGGGTAAGTAATGGCAATAATGCTTCTCCATGTTCATACTGTGTTTTCAAAGAAACATGGATGAACTAACATGCTTTATATATACAATGGCTGGCAAAAAAAAAATAGATAAAAAAAATAAAAAAAAAAAGGAAAAAGGAAAAAGAAAAAGAAAAAGAAAAAATGAACCAAAACCCTGGACTTTACTACTCAGTCATACACAAAACAGTCATTTCCCACCAAACTTCCATATCTCACTTGGAAGAAAATAAAATTATCTTTTGAGAGCAGCATATGGGATGCCTGACCGCTAAATCTTAAAAAGTAATTCATGAAAGAACAGCCTTAGGGAGGCAGGAATGGGGCTGGGTTTGCCTCTTAGTCAGTCATATAGCAGTTCTGTGTTTGATTTTGACTCTGGCCTCTCAGAGGCAGTTTATAAAATGTACCAAGCTCTCCAGTTCTCTGAAGTCTAAAAAGCACCTATCTTCACACCTGCTTTCTGGGTTACTGGGGAAGAGTGCAGTGTAGAGAAGTTACTGGGCAGTAAGCGTCCTGACACAGGCAAGTTCCAGAGTCGAAGCTAAGAATCCGAGACTTGCAGACAGCTTTTGCTGTGGGGTTTTACAATGTTGCAAGCATTAGTCACTAGCTTCAAGAAGATAACAGCACACTCTAAGAACTGCGATTTTCAAAGAGGATCTGGGACTGAGGGTTTCAGTGGAAGCTTTCCAGGGCAGCAGCTGCCAAGCTTGTGGGTTTTTCATTGGCTGCCACTTGATAGGGGGAAAAGCAGGAGGGTGAATTCTTTGAGGGCAAGTTCAGACAGTGAATAGTTCAAGGCTACAGGCTGCTAGGAAACTGGGGCCATCGAATGGACATAAAAACCACAAATGTTAAAGGCACAATTGGTTTGATTTTCTCCAAAGTTTTAACAGCTGAAACAATTCTCCTACTATATAACCATTATACTGAATAAAATTAATAACTATACAACAATGCTGTCCAGTAACATAACCGAGGCTAGCTTTTCCAATTAGCCTTTTTTTTGGGAAGAGGGAGTCGGGAGCAGGAAGACATGCTTTCTCATGGATAGCAATGCTGCAGTGTGGGCCTGGTCTCCTGGTCTCCTGGTCTCCTGGTCTCCTTCTCTTCCATCATTCTATGCGATGGAACCTCAGGTTTGGTTTCGTTTCTCCTACTAAGATTTTATTTATTTTGTATACATGATGCTTTCTCTGCATGTATACTACGTGCAAGTAGAGGACATTAAATGCCATTACAGATGGTTGTGAGCCACCATGTCGTTGCTGGGAATTGAACTTAGGACCTCTGGAAGAACAGTTAGCTCCCTTAACTGCTGAGCCGTCTCTCCAGCCACTCAGTTTTATTTTCTATAGGAGAGTCAGACCTACCTACCAAGACCATTGCAGGGGGTAGGAAAATAAGATAATAAATGTTACGTAGTAGCAGATGATAAATACTAAAAAAGTAAGCTGTCATTGGTGCCACACCTACTAAAGTTCCTGATACAAGCAGCTGCTTTTTACCATCTACATAATCATTATAGGTAACACACAAAACAAGAAAAACTGTATTCATCTGCCTGTAAATAATCAACACTATTTTTAGTAATCTTCTTTATGCTTTTGAATTTACAGGTTATTTATAACTTAAAGTTTATCATGATAGCCTTTATATCACAAAATAGGAATTTTGGGGGTGGGGGGAGTTCTATCGGTATGGCAGAAAACATTTTCTGTAAAAGCTTTATAATAGCTTCAACTTGATTTTACTAAAAGGGGGATATGGCTAGCAGGCTCCTCCTTGGCTCCTCCAGCCTTCCTGATGATTCACTGATAATGCATACCATCGGCTGCCATTCCTAATAAAACCCTCTGCTGGCTCTGCATACCTTATGGCAAGCTGTAAGTCATATGTCCTCTTCTCCCTTCTGCTTTTCTTCTTTATGGCCAGCTAAAACCTGTTTTTCATAAATCTTAAGAAAGTTAATCAAAGTAACCAGCCTTGGAATTTGACAGAGCACTAACCAAGATTACTTCAAATAGAATTGGGGAGCAAGGCACCGTCTTCTCCTGGCATCTGTATACCCAACAGTAGTTTCCCTACCACATTTAAGTCACCTGGGCTTCAGTTATCATGGGTATCGCCCTTTCCCCACCTCCATGAATCAATATCTACAGTTCCCCACACATTTCACTATTTAGCTCCCTGGAGCAGGGTTAGCAAGCAATGGCCAGTAGGCCAAATCAGTCCCAAACCTGTAGAGTCAATTGTAAGGATGACTTTTACATTTTGAAATAAGTTGAACATTTGGAAGACTCATGAAAAACAAGACTAACTTTTTGTGGCAACAAATGAAGTTTTATGAAGGCATAGCCATGCACGTTCATTTACATTGTGTCAGAGGCTGCTACGGTGGTGGAGTTTGGTGAGTGACTCACTGATGTAGGGCTAGCACAGACTGTAAGATAAACTGACGGTACACAGAAAAGGTTTGTTGGTGCTGCCCTAAATGGCCTTTCCGTGGAAGAGAAGCAAATGCCTGTGTCACACTGTCTTCCTGTCCTCTTGACTTCACTGTTCTGGTTGGTCAGGCTTGGGAAGGAAAGATTAGCTGGACGCTGGCAGCCGAATAAGACAACAAGAGAATGGCATGGGGACGAGAAGGTGAGGGTCTGAGTCTTCTTTAGACACTGCGCTTTTATGTTGACGCTGGTCTTTCTAGGCCTACAACCTAGCTTTTCCTTTGCTGGGGTTTCAACTTCTTCACCTTCGGAAAAAAAGAATCCTATACTCACTCACTAAATCATTATAATAAATATGCGATCCTATACTCACTCACTAGATCATTATAATAAATATGTGAAATCTTAGCATTATCTCCTCTTGTACTGTCAGTCTCAAGTCAACCCAAGATCTAAGGAAGGAGGGGGAGGAGGAGTTTGTAAACCTGCCCGGTATGCTGATTTAAAAACTAAAACCCACTAGTCTAAACCTATGAAGATAGCACTGTAATGTGACCATGTAATGATTAAAATGAATAATTCATTGCGGCCTCCACTGGAGAATGGGGCACTTACAGCAATGGCACTGAATTACTTAGCTTTTGGAAATTCCCCATCATGAAGATGTCATTTCAGCACATAGTTTAACAATGCTGATGTCCAGGAAAACACCATCCAAATTACAGCATGAAAACCATGATCTCAGACCCTAAAGGGCAGACAGTGAGAGGTGCTCGGGATCTTTTTCTGTTGCTGAGATTCACTCCATTGGTCAACAACAACCTGGATGAGGGAAAGGTTCATGTGGCTTACAGGTCACAGTCCATCATTAAGGTAAGCCAGGACAGGCGCTCAAGGCAAGAAGCTGGGAGCAGGAACTGATGCAGAGACCATGGAGGGGTGCTGCTCATTTGTTTGCTCTCTATGGGTGTATACAACCTAAGACCACCTGTGCAGCTGTGGCCCCACCCACAGGGAGCTGTGGCCCCGCCCACAGGGAGCTGTGGCCCCGCCCACAGGGAGCTGAGACAAAATGCCTACAGAATGGCCTACAGGCCAATCTGATGGAAGCAATTCCTCTACTGAGGTTCCTTCTTCCCAGGTGACTCCATTCTGTGTTAGCAGACATAAAATAACCAGTACAAGGCAGAACCAGGATGGGCAGCAGCATTTTGTGTTCAAAAAAAAAAAAAAACCTTATTTATATTCATATAGGCAAATGTATTTCTGGTCGAACTTTATATTTCATAAACTTTATAAATGTAGTATCAATCTACACATTTTCATCCTAGGCCAAGATTAGCTAGTTATATAGCTGCACAGCACATAGCTGACTTTAAAGACATTTCTACCTTCCCGAGTCAGGAAAGGTAAGCTTTTACCACACATGAGCTTGCTGTGGGAAGGATGGCTGACTGGCTTCATTATCACATATCTTTCATTGAGAATTATGAAATTATTTGTATTTTATGACAGGAAAACCAACAACTATTGGATACTGGTCTAATGTAGAAGGCTGGCTTTGGGCACTCAGGCCAGTCATGGCATAAGTGGTGACAGAGCTGAGGAGTGGGGTTTTGATTTTGGGGTCACAGTAGATTACTAAGAAGCTTTGGTACAATTAATGGGAAAGCACGTTTTAAGAAGAGTCAGTAGATAAAATATGTGTAAGCGAGAATTAAAAAATGTTTAAGTAGAGGGGAAAATTATTACTGTTTCGAATATGACCCAAACTCAACATTAGAGGTGGGAAAGTTCTTAGGGAGCCCAGAGTCCAGGTTTCTTTCCTGGAAAATCAACAGGTGCTTCAGGTCATTGCTTCCTGTCTTAGTCTTCAGCGGGTATGACAAATTCCACAAATTGGGCAGTTTAGAATAGAAACTTACACTTCTCCAGCTTCTGGAAGTGAAGAAGTCTCATATAAAGGGGCTAGCATCTACCAAGGGCCATCCTACTGTAACATCCTGGTAGAAGGTGGAAGTGCAGGACAGCATAGGAAATGAAAATTAAAACAAAAAGAGCAAACCCGTCCTGTCATCAAGAAGTCACCTGTGCAGAAACAGCATGCATCAACCTAAGTGCACAGTTGTGCAGGGAAGTTTTTACTCTAGTGTAATCCACACGCTAATGCTGAAGACAGAAAATAAAGAAGCAAATATGTACTATACTGGATCATGATAATGTGCTAAGGAGAGAGGCAAAGAAGAGGGGAGGGGATAGTCATGTGAACAGATGTGTCTAACAGAAGCCTACAGTGTCCACTGAAGCCTAGTCATCACTGAAAAGATGCCTTCGAGTGAAGGGTGAAGGGGTCAAGGGTCATGATGATACCTGGGGAAGAAGGAAGTTCAATGTCAGAGGTCATGAGGAGGGAATCAACTGGTGTATTGGAGAAAAAGACAGGAGGCCACTTGGCTGCAGAGTTGAGTAAGGCCAGAGTGTCTCACAGCTCACCAGGAGGCCTTCAGCTTTCAGGCTACTTGAGGCTGGGAGACCCTGGAGAGTTGTGAGCATAGGGCAACACGATCTGACTCAGCTCCAAGAGATCCCGACCCTGGGGAAGTAACCCTGAATGCACCGAGACAGTTACTGGAGCAGTCCTGGACAGAGGGAGTGGCAGTTTGACTCCAGCATCCCAGTAAAGACCCACAGGAAGTGATCACATTCTCAACAGAGTCTGAGGGCAGAACCAACAGGATTTCCTGGTGGATTAGACGTGGGTTTTGAAAGGAAGCAAGGAGTCAAAGACAACCTTAGGATTTCTGGCTTAAAGCAGGGAGATGGAAGAGGCCGTCCACCTGTGAAATCGGGTGTGATGAGATGACACAGCCTTCGAATTTCTCTCAAAGGAGTGTAAAATCCTGTCAACCACATAGGTGCATCTCTTCACATGACAAAAATAAGCAGGAGCAAAAAAGCCACTGGCCCTTTTGGATAGGACACAGGGCCTTGTTCCTTGTCTTATACCTGGCTTTCTAGGTGATAAACAGCAATTTTTACCTGTTTGATACCTGCACACAGTTGGAGTTTAGGTCCTGCCCCAAATTCTCCTGTGAATATTCACTGTGGAAAACAATTAACATCAACGTGGCCACAGATTTGACTAAACAAGGATAAGAGCGAGGCAACAGGAGGGAAGAACTGGTAAGAAGAGAGGGCAAGGGGCATGATTAAAAAAAAAAATTAACCTGCCCACTGTAGGATCAGGAAAGTTAGCATTTGGTGATTTCCTCAAAGTTATTAAATAAATATAAATGTCATCATCCCTCTGCCTCAGAGGTCTATGACTGTTAGAAGCTGGATTTAAGTCAACGAAAGCAGCCTCAGGCAATGTGGGTCTGCAGGCAGGCAAGAAAAATAGGCCCTCTGAGTAACTCGGGACAATTCCTCCACATGACTGCTCTCTTTATCTACGTGTGGTCACTGCAGACATGAGTGACAAATCTCATGTCCCCGGTTAACTGTCTAGGACAAAACATCAGAAGTGATTTAAAGAGAAGTATGTTATTTGGTAAGGTAGCTCCCTGTTATCTTATGGGGCATATGTTCCAAGATATCTCCCCTGCCCCTATCACAGATTGTAGGTATTACACCCCCTTCTTGAACACGCATATCTGTGCTGGTTAGTTTTTTTTATCAACTTAACACAAGTCAGAGTCACCTCAGAAGAGGATCCCTCAATAGGACTGTCCTGTGGGGTATTTAATTTTTTTGAATTAATTACTGATGTGAGAGGGCCCTGCCCACCGTGGACAGTACCACCTCAGGGCATATGGGCCTGGGTTGTTTAAGAAAACAAGCTGCAACAAAAAAATGGAGTAAGCCAGGAAGCAGTGTTCCTGCACTGCTTGAGTTCCTGCCCCCAAGCTTTTCTTAATGATGGGTTGCAACCTGTAAGTCTATTACTTGGTTTTGGGCAGTGTTTTATGATGGAAACAGAGAAGAATACTTAACATAATAAATATGTGAAATTTTAATTTGTAAATTAGTCAGACAAAGGAATTGACAACAGTCACAGAAAAAAAATAAGATGGTATAATGTGAGAAAAGTATTTAAAATGTATGAAATGTTTATTTCTGGAACTTTCCACTTACTAACTTTATACCATATCTGACTATAAATAATAAGCCTTACAAAGCAAAACTGCATTGTAAGAGATATTGCTATTATACTGAAAGTATGAGTTAGATAATTATCAAGAGCGATGCCTGGTGATGACTCCAACTGGCATTGCCACTTGCAGCCATCAGCCAGGATATCTCGGTGCTCTGGCAAAACCCGAGCGTAGGAGTCAGTCTATCCAGCCTGATCACTGACCAGCTTCTGACCCTGAACAAGCCATGTAACCACCCCAACTGCCATCTGGGTACTGAAATCAGTGTGGAGAATACAGAGTCAGGGACTTCCCAAATGGGCCTCCATTCACTCACTGCTTAACCTGGGACCCAGTCCACAGTGAGCCAGAGGGTCAGCTCTCCAGGGTGCCGGAGCACTTCCCACCCTCCCTGGGTAGTACTGTCCCTAAATCTGCTTGTGCCTCCTGGACTTGTTAGTGTAGTTACTGGCATATTTTATACTTTGGTGGAGTATGACGGTATAAGGTAGAAGTTGATCTCTATAAAAAGTGCCCCTCAGAGTGTGCAAAGAAGAGGAACAGTGTGTGTGTGTGTGTGTCTGTGTGGCCACAATCAGAATAATCCACGCATACATGAAAGTATGTATCGTAATAAAATTTATTACATATAACTTATATATAATCAACCCATTAAATACCATCTGGGAGCCTGATAAAAAAGAAAAGACTTACAAAGCTATTGATGCATTTCGAAAGGCAGGAAAAGTGCTTATAAAAAAAGTCCAGGGCCATTCTTGCTATAATCTTGTACCCCAAGAGCAAGAATTCAACAAAACTGAAATAAGAAACCATAGAAAATACAATCATTAAGATATAATAAATGTACGAAAAACGTTAGGAAATTGCAACCAGCAGACCTATAATTGAAGAAAAGGCCTTACCACAAAGAGTCTACCACACTGAGAAGAGGCATGGTGGACTTAGACAAGCCCCAGTTCATATGTGAAGCGAGACAAAATAGTCACCAGGACATGGAAGCTGCTCTCCAGGAAGGGGATGGACAGAGGAGGGTGGGCTTAGGGCTGTAGAGGAGGGGCAGAGGGTACATACTACTTTGATAGGCTGGCATATCTTTGCCTGCGTCAGCTAAAGGAAGCATGAGTTCACTTCTGTAGAGAATCATTTAGTTCCCACCAACTTGAAATTGCTTTAGTAGGGTAGAAGTTTTCGCCTGGCTCTCTGTTTTTTTCTGATAAAGTTACTCAATAAGTCACTTCAGGTAAATTCACCCCACTGTGAAGAGCAAAGAAAGCTTTGCTTTCCTGAGGATAAGATGCACAGAACGGAATAGTTATACGTAAAAATAATAGTTTTCAACGGCGAGACCAGGCCTGTAATTTTCTGCAGCACACTATGACATCATGGTTTATATGAGGCCAATTCCATAAATCAAGCCTTACCTAATTAGAGATTCTTCTGCAAATCTACATTATTAGAGCAAATAATTAAAACAGCCTAGGCAATAACGAAAGCCAGATCTGTTTACAGAAATGTTCTTTTTTACTCCCAAACTCTTAGTCTTCCTACCACTTACAGATCTTTCACATTTACTAAATTATAGACTCAGAGCGTTTTTTTAGTCTGACTTCACTTTCAAGGAATTCTTCAATTAACTTTACGTTGCTTTGAGCTGTTCATCCAACGAGAAAACAATCTGTGGTTTCTGACTCCTCTGCGTGCCAATGGCTGCCATCCATGTTTGACTTTCAGACACACTGTCTCTAGAGAGCCAGGCTCTGTTTGCATAAAGCCAGCCAGTTGTCATAGCATTTTGACAAGCACTATAGGAAAACAAAGAACAATATTCTGTTGTGGCTAAACTGGGAGAATTACCACTGCACTGGGGACACACATGACATCCACACCCAACCACCTGGCCTGGGACAGAAAGTAGCACATACTCCATTTTCACTGGACCTGGCCATCCTCAGGGACCTTTTCTTTACCCATTCCTTTCTTCACACCATCATCTTCTCTTAGGTGGTTAAAACATCTAAAACTCAAGGAAAGGGGCAGCTATAACAAGATGCCAGCGTGCCCGTGAGAAAGCTGCAAAGCAGCACTATGTGATCTCTGCAATGGCTACGGTGTTCCTACTGTCAGATCTTCAGCCAAATATGGAGTAATAAAAAAGCCTAAGCTCAGAGGCAGGACTTCAGTCCAAAGCCCTACAACACTCTCAGCCTCTGGTCTACCACCACAAGTCTTTTTGCCTCTTGCATTCACTGACATTTTTGAATAAGTGTAAATGACAACCGGCTGGAGAAAACCAAGGGAGCAATGGTGTTAGCAAATGACTGCCCGCTGAAGGAAAATCCTCACACGTGGACCTACCCCCCTGAGTTAGGAAGAACTGACTTTCCTTTTCTTGGGACCCGGGTTGTTCCAAGAGTTTCCGATCCTCTGGCAACTTGAGAAGCCAAGACTCACACACCAAGACTGAAAGATGAAGGTCTCTGGGAGACTCAGAGTGAGATGCATGTGCTATTCTTCCAAAATCCTGTCCAGTGCTGTCTGTAGTGAGGCGTGAAAGAGATGGCAGGCCTTTGCAAAGCAGTATAACAAATACTACGGCGGTGCCATGTCACATCAAGTCTGCAGGTAAAGTCAGAGGAACTAGGAGGATGCACAGCCAGGGGAAGCTCCAAGGCTGATGGTGGACTTGGCACTGGCCCTGCTGAGGCTGCCTCGGGAGGGATAGCAATGGAGACTGCTCATTCGCCTCCACACAGCACTCTGCTATAATACGGTGCTGCTGCTACTAAACCTGTAGGGTTTGTAGGATCAACAGGCCTGTAAGATTCCTAAGCACATCAGCTATTTTCACATCATTTTCCCATGGCCTGCCCTCTATTTTTGTTTAAAAGTTCTTGAGTTAAGTTTTGGTTTTAAGCTGCTGTAAATGTCTCATGGAAAAATAAGATGAATATATCAATGTTAGTCCATTCCTCTCTTCTCATTCCTCTGGTCCCTCCCCTCAGCTTTCCAGCCCAAAACAAAACAAAACAAAAGAATCAACAAGATTGGGGCTATTCCTCTTTTTTCCATCTGCATTAAAACAGACAAAGTTGAGGAGGCAGAAAGTTGCCTTGTGGTGGGGGGGTGTTAAAAGCCTGAGTTTGGATCCTCAGAACCCATGTAAAATCTGGATATGGTAGGCTGTGTCTGAAACCCCAACATTTCTACAGTGAGGTGGAGACAGGAAAATCTCCTCAAAACTTGTACAGCAACTAGGCAGGAAGATACCAGAGGAGTCTGATGACAGGTAAGATAGATGGATGGATGGATGGATGGATAGACAGACAGATAGGCTTGGCATGGTGGCACACACTTTTAACCCTAGTGCTTGAGAAGCAAATGTACTTGGATCTCTGTGACTTCCAGGTCAGCCTGGTCTACAAGGACAAGCCAGGACTACATAGAGATGTTGTCTTAAAAAATGAAGACCAAAACAAAATAATAAAATAAATTTAAAAACAAGCACATAAAAGGACAAAGTTCCACACAGTACTGAATTTCTTCTTTAACATGCAAATCATTGATTTTTTTTCTAATTTATAATTTCTTTAATAGTCACGCAGTGAATCTCCAAAATTCCCAGATATTCAATTTAGATCTTTAAGTCTACTCTAAGACCTTAAAAATACAAGCAGCCAAAATGTTCAATATAAAACTCACTGATACAACCAAGGCCCTGCTTCATGCAGTAGCAGTAGTCTTCCAGACTGAGGTCGTAATTCAGATCTTGCCTTAGATTCCCCATCCCGTCTTTGTTCTTTCAGACACTCCTATGTAAAACAGAACACTATAGAAGCTTTTGTCCCCATAAGGCAATTCTGAAATTCGGGGCAGGACTCCTTTTCTCTAGAATTCTTAATACTATGCATCCTTAGCCTGGTCTTAAGAGTGAAAGTGCTAAGGTATCAGCTCGGAAAATAATAACGAGCAAGGGAGACAGACAGATATGAAATTATGGAAATATACGGTTTTTTTTTTACCCCCAGACTTTTAGTCTTCATTTTATATATTTTAATGCATAAGGAGCAGTGTGTTACCAGGAACTTTCAACTCAAGTATGTTCAACAGTTCTGTTCGATGCTCCGAGAGGCAATGATGTCAGGAAAAAGGCATCCTTCAGTGTTGAGCGAAATAGCAATAAGCCGGGGAATTCTGCACTATGATTAGAGGTCTAGGCAAGCTTGAAATAGTGAGCACATTGGCTTTAAGAAAACCCCAAACCCGTTATCCCCTAATAAAATGGTCTTTGTAATGAACTAATAAAAAACGGCCACATAAATGTGCCTTTGAAAATTTTAAATTAGATCAATAAAAAACGAGCATATAGAATTCTAAGATCATGCTTTGAGCATTATGGTAATTCCCACTTTGTCTGATACGGCAAATATGAGAAGGGTTAAGGAAGACAGAGGAAGTCTGGAGGGATGTGGTGCGTAACTGTGGTCTAGATGCCATTAGCATGATTGCTGGGAGGAGCTAAAGTTTTTATGTAGCTTCTCTGCTGAGCTAAACATTTCAAACAGTTCTTTCTGTTCTACATAATGGACTGACTAAGTTGGACTTCTCTCTGTCATTCAATCCATTTCCAGAGCCATGTAATAGAACACATATTTGCAAGTGTCGACTTTTAATGAGAGACTATTTTATAAGGTCATATCATTTTAGTAAGGGCAAACACAGAAGGTAAAGAGAATGGTGGGCTTAGGAATTCATAATTATATAGAGAATCTAGGAAGAAAAAATGAAAAAAGAATTTACAAACAACAGAATGAATGGACCATCAGCTCTAAAGACATCTTCATAATCCTTACGTTTCTCCAAATTGTGTTCTCAAGTGGCTCAGCTCACATGTGGGGTGGGAGGGCCACTGAAAGTCTGAGGCCGGGCTTGTGGAAAACAGTAAATTCAAGGTCAGTCTGGGCTACAAGGTAAGACTACTGTCTCAGGAAAAAAAAAATGAATGTAAATACCTCTTCTGCATATTTTGCAATTAATTTTTAATGTATTATGAAGGCTGTCATAAAGAAACAGTAAGTCAAGTATTTTATAAAGCCTGCCAGGGTATGAGCACCATCCAAGGACAGTAAGGTCTGTGTTTCCTATAAAAACCTTAAATGAAGGAATCCTGACCAGCCTCTCACAGTTTATTTCTGTTTTTCTCTTGTCAGCAACTTATTTCCACAGTGCAGCGGGCTGTCCCGAGTAGATGTAACTACTGGCAGGAAAAGATAAATGGGTACAAGGAATTTTAGGTCTGGAATCAGGTATAGCATGCCATCTACATCTATTACAAAATAATAGAGACATCATAGGTTGAAAAGCAGAGAGAGAGAGACAGACAGAGAGAGAGAGAGAGAGAGAGAGAGAGAGAGAGAGAGAGAGAGAGAGAGAATGACAGATAGGAAGATACAGAAAAAATGGTTAGCAGGAATAGGGTTTTATAAAAAAGTCTTTTTGACTCCTTTACAATCATCATATACAACTTAGGTTATTGTCTGCTTAATGATTCTATTTCTTCATATACCCATCAAGGGCCTTTTTTATATCAGGCAGTGTGACAGATGCCTACAATCATACACACTTAAAAAAAAAACAGAAAAAGAAGAATATGGACATTCTGTCTTCTATTACATTTAACTTCAAACATTGTCAGTGTACTCTAGGTATTGTAAGTTATTGGTCTTGGAATTCTGCTATCAAAACGGGCTTAGTAGAGGCAGGAATCAATCGATCATTAGAGATGTACTGTGGAAAACTTGATATCAACTTACTGATTCTTGAGCTAACCACATGTCTGCCTTTTCTAAGGAGAGTCTGTCCAAGCTGCAGCTGAGCTAGCCTATGATAATCCTTTTAGGCGGCACAATGGACTTTCTGTTGAAGCATCACTCTTCTCCCAGGCTTCCCAATATTAAGGAAGATTCTTACTCTTCTTCTAAGAAACCTACATTTCTTAAAGGGCTCCTGACTCTGTTTATCATTAAGTTAGAAAGGTGGAGGGTCTTTGGATGGTCATTTCTTAGAAAACAAAAAAAATGTCTTATTTGGTTTGGGTTTATAATGATTATTGATGAGAAATTACATTCTCAGAAAGGAAAATAGGAAAAAAAACATTGAAATAATTTTTATAGGACATATCTAGAAGGCTTTATGGTTGGCAGAAGAGGATACTAAGATTTCTATTCAAGTATATAATCAACCCAAGTTCAGTTGTGTGGACTGTGGATTGCTTTATGAATAGTTTGAGTTAAAAGATAGTTTCATCCCTTGCTTTCCATATACTACATCACCACAGAGATTTTCATATAGTTCAACTTTAGGTCCATGCTAGCTGACATGGACACAAACAGCATATGAGAAAAGCATCATTTCATATCATGGCTGTCAGTCACAACAGGGGCTAAATGCAGAGGCTTGCTCTCCATGTCACGTGCATTTGTACCTGGGTTATCTAATCCGTCATCCATCTACTCATTCACTTCACATTCATTCATTCATTCATTCATTCATTCATTCATTCAAACATAGAACTTTTTGTTTCTTTTGAGACTGCATGTCCTTCCAATCCAGGGTGACTTGTAACTCCCTATGTAGTCCATAATGGCCTCAAATTTACAGACAATCTTCTTGCTTCAGCCTTCCATATACTAGAATTACATACAGGTGCTAACCACCACACACACAGAGCTAATCGTAGCACTTCTAGAACAATCATACTTGTCCTGTGTGCTCCTGGGACTTTGGAGACCTCAAAGAGTCTGTGGTTGAGAAAAGACTACCTCCTGTGCAAGAAGAGACTTGCTTCAACCACTAAGGTGATTCTCAACCTGCCAGTCACAACCTCTTGGGGGTGATCAAATGACCCTTTCACAGGGGACACCTAAGACCATCTGCATATCAGATATTTATATTACAATTTGTAGCAGTAGCAAAATTACTGTTACAAAATGCCAAAAAAAAAAAAATTATAACGTGATGGTTGGGTTACCACAACACAAGGAACAGTATTAAACGGCTACAGCATTAGGAAGGCTGAGAACCACTGCACTAAGTGTTTTAAGGCAAACATCAATCTATCACTGTTGCATCTAATTCTTGAAGGCTGTATTATTTACTCAGTTGGAGTCAGCGACAACATATGACAGTACTCAACAGTCTTGAATGATTTATAACTACACATTGCCAGATGCTGCAGACTACAAAATTCAGAACCCAGTAATGGGGAAGACTGGAAGGACTGAGGCATTGACTGCCCTCCTCATATTCTGAATCCTAACATTTACCAAATTAGCATCTAAAAGAAAATATGTGCTGCCAATCACGCAAGAGATACTTTGGGAAGGTGATGCCTGGAGGCAGGATGCCAGGTCTTGGTTGTGTATTACTCAGTAAAGCAGTAGGTATCTAGTTCTGGAAGCAGAGCACAAGTCCAGAAGTAGAACTATTGCTGGGATTTAGGACCTACCTACTTTTCAGAAATTGTACCAAACACAGACATCCTTCTTAATCCTGGAAAGATCCAGAATGAGCTGGCAGAGGCAACTGCTCTTCTTATGCATCCTACTCCACGGCTCACTCTAAGAGGCTTCGTCTCTATCACATACAGAACACAGCCCCACAGAATCTCCAAGCCTCGGAGCCTGGGTTTGTACTTTTGAAACCTGTCTTCTCTTCTGTCTCTGAAAGACTGTGCTTTAAGTGAATAGATATTCTAAGACAGACTATGATTCAATCCCTATTCCACAAGACACAGGATGTCTCATGTAACATGTACAGCAGCATTTTGAAGAATCTGAGGAATGCCAGATTCTTATCAGACACAAGCAGAAATCACTACTGTCAATTCGGTTTCAGACTCAGAAGGAAATCCAATCATTCATAAGAAAAAACTCTTCTGCTTCCTGCGGATCCAAGAGACAAAGCTGAGGACAATAGCTACAGACAGGTTTCTTTCAGAGCTGTGTTTTCATAGGCAAACACATGCAGTGCCATGCCTCTCCTTGCTCCCCATGGCCTCCTCACTTTCCTGTGATTGTCCCCGTTGCTTTCCACAGCGGAGTATATTACTCTGTAACGCTGTGTGGAAAAACAGACCGAGAAATCACAAAAGTGACAGTGGCCATCACGTGACACAGAGTAATACGTTACCAAGTGGCCAATCCCGTCAAATGAAGCATCACTCCAATCAGACGACTTACCTAAAAGTAAGAGACAGAAAACACAAGTAAGGACTTGGTATTACGTCTAACCCTCAGCACACTGAGACATGAAGGCATCCTAACAATGGGCAATGGAAAGAGACACACTACCCCAGGTGGGGAAACACCAATTCCTTTAGACCACAAAAGGCAAACAGGGCAAAATCAATGCATGGTGGGGCAAGCATTTTACTTTCAAAAGCATTTGGCTCTCAAATGGATTTGGAGTCTAGTTCTGACTGACTGACTGTGTGTGTGTGTGTGTGTGTGTGTGTGTGTGTGTGTGTGTGTGTGTGTAGTTAAAGGCCAGAGCTGAACTCTGTGAGTGTGTATTTATAGCACCTTTGTTTCTAAGACCCCTGGTTACTATTAAAGAGACTGCCAAAGCTGCAAGTTTCAAACTACCTTTGCCTTCTCAGACTCAAGGGAAAGGTGCCAGTACACCAAGCGCTACGGTAATTTCCTCTGTTGGTTTTCTTTCCCCTTAACACTTAGATGTTTTGGCTATTTGCTTTTTTATTTCCCAGAGTGAACAGTGATGTTCATGAAAGGTGCCAGATTAACAACCTGGGGAAATTAAGCGCCTGCTCTACGGATAGAAAATGTTCAATGTCTTGGAGGTGATGAAAGGTTCCCCTGTGCTGTGCTTGCCTATATTCTCTGGGCTGTGACCCACGACACCCCAGCCCTCCAGTCTTCATGGTCCATTAAGGTCGTCCCCTGCACAGGCTGCT
Source organism: Rhabdomys pumilio (assembly GCA_030674055.1). Classification (NCBI taxonomy): domain Eukaryota; kingdom Metazoa; phylum Chordata; class Mammalia; order Rodentia; family Muridae; genus Rhabdomys; species Rhabdomys pumilio. Next base: position 40,247,257 of record JANHMN010000011.1, read on the forward strand.
AACCAGGGCAGACAATCTAGTTTCTGCTTCACTGCTGTCATTAAGGTTAATATCACTAAGGTCTGATCCCTTAGGAATAATTTATATTTGCAGACAATTTGTTTCAGAACAACAGAAGAATAATTTGAACTCAAGACAGATCTCATATTCTTGGTAATATTCTAAGTATGGTAAATATCCATTAATTTGGCTTTCAACAGGAGCCAAAACTTTTGAGTGATCACACTGAAACTGGCCTTACCAAATTCAGTCACCTAAAATGAATTTGAGTTCTCCTTCCGAGACAGTTGAGTCTTTGAAAACCAGAGACTTAGTTCCTTTTCACTCTACTAAGCTTATTCATGAATTTTGTCATTTGTTAGTAATTACTGTAAAGGTTTGGTAGCTGTTATGACTAATGTTATGTTACATATAAAATTGGAAAATCTGTGCAAACAGAGAAAACGATCTCCTCCCTACACCTGCAGGTGCTCCAGGTTTGGGAATCGCTTTTGCTTGTGGTTGTTATCACAGCATCTCCTTCTTGACAAGGATATGCGATGGCTTGGCTTTAACTACTTGGATACCCAGCAACTATTTATTGGCCTCACCATGTTAGTTCTCCATGTGAAATCCAAGGGCCAGAGACAGACAAGCTGCTAGACCAGGGCTTCTAGTGGTAGGGCAAGCGAGTCTGGTGAACACATGCAAAGCATTAGTGGAACAACGCAGCACAACACTGAAGGCTGCTGACTAACAGACCATAATAACTCAGTGTTACTTAGAAAAATCACAGTATTAATCTCAGTTGTTCCCTGTCTCTGCCATTGTCCTTGCTGTCAAACACCACAACTCTGCGCAGCTCCAGTAGATTTCTATCTTAATGTGACCAGTACTTCCTCTAATTTCTAATCTCTAGCAGCACTGGGGAATGAGAATCCCAGGCTCCTGGTGACTCCAGCAAACACATGGTAATACTTAGAACGAGGGTGCTCTGCCTAAATCACATCGAGGAACCTTGGAAAATTTTAGTTTGGGAAACTTTGGCTTGTTCCCCCAACCCCCCAAGTCCCCCTTTGCCAGGCACAGGCTTTATCAAGTAAGGCCATACAGTATTAACACATTTGGCATTGGCTCAAGCCTACACTGTTGCTGGCAGGGGATCTAAAGGGAAAGGTGGAGCAATCACCTTTATCAAGAATGACCTTAATATTAGGGAAAGGCTCCTTCCTCCCCTCTGCTTCAGTAGCCTTACTCAAATCCTGAAACCCTGATGTGAGAGCAGAGATTATCTCCAAAAACAGCAGCAATTTATCGTAATTATGCTAGTACAAACATCAGGGAGGTGGAAAACATTGTGCCGACTTAGTAGTGGGTCACACCCTGTGTATAGGTCCCAGGCAAGGTTGTGCTAGGGAAATGAACCCAATCTAACCTAATTTCCAGGGACGTCTCAGTTTCCCATATCCCAGGACAATTAGAAACTAGTTAGAAAACTAATAACCAGATGCCATGCTATGTGATATAGGCACTGACAGAACTTCTTCCTTCCTTCCTCAATGGGCAGCTCTCTCTCTATGGTTTCTAATGTCACCTCTCAGTCCTATATCTCAATAAAAGCAGTCGAAACAACAAGGCACCGTCTCCCTAAACAACACTCTAGCTTCTATGCATGAAGTACTTGTCTGATTTAAAGCACGTGGACCGCTATTCTCATAGTACTGACAGCTACATAAGCTAAGGGTACTAGTGAAGGGGCCACCAACAGTCTTACTCAGCTGTGGATGCTGTGAAGTACAATAATGACCAGTGTGCCAAGATATGGCCACGGGTGCAAGAGTGAAATGAGGTAGCATGCTGACAGATTTGGGCTCCGCTCCACAGGAGAAAATATATGTATGGTACTGAGAATACGGAAAGGGACTCAGCTGGGAGCTCACAGGCTAATATCACTCTTGTAAACAAACACAGTCTGACGCTGCTCTTCAAATTCCTATCTCTGTACTCTTGGATTAGTACAGCTCTCAGATCTCGTGAGAGAAATGTGTGTGTGCAGTGCATGCTGGTCAGTTAAAGCACAAGAGAGGGAGTGTTAGTGGAATACGTAGCTACAAACGGACCATTTCTATTTATGCCTTCCCCTCATCTACAAGGCTCAGGGTCCATGTGAAAGAAAAGGATAAAAAGACAGCGAAGAGTCAGGGCTGAGGAATAGTATCTCCTGGACATGACACGATGCTTGCACTTATGAATTCTCAGCAACTTTGGCTGTCTGCACCTCATCAAACCAGTCAACATTCTAGCATGGGGTGGTGAGTGGATTTATGAGGAACTATGGACAACTAATGGCTTCGGGGAGAGGGGGTGCAGGGTAAGAGTAAATTTTTCTTTAACAGTGCAGTGGTAGGTAGGTAGACAGACCATACAAACTGGACAAAAAAAAAAAAAAAAGAGTTGTTGTTATTACATCTTTTTGAGTTGATCACCACTGGGGTCATATAAATCCCCAAATGCTACGAGCTATTGTTACTCTCCTCTTGGATACCTTCAAGAAGACTCAATTGCTGAAAACACCCATTTGAGTCATAATCATGAAGAAATCAAGTAGGTAGTGACCTGAATGACTCACCTCTACTGACTAGCTTTCACATTTCTGGAAAGTTCTAGGCACATTAGCAGGGCAAAAAAATATCATTGATCTCACCTAGCCACAAATTCTTCAATATACAAAACCAATCTGCTTGGCAAGATAGGCTTACTAGCATAACAGCGGCACTTAAGGATGGCTCCACTGTTATGGAGGCCACGAACCTGTGGCAAGATAGGCTGTAGAGGAAAGCTTAATACTATTATTCTGCAAAATGGACACAAAGTAATACCAAATGGCTTAATGTTATACCCACAGATCAGTGCATCTCTCAACCTTCATTAGACAAGTTCCTTCTTTTGTAAATGGAAATTAACCCAGAGACCCACAACTGGTTAACATGCAGAGAGTAAGAGACTTCGGCATGCTCAGCCCTAAACGGGGCATTTATAGTCACCCCTCCCTCGAAGGTTCAGGGATCTTCTCAGAGGAAGGGATGGAGAGATTGTAAGAGCCACAAACGATGGATGACTTTAAGGTAATAGTATTTTCTGAATACAACAGGGCATATAGATGAACATACGAACTAAAAAGCAAGCAAGCAAGCAAGCAAGCAAGCAAGCAAGCAAGCAAGCAAGCAAGCAAGCAAGCAAAAAACCTTGTGACCACATATACAATTCCTATGCAGTCTCAAACCAGACAAAGTCACTGGGGTGGGGAAGGTGGACATCTAGCCCCACCTTTAGCTGAGGAGCATTTGACAGCTGTGGGGAAAGGCATAGTCAGTTCTGTTTAATGCTGTGACCTGTGGTATTTAACCATGCTGCCTGGTATGCCTTACACTCAAGGGAAGCTGGTTAACACAAACTGGAATTAATGGAGAGGGTTGGGGAAGAGGGAGTCAGGGAAAAGGAGAGGCCGGGTGGGTAAGGAGGGGCATGGATCTGGAGTTAGTCAGTGGAGTGGGGGTGTGAATATAATAAAAATATACAAAATTCTCAAAAAATTAATGAACATGTTGGATTAAAAAGTAAATAAGAAACAAAATCACTTTGAGGATGGCCTTGAATTATGACTACACCAAAATCTGTGTAATTCCAGGGTCAGTTCTAGGCTGCTCAGTGCCAGCCACCCAACTGAGAATGGATTTGTGTCTCTGATGTTCTTCTTTATTACATAATAGAGTAAAATTAATTTAATTTTATATGGTGTGTGTGTGTGTGTATCTGTGTGTATGTGTGTGCGTGTATTTTGTGCATGTAGGAGCCTTAAGAGGTCAGAGGAGAAATTGGATCCCTTCAAATTAGACTTCCAGATAGTTGGGAGCCATGGTGCGTGCATGCAGGCAAAGATCCTCTGTAAGAGCAGGAAAGGAAACACTCTTAATTGCTGAGCCATCTCTCCAGCACTTGACAGACTTTTTTTTTCTTTGTTATTCGAGACAGGGTTTCTCTGTGTAGCCCTGGCTGTCCTGGAACTCACTCTGTAGACCAGGCTGGCCTCGAACTCAGAAATCCACCTGCCTCTGCCTTCCAAGTGCTGGGATTAAAGGCATGTGCTACCACTGCCGAGCTAGATTTTTGTTTTCTTAAATGACCTGGTTAATTTCTTCCTTCCCTCACCTTATGGTGTATGTGGAACTGGAGTGGGGCAGTGTTCAAGTACAGGTTACTAAAACTCCATAATTAACACAAAAATGATCTACTGCAAATCAGTTTTGTTTTTATGTCAATAAGGTTTGCTCTATGTAGTTTCCTAGTAAAATGGAAAGTTCAAGCCATAACGTATTTTCCTCACAATGAGTAAAAGGGAAACAGGACAGACTCAAATCACTGATGCCCATTGTTATACGGAGGAAATCAGAAAGCAGAGCAGCCTTCCCAGCTGAGAACAACCAGGTGACTGTTCTTCCAACTTCAAGCACCTACCAATGGGTAATAAAGTCCAAGGACAGAGAAAGAGCGCAGCAGAGAAAGTCACAGCACAAGCAGGTGTTGGGCTGATGCACAAACTGCCATGCAGAGCACTAAGCAAGCAGACAAATGCTCGAAGAACTATGAAGATGAACACATGGTGGAACAAGTCTGCAGAAACAAGACAAATACATTTACTTTATGTCCTCTACCATGTACCATACACAGAGTTCAATTAAAAGGGCCCTGGGTGGTGAAGTAAGCAAGCAGTCCCACACAATGCAGGATCCTACCCATCGAGAGGCTTGTTTATTTTGGCTGACATGCTGCAACTATTATTTTGCTTATCTGATTCAAAACATCATCAGGAACAGTTGCTCTTAGCTTTAATTTCTTAAACTTACGGAGAAAATTTTAAGTGTCTAAGGACCAAATGTAACCCAAGTTGAAGTTTTCTTACGGGAAGAACAGACATAAAATAAACAAGCTGGATTCTCATCATTCCAGAGCTGAGTTTTAATAATACACAATAAAAGAGGCAAAACAAAAACTCTGGGATTTGAATGATGACCTTCGTGGCTACAGAGAAGAGATACTTTCCTTGTATATATCTTTTAGAGGAGCCTTTGGAGCAGAAAATTACAGATGATCACCTCATAGAAAAGGCTGAAAGATAAGAAAGACTCAAGACTTAGCCATCTGTGGGTAGCAGTTACGGTAATTAGGGGGTCCTGGACATGTGGAAAAGTGGGTGTTGGCAAAGATACTCAAAAGGAGCATGTAACTCTTTCAGTCATAAAGAATTTTGGAAATTACTGAGGGAAATGACTTATGGAAAGGAGACAACCCAAAGACAAACATAAAAAGGATCCAAGCATGAGGTGAGGGAGAGCTAGTGGGAACAACATGTTTCTGTGGTTGTCTTCGAAGAAGGAGTAAACTGCGGCCACCCTCTCTGACTGCCTCCACCTCTAGAAGCCACTGTGCTCTCCAGGCTGCACAGCTGTCTGGCCCCAGCTGTTAGCTGGGGAGCTACAGCCTAAGGCATTCTGGCCCAATGCTGTAGGGTATCTTAGAATTTGCTTCTTTTTTTCTTATAAAAATTTCTATTTCTTGGTGGTGTCTTTTGTCTCTTTCTTACTACTCTCCACTCTGGTTCTGGGCATATGAGCTGTGATATGGGTCCTGGAGGCAGACAAGAATGGAACATGGCTGGGCTGGGGCAAAGGCACTGTGGTAGGAACTGGGTGCAGACTTCAGGCAAGTGGAACAAAGGTCCAGCCTGACATCATGATAACCTGTGTTCTTCATCCTTACCGTTCTTCCTCTCAGGACAGAAAAAAAACCTGAAGAAACATTAAACCTTTCCGAATGTATAACAACCTCCTTTCCCCCATACTCAAGTGCTTATAACTATTAACATTTGCATGTATTTTGTATTTAAATAAAAATTTAAGAATTTCTAGATATGTATTATAAATAACATCATTTTAGAATGTTATATTTTAGTTGTTAGTATGGTCACTCACAGAAATTTGTTTAAATTTTTCATTCTTTGTATGTGGGTGTGTATGTGTGCTTGTGGGCACACACCACAGCACATGTGGAGGCTAGAAGACAAGTTGAAGACATTTGTTCTATCCTTCCATGTGGAGCTTGGGATTGACTTCACAGCATCAGGCTCAGTGGCAAAAGCTTTTCCTCGCTCAGCCTTGTCACTGGCCCCAGAGTAGTTTTCTTAGTTCTCTCTCCACTTCTCTGATGGGTTGGTTGTTTACTGCAGTTCCTCTCATTTCCTTTGTTGGCTTCTCTCCATTGCTTTCAGTGGTAACACAGTTTGTATTGATATTATTGGAGACAGGGTCTTATGTAGCTCAAGCTGACCTCACATTAACATGTTGCCAAGGCTGGCCTTGGACTCCTAAACTTCTTGCCTCCTAAACGCTAGGCACATGCTACCTATCCTATGGTATATGCTACCACAGCTGGCCTAACAGTTTTGTTATGGGGATACTGATATTTAGTCTGTTCAATATCAGTCCTAATGAGAAAGCAGACAACACATTCAGCAACCAGCATATGCTCTTGAGCCTAAGAAAATTTTAGGACACCCTAATTAAAATTTCCTGTTTGAATATGAGCAATTGAACTCTTAAAAGGGGGGACTTTCATTTGGAGGCTAGGATTTTTAGAGACTACCAAACGGAAAAAACCCTTCAACTTGTGTTAGGACAGTCTCCTGCAGGAAGACAATATAATGTTTCTTAGTAGGCTAGACCCAGATGGATTTCCCCTAAAGCTTTGGCATAGATAACATGTCTTTGGTTGCATAAAAGATGGAATAGTTGGCTTGTGTTTATAATACATGCTGTACAAAATGGCATTACATTGGGCAAGGGAAAATGTTTATCCCAAGAGGCAAATGGGAATAGACACGGACTCAGGAAAATCAATAAATACATTCTTTTTCTTTTAGGTTAGCTTCACAGTATTGAGCATAAGCTAATGAGACTTGTTTGAACACATTCTGTCTTTTTACATTCATTTGCTAAGCAGATATAATTGAATTCAAGCAAATTAGTGTTTTATGGTAAAAGTCCACATTAGAGCTCAATAATTATTGTTTGATAAATTTATTCCTTTTCTCTTGACTTTTAGCACACCAACAAGACAGAGATAGTATATCAAATACAAAGATCATAAATCAAGTATAAATACAACTCCAGAGAACTATACATACTTCTTGCAAAGCTCCCAGAGTACACAGATTAGAAACATTTGTGATGCAGTGGGAAAAGTACTGTGCTCGATGCCAAGAAAGTTGGGGTTCAACCCCACTTCAGACACACATTATCCAAGTTAGCTGGGTCGGTGTCCTCATCCCTAAAATGGTACAGGTAGTAACTTTCCAACATTGTTGGTTTGTGGCTAAAAGAAAAAAAGGTATTTGAAAGCATCTGCTATAATTATGGCTCACAGTGGGCATTTGTTTCAGGTTTATTTTAGAATGAGTTTGTCAAACCGATGTGGGAAGACAAAAATGAAAAAAAAAAAAGAAAATTCAAAACAAAACAAAACAAAACAAAACAAAAACAATCCCAAAAGCCTCCCCCAAATTATGTAAGTGAATGCTGACAATGTAAGAGAATACTGACACACAGTAGGTGCTATGCAAGTATTTCCTAATCTAAGTTGATGTAAACATCAAGCTGCTTTGACTGAGTCACTGTGGTCCTTGGTGCAAAGTGCACTTAGGCTTCATAAACACGAGCTTAAGACAAAAGTACTTCTAATCAGATCTGGCAAGAAAAGCAGAGAGACATAGGGTGAGGTAAGTGTGAGGCTATCGTGCTGAATAACAGGGATGGCAGCACCTCAGTGCATGAGTCACACAGACACTTAGCAATATACAGCCAGAGATAATTCTCAGGTAAAGGCCACCCGAGCCATTACATCATCCCTCCTCTGCCCTTTATGCATCCATCATGTTGCCTGGACTCTGATGCAATCCAGCAAGAATGTCTGATTTGCAGAGAGCAGCACTCTCAGAACATACACACATGCATCAAAGAGAGCATCTGAACGCAAGCTCGAGTTTCTGGCATTTCCTTTTGTTTAAATAATGCTTTCGTGAGGCAGTCTTACAGAGTGGGATGCCTACCTATGGATTAAGCCATTTAGTCTGAAGACCTAAAGGAATAGACTTCATCCTTGTGGACAATTTTTCCAAGTCTGCAGGCAGGTCCCATTTCTACATCAGTAAAATTAGATACTTTTCAAGGTCCCTCTCGGCTTTGCAATTTTGTTATTAAGAATTTGGGCCAATCACAGCCATACAGTGGGCAGAGAAACAAGCCAGACAGAGAATCAACTGTTTCCTCTCAATTATGTAGGTCACTCAACGTTTAGGCTACTTTTAATCCAGTGTGAGTTTAGAAGAGTGTGTAGCAATGTCCAAATCAAAAGAGATATTCAAAGCCCAACTCTAAACCAAACTCAGAGTTGGCCTTTATATGACACACCCACTGTCTGACAGAATGTGATCACACAGACCAAGCTCTACAGAAGGAAAAACTTCTTAGAAACCAGGTCTACACAGCAAAGGGAAGGGGGTGAGCTCCAGCAAGTCTGTGGTAATGTTTTCCACCTGCAGTGATGTGACACCGTCCTAAGAGTGGTCAATGAAAACAGTCAGATACCTATCACTGCAAGAGCTGCAGTGGGATCTCCAGAGAGGGGTGTTCCCTAAATAACGTGGGACTTGGGGGAAATACAAGCCCAATGGAGATGAAAACCAAATCCTCATGTTTCCTTCACAGCTGACTTGGTGTGAGGTCCCCTACCTTTTATGGTAAGCAGCTGGAAGGAGGGGGTTAACCTACTGCACCTGGGCCAGCATTCAACAGGTGCCCAGCCTTTAATTGTTCAGATGAATGATTTATGAATCGTTGGCAGCAAAGACAGGGCAGACTGGTTTAAATTTAAAGGCTCCAACCGATAGGTATTCTGAAAATCTTGGCCACATTTTCAGCAAGCACTGTTCCTCCTGGGAGGGGACTGAATAGAAAGGGAGAAGATGTGACTTGTTGGATGAGAAGGCATGACCCAACTAGGTAGAACATGCTTCCATTCTCTCTCTCTGGCCCATCCAGTACCATGTTCTTGCTGAGTTTCTTTCAGATGGAACATGCCTTCATACTCTCCCTGGCTCATCCAGAACAGTGTTCTTGCTGAGTCTCTTTCTACTGAAAGCAGTGAGACGTGTATAGCATTGCAAAGTCTCAGTACTACCATTCCCACACACAGAGCTCAATGAGTTTGTCCCAATTGTTGGTAATAAGATTCTTTTGGTCAGTTACACTAAAAGTTGGCCAATTTTTGTCTCAAAGTCCCACAGAGTAAGGATTTTAGATTTTGCTGCTATATGGTTTCTGTTGCCATGTCTCCTCCCTGTCGTGGTAGCATGTTGAACAGCTACAGACAATATATAGATGAACTGATACAGCTATGCTCCATTAAGACTTGTTTAGAAAAACCAGGTAGAATTTAGCCTCTTAGCCACGGAATGTGCCTCAGGCTGAACTCTGGTGAGAGGTTATCAGAGCAATCACCAAATTTATCTATTACTCTTTAACACAGATTAATTATAAGCTCCCATTTAGAGAACTGACATCTGTAATAAGTAACATTATTAATAACAGACACAATCAGACCTCATTTTGGGTAAAAGAGAAAGAATATGAAATATGGGATGTTTTAATGAAAAGTGCTCTGAAACAAGTTAACACTCAGAAGACAGGTTGTCCAGGAAAATACGGCTCCCACCAAATCCCTGCCCTACCCCAACCCATGTCTTGTTACGAGACAAACTACATTCATTGACACCATGTTAATAGACAACACAGTTACTTAATACAAAACTTGAAATAGCTCAGTTCTTCTAAAATCAACCTATATATTAATTCTGTAGACTATATAAAATACTTCAAATGACAAGAACCAAAGAACTCTCACTTTTAACAGATTTTTTTTTTATAAGCATATATTGTTCTGTGGATTTATTTTTTCTTTTGTAAAGAAGTAGCAAGAGTAGGTGATCTTCGATGTGGTGATTAGTAAGTACTGTTTAGCTTGAATTGCTCACTGAAGGCATTCTGTGACTTTGTTGTCGTATGGCTTTTCCTTCAGATTTTCTAACTGCTGTTTCCAGCTCCTTCTCCCCAGCCTCAGCCTAGCAGTCACATATTCCTAGATCTACAGATGACACCGACTCCACAGTAGTGCCAATAACAGAGCATTAGGTTCCTAGTAAGAGAAATAGACAGTAAACAAGGAAACAAAGACACACGTTGTTTTCAGAGTGTGGGAAGTGCTCTGTTGTGGCTCTGGCCAACTGTCTTCCTTCTCAAAGCAAGAGCACTGGAAAACACCAGCTAAGTTGAAGGGCAGAGGCGTGAAGGATGAAGAGGGGATGTGAAGCAATTCAGGGCGGAGTGCAGTGAATACTGACTCTAGGACAGTGTCTTCACTCCTGACCATACATTAGAATGACTGGGAACACTTTCAAACAACAGGCGTACTTGGACTCCTTGCAGGCCAGAATCTCCCCACCCTCACGCCTCTCCAGGACTGAGAACCGCTAGAGTTGACTGACCGGCATCTTTGTATCCACATGTATAGAGGGCCTCAGAGAGTAGAGGGAACTAGACTATGTGTGAAACTCAACTATAAATTTTGAGGGTAGTGTGCATGTTTTGTTTTAATCTAGAAGATTAACTGGATTCACTATGTGGGGATGGTTGAAGCCCTGGGGATTCTCTCCTTACCATTGAGCAAGAGACCACAGAAACAACAGATCTTTTAATTAGGACCTTTTGCTTGAGCCTCTGGCAAACAGTAAAGCAAATGAACCATCAAGTGGCAGGCTTCTTTTATGTGCTTAGCAAAGGGCTGATTGAATAGGCTAGACCCTGAGCTCTTCCTTGAGGGCCAGCAGATTCATTTTGTGAACCACAAGAAACAATTCCCAGGGCAGGAATGTGGCCCATACAAACTAAAGATATATGCTCCTATGGCTCCATCTCCGCACTCACAAAAATCTAAATAAAACAAGAGAAGAACCTTACATACAGTTTTGGGCAGTTGTTACAGTTTTCTTCCACCCATCCTACAGACACTACTGCACACCTACTCTCTACCTCTCACTGGGGTTCAGGTAATATATGTGTCTCCCACTGTGATGGGAACGTGTGCTAAATATCCCAAGACAAAGTAATATATGCGGTACATGAGACAGGGCCCCCTTTCTTCCTGTCTCCTACTTTGTACTTAGAACTCTCTTCCAGTGTGGAAATTATTCTTTTCCTTCCTTTCTTCCTTCCCACCACCCCCTCCATCCCTATCCCTCTGTCCCTCCCTCCCTCCTTCACTTTGTCACTTTCTCTTTCCTTTTAGGCATTGAGGACTGACACTAGGGTATCATATAGATGGGGTAGAAAAGCTCTATTCAGCCACCCCATTTTTATTTTTTTAGTATGTATGTATGTATGTATGTATGTATGTATGTATGTATGTATTTATACATACCATGAGACAGGGACTTGGCTCAGGCTAGCCTGAAAGTTGGGATCTTCCTGCTCACTGTCTCCAGTACTGGAATTTCTGTGTTTTCTTAAGTATATTTTCTCAAACAGAAATGCTTTAAGAAGGATTACCTTTTCAGAGGCACTCTTCCGTGCAAGCAGAATTGATGACATAGATGTTCAATAATTACATCCTGAATCACACCATGAGTCCACAGCAAAAGTGCCTATGAATGCCAAAGACGGCTTCAGAGAGTACTGATATCAATGCCGAGTCTTAAAGGATAGGCCAGAAATTCTCCTGGCAGGAGGTTTTCTCTGGGTGTTCCCTTGAACTTTCCTTCAAAGGCATTGGAGAGCTACAGGAAATCTCAGCACTAGGGAAAGGATGCTGTGACAGAGTCTTGTGAGAATCACTTCCTTAGAAGCACCGTGGAGAGTGAATGTGAGGTAGACATGTATTTGGAGGGCACCGAGGCTTGGGAAGTGCATTTTCTGGCAAAGATGAATCCCAAGTACTTCTGGATGTTGAATTAACTGGCACCATGTGGCTGGCTGGTCTCCATGACATGTGCTCTGAATGCCCGTCTCATTTCCAGACTCATCTGCTCTCCTGGTACTCATCCCTTCTTTGCTTGAACACCCTGTTCTATGCTCAGTGTGAGAGAGTTTACTCTGCGGTGCCCCACCATGCATCTTACTGAACTAACGTGGTGACTCTTTATGAAATGAGGTAAAGATACACACCTGTCAGTTAAGTAGGCACAGTGCCTAGATGGCGAGAGGAGGGCAATGGGGCCGTTAGCATTGGATGGGCTAGGGTAGGACTGGATTGCTTTAGAAAAAGATAATGAATTCCATTCGACATTTGGGTGTGCAAGATGAGCTGGCTAGAAATCAGCTGGAAATGATGTCTGGAGCTCAGAAAGTGTGAGACGCTTTCAGAAACTGGTGAGCATACCCTGCCAAGGCTGGCGTTCTGATGCTAACGTGACTGTATGAATAAAGCTCTGACCTGTGGCTGTTGCTGAAGTGGGAGCCAAAGATATTCTTACCTTGGATGACTTTTTAGCTATCTATGACAGTAGGTACATAGGGCAGAAAAGAGCTGTGCAATGCTGCTTCTTAGGAGTTGGCTCCAACCCACTGTAGCTGAGGCCAAGGAGGAACAAAATTATCAAGGGACAAATGAAAAGCAAAGAGTCCTGGGAATAAAGAGGCTAGAGACTTCCTCGTGTGCCTTTAAGGATAAAGATGAGGCAGTAATGGAAAGATGGGGATGGGGGTGGGAGAACCACACTCAATAAATATGGCAAACGAGGAGCAAAAGGGATCAGAGAAGCCCACAGAAGAAATTATTTCAAGACCAATAAAACAGCTTCCGCTGTAGCCGCTGCCGGAAAGCTCCGGGAGATGAGGATCTTCTGTGGATGTGACTGTAGCACTCCCTCTGTGCTTACAGAGGAGGACTGGGATGGAAACAAGGACACAAAGGGAATGGGGTGGTGGACAGGGGCAAGCCTCTGGACAGCAAGGACAGGAAGACACAGGGGAGGCAACAGGAGGAAATGGTTGGAAAGAGGGAACTGCTCGCCCCTCCTGTTTGTTGTTAAACGGAAGAGTCTCAGCATATCTTGAGGTTGAAGGGAAGGAACGTTAGGACTGAAAGGGGTGACTGGGAGCACAAAGGAAAGAGGGCCAGGAAGGGGACTGCTCTAGGGACGAAGAGTGATTGGGTGTAGGTTACAAATAGTCTGAACTTACCATGGGTAGAAGGAGCTCTTATTTCTTGAGAGACAGGGTACTATGTGGCTGTATGGAACACTGAAAGTTTAATGTTTCATCTTCCTTTAGATCACAGAAGTATCAGTGAACCGTGCACTCAAAAGGTAGCTGAAAGATTAAAAGGCTAGGTGACTAGACTCAGAAAGCTACACAACAACTGAGTTCCAGGACTGTGAGCAGTGGCACGCTTCTCCTGGAACGGAGGTGCAGTGCACAAGTCCACTTCTCTTGCCAGCTGTGTGGGTAAATGTCTATTTCCAAAAAATGCATGTTCCTTAGGCATATATGTGTGTGTATGTATATTTTATATGTACACACATACACACACATGTACATATATATACATATATATGTATGTATATATGTATGTATGTGTATGTATATATAAATAAATAAAATAAACTTCCATTCAGAGAAGGTGTTAGCACACAGACATTAAAACACCTATGCAGAACTGCTGGTAGACCATCTTGTATCAAGAAAATATCGTTTTCAGATCTGAAATAGGATATCCATGATACTTTTTCTTGTATAAATTGGTATTGTTTTAGGGAGCAAAGTGATTTTTTTTTAATATTGATAGATGTCTACCTTATGTTAAATGTTCTTCTAATACTCTGAACTTTCACCTGAGACTAACTGGCTTTAACTCTATTGTATAGCAAACACCTACAATAACTCTTCTGAAAAACTGTATTCAACTTCATGACCACAGACATTGAAACAGTAAGCTTGTATTTTAAAAATGGATACTTTTGACAACACATAATATTTTGCCTTATGTAATAATGTTAAACAAAGTTTGACATTATTAGGAAGGCAACAGATGAGTTTTATGGCCAAGTGTTTGGGACTGAAGGGAAATCAGGACCACTACCATACGCTATGTCTTATTTTACTCATGACCAATGTCTAGTTCCATAGCTCTATATATTAAGTTTTAAACTATTAATGAGTTTCTGTTACTCACTTCCGAGGAGGTGATAGTAAAGAAAGCTGAGCCATTCTCCCCCCAGAAGCAGAGATGTTAATCCTGCTGCCCTCATCTCAGTTTCCCAGAGAACTAGAGGTGATGAGGTTGGACATGTATGAAGTCACTGTCAAGGATTTCAGTGTGTGGCCGAGACTAGAACCGTCGGTGCTCTCCAGTAACAGCTCAGAACCTTGCTTTGTCCCTTTAATAGTGACATGGAATCATTTTCTCAACAATATGCTTTTGAGAACATATTACTAGATAACAAATGAAATTACTTTCTATATTTTCAAATAAGATTATTTCTTAGAACATCTAATGTTATCATTGCTAAAATTTCATGGGGTGGGGCAGTCACTGAATATTCCATAGCCTTTATTAATGTAGAGGACAGCTCAGTTGGCAAAATGCTTTCCTAAAAAGCATGAGGTCCTGAGTTTGATACCCAGAATCCACATAAAAAGCTGATTATGAGGTACATATTGATAACCCTATCACTGGACAGGGAGGCAAGTGGATCCTTGGGGTTTACTGGCCACTCAGTCTAGGCAACTAGAGTTCTAGGCTAGTCAGGCCCCCTGTTTCTACTAATAGTGGAGAGTTCCTGAAGAATGACAGTTAAAGTTGTCCTGTGACTTACACACACACACACACACACACACACACACACACACACACACACAGCCTTTGGTCTAGTCATGGTGGTATGTACCTTTAATCCCAGCCCTTTGGAGACAAGTGGCTCTCTAATAGATTGAGGCCAGCATGGTTGTGGTGGCTAGGGGTGCTCGCCCCATCCCACTCTCTCAAAGAGAAGAATAATACTCACTTCCTTCAGTTGTTCTAGGTCCAGAGAAAGAGAGATACCATATGTGAAAGTGGTTTATAAACTGTCCTACTCTTAACCATTGGAGTAAAAATCTGTTGAGAAAAATCATTGATTATTCCTTGAAAATTTTCAAAGAAAATGTAGTCCTGAGTCCTTGAAAAAAAACCAGTACCCACCTTAAAGGCACATTACAGAGCATTTCTAGTAATTACATGCAGAGTCAGGAAATGCAGGAGTCCCAGTTGTTTGGAATTCCAGAACAAATTTTAATAGAAACTGAGGTAGAAGTGGCCAAGAGAACGAAGGCAGAGTGAGGAGAAAACTGACAAGATGGAAAAAGTGATCCTGGGACCGGCAAGGCTGGCTGGCATCGAGGCAACTCAAACAGCCCTTCCAGAGCCCCGCCTCTGTGCTTGGGAGGGAGAAGGCAGAACAAGCTCCTTTCCCTCTGTCTGTCTCTTTGAACTGTCAATCTAAATGCAAATACACCTGCATGGTAGGCGGTCAGAAGCAAAGCTAAAAACACTTCTCAGGTCTTTTCCACTGGGCAACTCTTAAAAGGAAAACTCAAAGAAAAATTCCAGACTTCGTTTTCTTTTTCTTTTTTCTTTTTCCTTTTAAAAGGCTGGTTTGAATTATCATAATTCTTTTAGTTTTTGGTCATTTTTTTTATAAGACAAAACAGTTGTTGACATGGGATGATAGTTGAAACAAGACTCTTCCAAGCGTGTCCTAACAAGCAATGAAATCACAGCTCATCCTTGTATTCTCATGGACTACATTTCTTTTGAAATTTTGACTTGATTAGGAAAATAGAACTGTTCCTCAGAAACAGGAATAATGCCCCAGAAGAACATGACCCTCACCATCTTGTGGGAGTCAGTAGGCAGGCAGACTGGCACATCTGTCTATTTTAAAGTCTGTTTACTATGGAATTTTTTTTCCATATCATGTTAATGAAATGTTTACCAGTAGAGTGTTATTTTTAAGTTCACAAAAGCATTTTGTGAGCCTTGCTTGCTAGACATGTGCATGCAATTTCAGATGGAATTTCAAAATACTTTATTACATTCATTCATGGAGAAAATAACTCAGACCTTAGGACTGTGTTAAAGCAATTTTTAATTTTGGCTTAGTTTGGCAATAGAATTCTAATCTTGGAGGACATGTGGCTATTTCTATTTTAATCAGATTGAGGTCAGATCACCTCTTGCACTTACATATTTGTTTGTGTACAGTTCATATATTTTTCAATTTTGTATTTTTCAGACACTCTTGCTATATAGTTCAGATTGGACTTAAACTCAGGATCTACGTCCTCAACTTCCTGAGTGCTAGGACTGTAGGTATGTGTCACTATACCTGGCTCTTCTTCCAGTATTTTCTTGATATTCTAAGTATATGAAGATTTCTTGACTATAATGCTATGGGTGGTTTGAGGTACGATTATTTATTGTAGAGGAATGTTCTTTGCAGAGTGTGGTGTTTATGTGGATCTTTGGCTTCTATTGAGTGGATACCTTGAAGTCTCCCAACCAGAAGCAGAACAGACCAAAATATCTCCAGACATTGCTAACTGTCTCATGAGGAGTAAGTCCTGTCATCAGCATGAGGACAAGAAGAATAATCATTCCACCACTACTTGAGTTCAGGGACCTGACTCTGAACTCAGTTATCATTTCTTTGTGTCTCTCTCAACTAGCATAAGCACACTGTAATTCTTCCCAATTAAAAAGATGCTCTGTCTTATTACTTTTCTTTCCCTCTAAACTTTTAGAAAACAAATAAAACAAAACAACAACACCCCAACAACCTTCTCACATTCTTTTGTTAAAAATACCCTATGATAAGAATATGCTTTTTAAAAAAATATGTAAAGCTCAATAGGCATAGTAAAAATCAACTTTTAAAACTTTTACAGTGATATCCTTTAATACCTATGAATAGACAGCCATATAGTGAATGTAGCAACTTTTATTAAAAGACAAGGAAAATATTAGCAAGGTGACGGTGGCACACACCTTTAATCTAAACAGTCAAGGAGGTAGAAGTAGGTGGCTCTGAGTTACAAGCCAGCCTGGTCTACAGAGTGAGTTACAAGACAGCCAGGCCTACATAGAGAAGCCCTGTTTTGGAAAATCAAAAACAAAACAAAGACAAAAACAACAACAATAAAAGTGCCCCTCTCCCAACACACACACACTCTGCCAAACAGAAAAACAAAAGCAAAATCCTGATCCTGGAATACATTACTTTTAATAGCACCCCGATGCAGAATCTGCTAACCCCTCTGCTGCTGATGAAGGCTGTCTTTAGACTTTATAATGTCAACACTGGGGTGCAAAAAAAATGTGAAATAAAATTTTAAAGTCTTACAATTTATTTACCTATAAATACACGTCCAGTTATTGCTTTAGATACATGTACAGATTGCACTGTATGAGATCCTATTAGTACTCAAGTGTTGTGCTAGGCAAGTGTGTGATGGGTAGTCACACTGGCTTCAAAATCCATGTTTCAGACACAATTCACTTTGTGATAATTATAAGAAAACGCAGAAGACTGAAGAGAACCTTCAGACTTTGATTTTTTGTTTTGTTTTTTGAGATGGGGTTCCTCTCCATTGCCCTGGATGTCCTGGATCTCATTCTATAGACCAGGCTGGCCATGAACTCAAAGAGATCACCTGCCTCTGCCACTCAAGTGCTGGGCCTAAAAAACCCATGCCTCCATGCCTAGCTTTGACTTAAATTTATGAATGTGGTTTAGATAACTTAGCATTTTCAGACATATTCTCTTACTAGGTTCCAAATACCTTAAAAACTTAGCACTTAGGATAATTTGTTACTCAAATTTCTCACTTTCAATTAACCTGTAGTCTTTATTTTTGATAATCCGTGTCTTTAAAAAATGTTTAATACACATCTTCTAGTTACATGAGCCCCGTTACTTATGCCCTTGTGTACAATCCTTTAAAGTCTTATATTGAACAAGAATTACCCCGTTCCCACCAATAAACCATCAGTGTATTTGGCCCTGAATCCATAGTAGTTAAAATTCTTGGTCACTACGATCATTGGTTTGTTAAAATACCCTTGTTAAGAAACGGCAATGCACTATTCAGTGTGTTCATTGAATTACAGGATTGCTCTGATTCCTCATCTATTCTCTGTAGTCTGGGACTGCCGTTTTGCAATAAGCAAAGTATTCAATATTAGTGAACGTGGACCTAGATTTTACTACATAGTAATCAAAAATAATTAGGAGTGTGCAATAGATCTTTCCCCTCCCTGCCTGCCTCCATTCCTCCCTCCTTCCCTTTTTTGCCTCCTTCCTGGGATTCCCTTTCCCTTGGTAGCCAGACAAGGTGAATGTTTTCACAAACACGCTCATTCTTCCTAAGAAGTATATGAAGAAGGGAATTGTTGGCAAAGATACTCTAAGCACAGAAGGCCCTGGACAGTATGCAGAATGGTTTTCAGTAACCAAAGGCAGAAGAGAACTGACCACAACAAGAGCTTACCAGAAACTTGGTGCAAGTGACAGAATGGCGAAGGTCTTTAGGGATCCTAAGAATGGGATTGAGGGGTCACAATCTAATGGGACTGACGGGGCCTCCTGCTTCTAGCCTGTCATTCTCTATTAGTAGCTAATGGCTTAATTCTAAAATATATCATGTATTTTTCATTCCTGGCTCCAGAACACATGTGGAAAAGACAAAATATAACCTTTAATTTCCTATGACATTCTACAGAATAAATACATTAACTGCTACTAGTAAGGAATACAACTTTGTCTCCCAAACAAATTCCAACTTTACTAAAACAAACAAATGAACAAATGAAGAAACAAAGCTAAACTTCATACAAGCCAATTTACAGAGATATGGGTTAATTTTTGTACTGGAACACTTGATACACACACACACACACACACACACACACACACACACACACAGACAGACACACACAGACAGACACACACACACACACACACACACACACACACACACACACAC
>JANHMN010000011.1:40266432-40298246 GCA_030674055.1 Rhabdomys pumilio
ACACACACACACACACACACACACACACACACACACACACACTCACTCCTTTTCCATGGTGATCAATACCATAAAAGGTAAGAGCACCAACAAGACAAGAAGTATTTCAGATAACTGATGTACATCATGTGTTTTCTCCTGGCCATGCCCCCACCTGTTTTCTAACCAAATCTGCATTCTTGCTTTGGGAAGTATTTTCTGAAATCGTCCTGTTTCTTAGCATTTGTCCCCTGATCTCACTTTATTGGCAGGGAGAGTGGAGTCCTAGGGAGCACATATGGGAACCATGCCGAGTGGGGATCCTGCTGACTCGGGGCTTCACCTTCTAGCAACAACCCTAGAGATCTCTCTTGATTTCTTTACTAGAGAAGTTAGGGACCACTGACCATAGAATTCTCAAATTGTGGGAGAGGCAAAGGAGGCTGTAAAACGGTTTCAGACACTTAAAAGAGTCAGTTTTTGATTCGTTTGTCAATGTATTTATTACTGCTGATAGGTAGAAAATTGACTCCCCCATGTTCACATAGTAGGGATGAAAATACAGTGTGTGGATACTTGGAGGACACCAGCCTTGCAAATTCTTACAAAGCACTGTATTACTTTGATGTAACGGACTACAAAGCATGCTTAAAACAGCTGTCTTCAGTGGCAAGCCTATGATGCATGGATTTTATTTATTTTTTATTGCTGCATAAATTACTATTTCATGGCATAGGGCTTTCTAATTGTCATCAAATTTTATAGGCACAGTTTTGAAAAATGAGAAAGGAACATTCTCTGAAATATTGCATATGGTATTAACAGGGTTTGAGAATGGATGGTGGTCAGGGCACTTCCATGATTAACCATCTCAGCGACTCAAGTAGCTTTGAACATTAGCTGAATGAAATGTGCACTTCATTCTTAATTACACAGCTACTTATTAAAATGCCGGATGAGCAATATTTAAGTATGGCGGGATCAAGAAAAGCTACGATATACGGAGATGGAAACATGTGAACACACACATTATTAAAAATACACAAAAGTACACATACCAAACATGTATCACTTGGATACATTACCTTAGATCTTAAACTCACATGAGATTTAAAGAAACCGCGCATCTGCTTAACAACCATTGAAAAGGTATAAAGTTGCTTGTTTTGTAAATGTCTTTTCAAGTATCTTTGCTCTATTCACACATCTGCTTATGTGAATCAACACTGACATTTCTTCTCTTTGGGTTGCATAAGAGAAAATAGGCGTGTGATGTGGAATTGCTAGGGAGACAAGGTATTTCAGCAGCATGCTACAGACTGTGGCAGCTAAGAGGGTGGGTCCTAAGCTCCCTAGAGGGTAGATATGACCTGTGAGCTTAGCTCCGAGGACCAGGATTATGCAGTACTTTGCCAGCAGACTAAGGCAAGGTGCAAGCAACACAGTTAAACCTATGCAGAAGGCATGAAAGAACCAGAGTTTGTGGCCAACGTGCCATGAGTATTACCCTCCAGCTCCGTGTGCCTGCGAGGTTCAGTAACAGGTGGGGCAGTGTTGGAAACGTGTTGGGGATATGGAACCGTACGAAGACGGAAGGGTTACTCCCATCTCTTACTGGTGAGCCCAGTAGCTTTTCATTGTCACGATCCTACCAATTTTCACATCTTCATTATGCCTCCCTTGTTTGAATGGCTCCTAAATGTCTTGGAAGCATAACACTGAGGCGGTATTGAACCTAGCCTGGTGTAAGGGAAGAAGACCCATCTGGGCAGCTCCTGAATAGCTCAAGACCTTCAAACTGTTACCCTATTCCATGGGCTCTTCTTTAATAAGTCACAGTTGGAGCCAGTAATGACACAGAAAGAGGAGAAGGGCTCAAAGAGAGCCAGTCAGTATGAAATGCAGCATACTACATACTACTCTGCCCTAGATGATTCTCTTGACCATGTCACTTGAGTGGTACAACCTAAAGCACATCCCTAACCGGTTTCCCATATAAATGCTAATGCACTGGTTATAAGGCACTGTTTCAGACCTTGTTGAGTTTATCTAACACAAAGTACTACATGCTATTATGTTTCTTTATTTTTCTTTTCTTTCTTTTTTTTTTTTTTTTTTTTTGGTTTTTCGAGACAGGGTTTCTCTGTGTAGCCTTGGCTGTCCTGGAACTCACTCTGTAGACCAGGCTAGCCTCGAACTCAGAAATCTGCCTGCCTCTGCCTCCCAAGTGCTGGGATTAAAGACGTGCGCCACCACCGCCCGGCTGCTATTATGTTTCTAAAAACTGAAAAATTTTGAATTTTAAAATATCGGATGCAAGGCTTCAGAGATTACAGACAAGCAAAGATATTAGGTGACTTTTCCAAAGTCAGATAGTTAAGATTAACACACCTAGACAACCCGCCACTAGCTACCAGACTGTCAAATTTACTTAGACTTGCTGAATGCCCAATAAACCCAGCAGCTTCTAAAAAGGAACTCACTTCTTCCCCTTACTGTTCTGAACAGTGCAGCTCAGTCAGGCTTCTCTTTGTCTACGAACAGACCCTTTATTTTCCAATTTCTAAGCAATCCCTGTTGCTTTAGTAATTTCTACTCAAGCTTTAAGGCTCAACTAAATATCCCCTCCTTCAAACTAACGCTACTGGTTTCCTCAGGAATGAAATTTTCACCTCATGTGTCACAGTACTTGGCATCTCACTTGACAGGGCATGAGACAAATTCCACCTTATAGCTAGCTGCTTGTGAACTCGCAGCCTAAGTAAACTATGTTTTCCTTGCTGGGCAAAGAGAGCCCGCATCTCGCTCCTCATCAGATCCTCACAACATCAGAGTGGTACTGTGAATTACATCATTGTTCCATGAACGTTGGCTGCAAGTGGAAAAGGCTAAAGTATTTCAATTAATGCTTTTTGTATTGGCATACTGAGGTGACGCTTAACATACCTGTGCTGACAGGTTTAGTACTTTTCTTTAACAAACATGACAATTTCAAGTGGACTTCTCATTAAACAGGTTTCGGATCTCATGACCCTGAGCTCTAAGGAAAAATAAGGGGTGGGAGGTACAAGGGGATACAGTATGAATCACTAGGCTTCAGTACTGGCTAATTTTTTCAAAATTTAGTTCCAACAGAGAACTTACCCCATTAGGGAAGAGGAGATATATTGCATCATCAAATTCTTTTTCTTTTGATGCATTGTTAAATATCTTTTAACTCAGACTTTGCCTTTTTTTAATGTTTCCTTAAAGATGCCCATAATTAGAGACTAGAATGAAATTTTAATTTTATTATTTATTTAATTAGTTAATATGCGTGTGGTATGGTGAGTGAATGGTGTGAAGGCCAGAGGAGAATGTGAGGCACTTTCTGTCATGGTTTCTTACCTTACTGCCTTGAAACTGGGTCTCTTCAGTAAACATAGAGCTCATTGGTTTGCCCAGCCTAGATGGTCACGGAGCTCCGGGATAGCCCTGTCTTCACCCTCAGTGCTGAGGGTTTGGGCTAGCACTGCCACACCTGGCTTTCCACGGGTGCAGGGGCCTCAAGCGCAAGGTCCTCATGCATGTACACCAAGCACTCTTACCCCTGAGCTCTCATCTACTAAAAGCCTGAGGAGTTTCTTAGAAATGATTGGATTTAAGATTTTTAATTCTCTTTCCATGAGGGAATTACTGAAGATAATATTTTATTTTTATATACTGTTCTTTGGTCTATAAATTCTAAATTCCTTGCTATTATTAAGAATTTATAATATTTTCCAGAGGTAAGTCATAAAATGTTTTCTTCTGAAATGTCTATTTCTTGTTTTATGTAAAGACTTTAGGTGGAATTATAAGGAACGTCAACATAGCTTTATTAATCTTAAGGAGGACCAGCTGGAATAATAATTTATACATGGAATTTTGGCCTGTTTCTATTTTCATTACAATTTTTTCTTTGGGGATTCTGATGTCTCTATGCATCTTATATTCTTTGAATTGATCTCCAGTAATGGTAATGGACTTCCCCTCTCCCCACCCACGTCTTAAGAGAATGGCTAACTTTAGGCCAAAACACTAAGTTATCTAGTCTATGAAGGACCCAGCTGTCAAGAATACTGACTTCTGTGGTGTCATGTTATGGCCAATGAAATCCATTTTTCTCTTTTTGTAATAAATCCCCTACGTTCAGGAACCTAGATTAAGATATATTTGTGCTATTCAGTTTAGAGCCTAGTGTTGATAACCGTTTTCTTATTTAAAATAATTTCACGGATTAATCAAAGAATTTTGTTCTTTCAAGAAACAGAATAACCTCAAAAACAATTTAAACGAATTCACTCTCTTCTTAGCCTCTGTCATGCCCGATCTATCTAACCCCGAGACTGCACTGCGACCTCTCACAGGCCCTTATCTTCCTTGCTGAACCCAAGCATATTCTTTTGGTTCTCTTGCATATGGGATTCTTCTTATAACTACTTCTGTTTCATACGTCTGCACTAAGATAAGATGCAGCCTAAAGCCATCCCCAGAAGCCAATACTGACACCATGCTCTTTGGCTTCCAGAATATTTAGCCAAAATAAACCTCTTTTCTTTAAAAAGTTATTTAAGAACACCACCCTAATCTATAAACATCAAAGTAAAAACATTGTAAAAACATTATAACTTAGGGACTTTCCTACTCGGCAAGGCAGACCTAACACCTTGACTGTGAGCTCCAGCAACTGTGTACTTGACCGAGAAGGGATGACTAGCAGTTAAGACAGACTCTGCTGTGCATTTAAGGACTCGGTCAGAGACACTGAGAGGACAGAGTAAGAGAACCGGACTCATGAGAGCGGACATCACAAGGGCAGTTCAAGCCAACTTACTAAACTCTTCCCCTATGGACTTCATCATGGGCTCATGAGCCACAGGGAGAGAAGACTAGGAAACAGGAAAAGAACTGCTGAACAGGAGTGCAAACTGGACAGAAAAAATAAGAATAATTTCAAACGTTTCCTAAAATGTAGAGCTAGTGTATTGGGAGTAGAATTGATAACGACAAATACACAAACTACTGAAATCAAAGTGAGGAATTCAAAGTGGCCAAGAAACAGGGAGAGTGGCATTATCCAGAAACAGAATAAAACATTATAGCAAACATGTTGATATAAATTATGTAAGCCAGAAGACAACAATGTGCAATCTTCAATGTTCTTACAGAAAAACCACTGACTTGAATGGTGATTGTTGGAAATTGGGTAAAGCATAAGTCCTGTTTGCAGTCTCGCACAGTTGTCTCACAGGCTTATTGTGTTTAAGTTTGACAGGGTCTGTTTGTTTTGGACATGGTTTAATAATTTTAAATGAAAACCTTTCAAATAATAGAAATATCACATGCCAAAAACTGGACAGACCCAAAGTCTATACAAACAAAAAGATCTTAAAGTTATTAAAAAAAAATGAAGTTCATTGAATATCAAATGTCATCCAGTGGTAATATGTACAGTTTCTTTATGCGGATTTATAGACAAGCATAAGCAAGCTTACGTAGACCGCAGTTTCCTGTTGCTCTCTTTAAGTAGACTTGCATCAGCAAACACTTAGAGAGCTGTAGCACTTCAGACATATTAAGTCAGGTACTGTGTTACTATCTGTTTGCTACCCCCAAGGATAATAAAAATATGGCATTAGTTCATCCCAACTTCCTGAAGCTCTGAAGCTCACTGCATGTTTGACTTTTATGAGTGAGAATATGTTTTGTTATGATCTGGGAACAAGTATATAATGTGTGTGTGTGTGTGTGTGTGTGTGTGTGTGTGTGTGTGTGTGTGTGTTTATAACAGACATAGTAATACATGTATATGCATTCATTTCAGGTTCTACTAAATCGGCTTCTTGTTAGCCATTCTCTATAAAATAGAAATCTTTCTTTTCCCATGTATCTCAATACTGTAGTCATTTTATCTTGTTACTTCCATTTTCCCTCACAGCATTTATTATCACATGAAGTATCACACAAATTGGCTTTTAGTTGTCAATTCCTGTGCAAGAAATGGCACTTGGGACTTTCTCTCTTGGTCTCTGCTACATTTCCAACATCTAAAATATTTCCCCAAACCAAGAGTTGATCATGGGTTTGTTGGAGACAGAAATGCCCTTCACAGGGGCAGAGAAGAGTGGAACCTGGAGTGCTGGTCTTCACTTTGTTTCTCCCAGATCAGCTAAGGTTTGAGCACAATGGCTGGAACATCAGTAGGCACAGTATTATTGATTATGATTATTTATTGCTTTTCTTATCTCATGGACTTGTCTGAGCAAGCCTGTTAGTATGGTAGTATTTCCTGATTCTAAAATTGCAAAACACCAAACAATGCACCCTTGTTTAGAGAGTGAAGAAGTGATGGAGATGAATCAATTAGGGTGTAGCCAGCACCAGAGTTCATGCCAATGGGTGGGAGAGTGCTGAAACGCTCTCTCTCCATCTCCTTTAAGTTCTCTTCACCTATACATATTAGCTCGCCTCACAACACCTCAAGTACCATCTTCAGTTGAAATAAAACTGAACGAATTTGGATTATATCCAAATTTTAACTTTCTTTCCAACCTGTTTGACTTGGTAAGAGAGTTTCCAAGTCAACAAGGTGAAAGCAGGCTTCACTAAAGTTTCAAAGAACATCCTTGCATGAGCCCTAAAATCTGCAGGGTCAAACCATAATGAATCAACCAAGGTGTGACAGCACAATCTGTGTGTACTGGCACCGACTCAGCCAAGAACAAAGTGACCAGATCTTCTGTGATATACTGTCCCTTCTATGTTATCCAATGGAAATACTCATCGTGTCCAATACTCACAAGCAATTAGGAGTGAGTTCAACTTTCAAATTGAAGGCCATTAAAATGAAGTTCATTTATCCAGTCTGTCTCTGAAAACGATTCTCAGAGAAATCTTATTCTTGGATAGAGCAGGTACATAGTCTCAGATTTCCTTCTTATCCCAACAATCCACTCAACTGTCTATGAAGAACTGTTCACTAAGGTAGAACTGGGTGGAAACTGTGCCTGACTTTTAAAAACTTGTCAGTCATACATCACCAGTCTAGACAAACCAGTTTAGATCAGTCTTCCTAATGCCACCCCAACACTGCGTCCATGGAAACAGAACATGAGGCATGACATTTCTACTCTAATCGCTGTCTTCATCACGGCTACCCAAACTGGGAAACAACATGCCTTTAACAGGACTATAAGTGAAATCTAGCTCTTCATTCAGGATGGAGTATGGCTACCATTTCTGAGGGATTCCCTCTGTCTTTGCCTCAAACCCTGGATACAGGTATGGATGCTGAGAACTCTCGAGCAGGAAGGTTGACAAGTTTTAAATTATAGGTATTTATTTAGGTATTTAACAACAAAACCCAGCAGTGTAACTTGCACTTTCAAAATAAGCAAGAAAAAAAAAACCCTCAGAAGTTTCCAATATATTTTAATTGCATACTTTATATAAATATGGAATTGTGACTTAATTAACAATGTTCCACATGGAATTTAGGAAAATTTAGGTTTTAAAAACAAAACCCCTCTCCATTCCCAGTATTTGTCTGTTAGCCTGAACACACTTAAAAGTGTATTTCCATACTAGAATTAAGAGTTTTAAGACATTCACTGATTCCTTAAGGGATCCTGGGAAGATGGAGAACAAACCCCTTACTATCCAAGTGGCCTCATTCTGTTCTCCATCTTTCTGAACAACTGTCACTCACTACTTCTGTAGTTATGCACCTGACCTCATGAATAGATAAAAGGAGGCTTTGAGTGGCTTCTCAAATTCTTCAGCCAGTTTCTGGCTTTAGCTTTTATTGTCAAAGGCATGAAGATCAAAAGAGGCTTTTTGCTGAAGTGCTCAGTGTCTTGTAACAGCATCACACAACAAAGAAGGCCATTATGTACATGAAACACGAAAGAAAAGTCACAAAGTACAACGTCTGCATCACAAAGATACAAGAGAATTTTCTTGCCTACACCCAGTCAACAGGAATGTCCTCAGGAGCAGAAAACTTATCTTCAGGAGGGTGAAGTCTGGTTCCTCATGCAGCTCCTTGGCTTCTTGGAAACCTTCAATCTTCCCCAATAGGGTGGTGACATGGGCTCATTTTACACATACAGAAAGATCTCGCGACAGCCCACGGAAACACGAATCATTATTTACACTGGAAAGAATGACTGGCTACAGCTGTGCTAGACAGAGCTAGAGGTAGAAGCGGGAGCTACATTGCCAATCCGTTATTATTTTAATAGTTAATGGAAAGGAATAAAATGGATTACCAGTGCTTGCTCAGACTGGGAAGTTTCTGATGCTGCTACAGGTCATGGGCTCCTGGTGGCTTGTGATGCCCTCAGGCTTCCCAGGGAATTTGCAGCCCAGTAATCCTACCATGGCATTAGTTTCCACATGCAAAACCCTGAGATCTAAGTCAACTTTGCAAATGAACAAAATTAGGGTAGCCATAGGATCAGGACCAGAAGCAATGAGTCATCTTCCCATTTCATCATCAAATGCATTGAGGCCTTGAAAAGACTTGTTCCAACCGCACCTTCTCCTGTACACTGCACAACAGACGATGCATTTTATGTACATTACTGTACTCTTCTTGTCACAGCCATGCTCTTCTCCACAGCATCCCCACTAATCAGTGTTTAATTTATCCATTTGCTGAATATGCTCCTTATGAGTATGGTAATTACATTACTAATCCACTTTTGCCGTCATAACTATATATATGTCAAGGTCAGGAACTTGTCCAAGGCCCACAAAAAGAACACAGGTAGCTTTTGAGTGACCTAAATTCTGAGGCCCCCATAAAATCACTCATCCGTTCATTTGTTGGTTTATTCGTTAGTTCATTCAAGGAAACTACTGTGTTTCCCTTTCAGTTGTCTCCTCACTAACATTTATTGTCCCACAATATTTTGTTAATTTTTTTTCCAATAGCTGGCTATAGTTTAGAGGATAACGCTTAGATGTATAAAATGATAAAATTCTCTTAAGATTAACAGAGCTCC
The DNA here is from genome assembly GCA_030674055.1 of Rhabdomys pumilio. NCBI lineage: Eukaryota > Metazoa > Chordata > Mammalia > Rodentia > Muridae > Rhabdomys > Rhabdomys pumilio. The sequence goes on from JANHMN010000011.1 coordinate 40,275,441, forward strand.
ACCCTCTCTGTTAGCCTACTTCTGCCCCATTCTGACTCACATTCCAAATCAGAACAACGTTTGTTGCTCATTAAATCCAACGATTCAGATCCTCAAGCATCATCTGCCAAACCTGCCTCCCAGTAAACTCCTGCAAGGAAACTGGGGACATGCAGGTTTTAACAAAGCAAGCCAAAAAAACAAACAAACAAACAAACAAACAAACAAACAAACAAACAAAACAAACCAACAACCAACCAACCAACCAACCAACCAAAAAACCAAGGTGGGGGGGAGACAGAGACAGAGACAGACAGAGAGACAGAGATTTTGCAATTAATCAAATGGAAGAAATTTGAGAGTGAAGAACAAAACTAGACAGGCATATGGAAGCACAGAGGACATGAAATGAGGTTCCAGGGCAGACTAGGGGACCGTGAGATGGCTTGGTGGATGAATGTCCTTGGTGTACAGGGTGATGATGACCTGAGCTTGATCCCTGGAACCTACATAACAATGGAAGGTGAAATATAACTCCACAAAGTGGTCCCTTGATCTCCACATGTGTGCTGGCTTGTGTGAGCCCCCATCACACTCACAAGAATAATAATAAATACTTTTTAAAATTTGGTCGCAAACAGCTTGACTTGGAAATCATGTTTACGCCCTTTGTGGTATTTAGCTCAGTTAATCACAATTCAGTCACCTCATACCACAAGGTCTGAAAGGCAGTGAGGGGCGGTGGGACACTCCTCATCCAATCAGCAACTGTGGCTTCAAAAACCATAATGCACAGGCCTGAAACTGGGCTCCATAGTTGAGCTTGTGCTTTTACATCCAGCTCTAAAGTGGAAGCCCATGTCTAAGGGCATTTGTAAGAGTGAGTGAACAGGCTGTGTGGCAGTGAGCCACGTGCAACTGCCATTTTTATAGGACACATAGCAAAGCCTCATATGATTCAGTCCAATCGTTGAAACAAACATGTAACACAATAGCAGGTGGCATGCTCTAGAACTGGAAATCATTCCTTCTCAGAGACACGGAAGTCTAAGCCATTATTCCTTAACATCCCTGGTGCAACAGCTTTCCTTTGAATTCTGGGTTGCTGGAGTCTCTTTTCCTGTGGATGCCCTCTTACTGACCTGGTTCCTCTACATTTATTCAAAGACCTGGGAAACATGTTTTGTCCTCTTACTATCTGACAGGCAGTATTATTTAGGTGACCCACATGACAGTCTATAAATCCTCATTTTTTCCACCTTCTTGATTACCCATGTCCCAGTTCATCCTTGGACTTGGCCATTATCAGATCCTTCCAGTTTTCTCATGCCTTTTGCTCTTGCTACTTATGCTCTTTAATGGCAGGAAAACCCGGACAGTTCCTTGATCCCTTTCCTGGCCTTGCTGCTCTACCAACTATGACAGCAGGGTTTGTGCCCAAACCATTCTGTCACCAAAATCTTAAAACTACACTGAGTGCTAGTCCTTTTCCCTAATTACTTAATAAAATTCAAGATAAATTTTAAAATGCATATTCCATATTTTGGTACCAACAAACTAACAAACAAACAAACAAACAAACAAACAACCCAGCTTACAGCCTGGGGTCACTAGAAACCTGCAGTCCTCTGCCTAGCACTAGCCACTCTGCCAACTCTGCTATCGCTTACATTGCCTGTACTTCTCTCATCAGTATTTCAAACTGGCATCAAGCACAAGACTCCAACTGCAATCTCACCATTCTCCACCAGTGACATGATTTTTCAGTTGACTGACACACAAAGATCATGTTAACATTTTTTTGTCTCCATTTTCTGAATACTTTGGACTTACTGTCTTAGTATGGGTTTTATTGCTTTGAAGAGACCATGATCAAAGCAACTCTTATAAAGGACAACACTTGACTTTGACTGGAGCTGGATTACAGATGTTTGGTTCATTATCACCATGGCAGGAAACATGGTGGAGTGCAGGCAGGCAGTCATGGGGCTAGAGAAGTAGAGTTCCACATCTTGACCCATAGGCAGAAGGAAGAGAACAAGCTTGAGTTTCTGAGACCTGAAAGCCCACCAGGAGCCACACACTCACTCCAACAAAGCCACACCCACTCCGAGACAGAAACTCCCTATTTTCTTTCAAACCACCACACTTATATTGTATGCTTTTCCAGTTTGGAAAAACGGTGTCCTCCAAGTGAAAGGCCAGACCTTCTACATATGACCTCAATCTTCTTTCTTCTCTCCCAGAATGTGTTCCAATTATAATTCCTAAATCTCCAGCTTCTTGTGGCCTATTTACCTTTTCTAAGCCCAGAAACCTATTTAATAACTCATCAAATTATCCATTACTTATTTGCTTTTTGAGCCTAGATTGTCCTATGGCAACCATTAAAAGAGAGATCTGACCACTCATTCTTCCTACTAATACTGCAAGAAGTCTCAGCCTCACCTCTGCTGTGCTCACTGCAAGGTATCTTGAGAACAGCAAACTCCTCACTTCTCTGCTGGATTCCCACACTCTCTCCTAAGTTCTTTCATTCACCCCTCTCATTTATGCTCTTGGAGGGTTCACTTTTTGTGTACTGCTTATCCTATACACTCTTCTCATCCAGTTTTATAGCTACTGACTTTAAATACTAATAATATGGAAAAATCCAAATCTATATACCCGGTCCAGTTTTTCTCCTATTTCCTACCTCATATCCACAAGACCTTACACAAACTTAAACCAAACATATCATCCATTTGGTTAATTTTACCTCCCAAATTCCAGATGACTTCATAGGACTCAGCAGAGAATGATAGCAAGACAGGCACTTTGAATTCTGTTTTCCACTACTTCCACCAGTTACAGTTCAGACTATAAAGGCAATGTTCTATAGTTTGTCATCGTAATCCAAGCACTGCGTCTTGTGATGCACTACTCTCTTAGCCTGAAATTCCTTTTCCACATTTCTTCAATTTTTTAGACTTTAGAAGAAGTTTCATCCCACAGAAGACCTTCTCTGTATTTCTGAGCGAGGCCCCACACTTTCATCACTGACTTCACTGGAATGTGCTGAAACCATCGGTTTGGATATCTTCCTGTCTAGGTCCCCGGGGTAGAGATGATAGCCCTCCACTGGACGACATACTCCTTGGTAGATGGGTAATACTGAGGTTGGCCATATAGATAATCTATCTTTCCATAGCACACCTGTAATTTTGTAATATTCCTGGGCTCACTTGTAAATCCTGCTTCATCTCCTTGCTCATGCCAAGTTTCCTTTGCTGGACAAGCCATGTCTCTTTTATTTTTCCACATACCTCAAAATCATGCAGATAAGAGGCACTCAATATTGGGTACAGTGAAGTCTAATGCACAGAGAAAACATCCCCATGTCATTATGACATCTAGGCATGGGACTCTTTGTCTAGTGTGGTTTTAGTGCTCAGAATTAAGATTTCCCAGATGTCTTTCAGCTATTACCAGGGTTCAGAGGTGAGTATTCAAGAAAAATGTCTTGACTGTTCTCCAAGTTATGGATGTATCACAGCAGATCTGATTTCAGAGGTGAGATCTCCCATTCAGGTGTAAAGACTCACCAAAGTTCCTTAATTCAAAACCAGGGCAAAGACAGGGCTTATAGTGGAGACTCATTTGACCCACTAGATCACAATGTATTACATTTTTCCTGCTTACACTGGAGTCAGGTTTTCATGGCTCAAGTTCAATTCTCAAGAGTCAATTCTCATGTTCACTCCTGAGAAGAAACTTCACTCTCAACGCATGGAAAGTGCACTGAGCTGTGTGTGAACAGAATGACGTAAACACAGCACTATCCTGTAGATAACCTCATGAGGTAAGTATTAATGTCAGAGGGAGTATTATTTTACAGGCAGAGAAGTCAGCTGATTTGCTCTAAGTCAGAGATGAGTGTAAGAGCCAAGAACATATTCCAAGAGTTCAGTGCTTACATCCCTTGCCAAACCTAATCCAAGCTTTTCAAAGTCATTCTCAGAGGATGAAAAGTCTCTAAGAACTTTATTCATTCTTTCTAGACTAGTGCACAAGCCTCTTTCCATACTCCTGTGATTTTCTTCCCAATGGGGAACTGTAAAGAAGAAAACGGTCATTTGGTGGCCCTCCAACTTGTATAGCATCTGGGAAGTATCAAGGGTCAGCCAGGAACACTCGACCTTTTGGGATCGCAGGCAAGGCAGTTTAGAGTCCTATCAGCTTGAGTTAATTCACTTAGGACAGATCATGGTGTCCTCCATGCACAGCATGGTCTAAGGAACTCATTCTCTGTAGGCAGGTCTTACACAGGTGACCCATGTAACTACAGAGACCAACATCTCCAAAATTTCCAAACTATTTCAGTAAGGCCCTATGTGACAACACCCATTTAGGAAGAACAGAAATCTGCCTGCTGAATTAAATAACCACATACATATGGAAGTCACAACCACACCCTTTCTTCCCATGGACTGGTATACAATCATCAAATCCAGCGATGTGCTGGGGAATGAATAACAGTTGGCTTTCTGGAAAAAAGCATTCACCTTGACTGGAAGCATGTCTATTTCTAAAATGGTTGATTAGGAGCTATCAATATGGTATCAATAAATGTGCAGTTGAGAGGAGTGGAGACGTAAATAAGCTCAAGAGCATGGGTAAACACAAAGTGCAGTAAAATAATTAGAAAATGAGGAGTTGAGTACTTGTTATCTTTGTTTTTAAAATGATTTATTTGATTACAAGTTAAAGTGATTCAACTTGTAATTGATGAAAGTTGATGATAACTGTGTTTAAAGATTAGCCCATGAAGTCCTTCCAAACAGTCATGAACTAGTAAGGGTCAGCTCCAATATCTCACAGAATTCAAGCCATAGACACACCAGGAGCAGGTGACAATCTTCATCCCTGGTTACAAAAAATAAATAAATAAGTAAATAAAAATCTTTGTAGTGCATTGCCCTTGTCTCGCTTACTCTGGACTAAAGTCAAAAGCAACTACATCCAAGTTGGCTGTGTCCATTTCTGTTTCAAGAACCTGACCTGACCCTCCAGTCAGAAGATGTCTGACGGTGAGGAAGTATGAGCACACCATTCTGGATTTATAGATCACAAACTCCCAGCATTGCAAGCTCTCAATCCCAGCCTGCGCAGTCGACTTAATTCTGCAACCAACTCCAACATCAGGACGAATGTTTTCATCTACCCATTGTGAACATTTTCTATACTCTTTAAAGAGATACTATGCAATAAATCTCTGTAAATATCAATTCCTCTGTTAAAACACAAACAAATGCAGAAATGTGTCCAGAAGAAATCAGAGCTTGAATGTTTCCATCACTTTTAAATATATGGAAAATTAGTTATGACTTGAGAAAGTATGCTGCCTCCAAAGAACCATGCAGCATGTGCCATGTCACCTCCATGAGGAGACACATACAGAGGACACTACTGATAGACATATTGATTAATAAACCAAAGCAAAACTGTAAACACCTCCATAAACAAAAGAACATGAGAAAGAAGTTCGTGACTCCTGGGTTTGTTGTCTTACAATTAACTTATCCTCTTCAGCTTTCAGTGGGGCCTTAGTGGTACGTTAGGACACTGCATTTAAAATATTCTTCTGGAGCAGTACAGACTTTCCTGGTGGTTATTTAAAATATATTTACTTAAAAACACTTGCACTTCACTGTAATTTACAGACTACTGAAACTTCACTAAGACCATTGAAGAAGCACTGCAGATCAGCAGATTTTATACACCTTCTCTGGGGGCCCGGGGAGTTTGCGTCTGTGCATTACATAAGCCAAACTGATAATGGAATAATGTAGCAGTGTGTGTTCCAGTAGATACATGTGTGAAGATATGATCCTGGGCAGCCTGGCTGGGTCTGTGCCCATCAGTGTCCTTAGGAGCCTCTTGTTTTAAAGGAGCTACCCTTCTAATGTACTAAACACGTACTGCCGCCGCTTTGTGAGCCATGCTCACAGGGAATTACAGGTTGGGAAACACCCGACGCATATGGTAGACGAGCATAAGAACTTGACTCAATGAGCTGTGTCAGCATGTTACTATGCAGGGAAGAACTAGGAAGACTTGGGGCTGTGGTGCAGCTTTCTCACTGTCAACCCCTGAACCCTATGCTACACAGGAACAGAAGTGGATTGATATCTATCTTCAGTTTGCATATCTCTGGGTACCAAAGAGTGTCACTGGGCTCGAAGTGTGGAAGAAGTGGAATACATACAGACACTGTCTATATTCCAGAATTTCCTGGAGGCCATCAAGGTATAAGATAATTAAAGCAAATTATTACTATTATTATCATTTATTAATTATTATTTTGAGATAGAATCTTACTTCGAAGCTCTGGCTGGCCTTAAACTTGCTATATAAATCAGGCTGGCTTTGAATGCTCAGAGATCCACCTGCTTCTGCCTCCTGAGTGCTGAGATTACCACTCTCAGCAAAAATAAATAAATAAATAAATATTAATAAATAAAAATAATTCAATAGGTTTGGGAGGATTGAGAATGATTGCTTATAATACCTTCTACAATATAAATATGCAGTATCAAAGTATATCATAGAACCAGTCTGTAACTTGTTTATAGCTAATCACAAAATGGAATGTATACCATGTTCAAATATTTAAATACAAGCCTGAAGATTATGACACTCAAGTGAATTAATGAATCAGCTGCTCGCTGAATGGTGCTTAGGACCTCTGGTGAAGCCTTCTGAATGTTTTCTTCATGACATACTTTAATCGTGTCATTAACTGATGCGTAGTCAGAAGACACTGATAAATGCAGGAAAGAGTGCTTCTGGTTTCCTGAGAAATGGAATTTAAATGCCTCACTCACTCCACAGTCTCTGATCTTGGTTACACTTCTGAACAGATGCTCACATGATAAACTCTCTTTGATGTGGCAGAGAGCAGAAAACACAAGTGAGACAGCAGGCAGCCACAAGCGCTAGGAAAACCCAGGTCAGTTCCTGAAAGCTAGAGGAAGTGACAGCCTCCTGTAGCTACACTGCTGTATGCATGGATACTTGCTGTGTCTATGTAGGACAGGGCTCCACTTTTGTGTAATTGGGAACATAAACAGCAAGCAAAAGCCATGTCTCTAGAAGCCATTGGTTATACAGGAATTCTATATTCTCTTTGTTTGAGCTCCAACCTTTCTTTACTTATTTCCAGGACTTGTATTCAAATTTAATCTCTGCACTTACCTTTTTAATCTCTGTTACATTATTTAAATCTCTATATTTTAGAATATTAGTTAAGTTATAGAATTAGCTTGAACCTTAAATTTTTTCATATAATATGGCCATATCTTTCATGTTACAGGTATTTTTCCTCCTCCTCTTCCTCATCATGTTGGGTGCAGAAAACACCCAAAACCTTTTGATGGTCATAAGAATGTTTAACAGTGTTTTTTTCTCTCTCCCTTCTCTGAAATTTCTAAGCTACAGAATGACCCATATCTACCTAACTCCAGTGACTGAATGCATTTAGGCTCTAATAACAAAACATAATATTCAAAATATTTCCAAACCTAAATGACCTCATATAGAGCCTTTTATATTGCCCAAGTAATTGTGTAATTAAGAGAACAATGAATATCCGTCTGATCAGGACATCCCATTAGTCTCCACTCTCCCTCCTGTCTGACCTCATCTCCACACCCATCAGCTCAGCTTTCTGTCATCTCTCCTCCCAAATCCCATTTAGTGTCATTACCCAAGTGCACCTCCTCACTTAGCTAAACTCACCACGCACTCTTTCATCTTTGGCCTTCTAACATGGCGTCCACTTCCTGTCATTTATCTAGATTCCTAGGGCCATTCACAACACCCTCCAGAATGTGCCTTTCGGTGTGTTCTCCAGGATGATTCCGTACTACTTCCAATTCCCAGTGCTAATTTCGGTGAGCTACCTAGGTATGGCCCCACCTCAGCATTTTAACACTGTGAGACTCAAAGATCCCTAGGGCAAGGACATGGCTCACTTTGTCCTCAGTACTCTGTGTCTAGCTGCATCTGATGCACACAAACCAGGAATATAAATAAACTGCCATAAGAAAACAGACTGTCCCCAGTAAAGAGGTAAGGCAAGATAATGTCTTTAACTTAAACATAACGTGGAAGGGAAAGAATATTTTATTCTATGTAGCTTCAAAAGAAGCCACTATAGACAAATGTGTAGGTTCTGGGAGTGTCTTTCAAAATAATATACAAAAAAACTTTCTAAAATATAGAGCATGAGATATTTTTTGGCTGATATTTGCTATAAGTCACTGAAGAGGTTTACAGAGCAGCTGGCAAAAATAAACTATGCGATACTTAGGCTCTTTGCATAGTTTAGATTCTACAGCAAATTAAGTCTAAGTTTTTTTTTTTTTTCACGTAATTGCTTATTTAAGTAGAAAACTAATTCTGGATACGTTAAGAAGAATATGAAGAGTTGTAGTTTAATACAAAGGCCTGTCACCTCATTGAATATTAGCAAGGAACACACAGAGAATTTTAAATATAACACAGCAAAAAAAAAAAAAAAGTCTCACAACAATGCAACTTGTCAGTGCACTGAACAGCACAGCCTCTCAAATGTCAAGGTCAGCGGGGCTTTGCCCACACCACCTCTCATCCTGGAGGAGGCACGGCCCCCCAAATGTCAAGGTCAGCGGGGCTTTGTCCACACCACCTCTCATCCTGGAGGAGGCACGGCCCCCCCAAATGTCAAGGTCAGCGGGGCTTTGTCCACACCACCTCTCATCCTGGAGGAGGCAAGGTAACTTTACAACCATAAAGAAACTTCCCATTAGAAGTCGTTTCAATGTTAGATTTATTGCATTTTCCACAGTTACGTCATTGAGGCTATGCACGATCCAGAGGGACTCAAGGGGCTGCACTGTAAACTGTTATAATAAATATTAATGGCCATCATGCCCGATAAAACCTGCAGTCTGTACACATGCACCCATGCACCCACACAAAATGGGACTTTTCACCTTATATGGTTACTTTTAAAGACCAACTCTTTCTTTATTCCACTTTGTTGGCCTGCCAAACACAGAGTACATTTACTTTAAAAACACCAATTAAAAATATCAACAACATGAAAATATATAAACAGTGGTTTAGAGCCAAGGGCACGTAAATTGACATAGATTCAGACAAAAAGTAAACATGAGAGGAATAACAGAAACTCGTACATCATCCAAAAGAGCCGTAAACAATAGCCCTGGGAGAAAGTGACTTTCCCTCCTTCCAGACTCTGCGGACTCCTGCACTGGACCAGTGGGTGGGGAGTGGAGCAGATAGAGAGGGTGCGGGGGTTGGTAGAGTAGAGATGTGCAAGGTCTGGGAGGAGAGAAGAGATGCTTCCACTTCACAACACAACCTGGGGTGGCCCCAGGGGCCTTCATCGACCTGTTCAGGAATGTTGCTTCCTCAAGCACTGGAATGAGGACTTCTCAAGCCTTTCTAACTGAGGAGCAGCTGTGGAAAAGGGCCGGCTAGGGAGCTGTAGGATTTAGATCACATTCAAGTCCTGCTACTTGATTTTTAGGAACCTTAGCTTCCCCTTCTGTAAAATGGGAATCCATAGACATCTACCTCACACTAGTTGTTGAGAGGAATAAGTAAAACTGGGTGAGTAAAGTTGACTAGATGGACAGAAAGAAATCTTGGTTGATTTTGCTTGTTGATTGGAAGGAAAAAAAAAACAATAATAAACCTTCCCTGCTTTATTGAGTTACTACATCTTTTCTTTTTTTCAATGCTGAAAATGAACTTAACCTGGGTCTTTGTGAAGCCTCGTGATTTCTATATTATACAATATATATTCTATCATACTGTACACAATGTAGACAATTATGAAGAAAGGAGAAAGCCGGGGGTGAGGGCAGGGACAGGGAGGAGACAACAAAAGAAATAACCAGGCATATTCACGTGTTTCTGTCCGTATGACAGAGGCAGGCCCACACTGCTATCTTCTCTATCCCTCTGGGAGTGGTCCTAGGCTTACTCTCAACATACTGAATGTGTTTGGGGTTACAGCCAGAAGACCACAGTCCCACACTTAATGCTGGGTAGGGTTTTTTAAGAATTACATGAGTAATTTCCTCTAATTGTTCTTTATACAATCGCCCACACCCCGGTGCTTGGTGTGATAATGTGCTATGAGGCCGCTCTCACTTTGTGTGTTACAACATGTCTTTGTTGCCTCTTTTATTTCTCCTGCTATCTCTAGGTGGTCACTGCATTTTGATTTATAGATTACTAAATATATGATGAAGTCAATGAAATGAATCGGATCTTGATAAAAATTAAATGACTCAATACCTCTTCATAGTGTGTTTAAAATTGTAAAGGCAGCATACGAACTATTTGAGCATTTTTACAATGATATTCCCTAACAGTTGCAAATATAGTCTACGTACTTCTAGTACATTTATAACCTATCTCAGTAGATTATTCCTTAAAAAATACAGAACAAATATTTATCATGACATGACAATAAGCTGGTTTATTCTGTGTATGTGTGTATATGAGTGTAGTATGTGTGTTCTGTATGAGTGTACATGTACTGACAATATGCTCACACGCAGAGACCAGAGGAAGACATCAATCATATCCTGTGTTTGACTATTCTCTTTCTGATTCTCTGTCCCTTAAGACCAGATCTTGCACTGAACCTAGAACTAGGCTGGCAGCCAGCAAGCTTGTCTCTGTCCCTTTTACAGTGCTAGAGTTACAGGAACCGTGAGACCAAAATATCTGCTTTTTAAATATTCACCTCTCCGTTCGTGTGTGTGTGTGTGTGTGTGGGTGTGTGTGTGTGTGTGTGTGTGTGGGTGTGTGGCGCGCACGCCACACGCACGCCAAAAGAAGACAACAGAGCCCCTGGAATTAGAGTTACAGTCAGTTGTGAGCTACCTAACTTAGGTGCTGGGAACTTAATCCTAGTCCTCTGAAAGAGCAGCAAGTGTTTCTCACTGACACATCTCTCCAGAGCCCTACAGCCCACTCTTATGTGGGTGCTGGAACCAATCCTGGGCCCTCATACAGTACTTGTGCTTTCTGCTGATGAGTTCTCTCTCCAGCCGCAATTGGCTGGTCTTACTCACAAAACAAATAACAAGACGTTACACTTTCTGTTACACACATAACTGGCTTACAAACACACTAGCTTCTACTTCCTAAGTCTATGTATGGCTTTGTCTCCAGGTCATTCTTTTGTCTGTCATGTCTCTTCTTCTACCTTTCCCTCCATGTCACACACCTTCCCACAGCCTTTCACACTAAGTAGCTAGCTCCAGGATCTACTCTGTAACTCTTTCAGCAGGCCAACTGGCTCATGCCTCTGTGTCTCACACAATCCCCAGTAGCCTCAACTCTTTGTCCCTGCATGAACAGCAGCACTCAAATCCAACCTTGAAGTACTGAAATACTATTAACCATACTAATTGTAAGTCATTTCCCCCTGGAACCTTGCTACCCTTTGGTGGCACATATAACACGGTATAGTTCTTACTGGCTAACTGAGGACTGACTGTCATGGATGGAGCTGTGCTAGGCTTCAGTAGCACAGCAGCCACTGAGTGGATTCTTCAGGGTTTAAGTCTTAGTTCTCTATCTTCATGAATCAACCCAGAAAAGAGCAGCAGAAATTGACACCAGATGGCTAGCTATTCCTCTCTTCTCTTTTTATTTACTTTCCGGAATTCAAACTAAATCTCCATTCTACTTTAAAAAAAAAAAAAAAGATGCATAGAGTATTGGTACAAGCAAGACTAAGAGTGTAGACGAGACGGTTCTGGAAAAGAAAGAGTGACAAGGACACCACGTATGGTGCTTAGCTTCTAGTTTGAGGGCTGAACCACTGCAGAGGTTCAGGGACGGCCCAGAGGGTGGGACGCATAATCACACATGGCACGGAGGAAGCGAATGAAAGCATGTTTGTTTAAAAGCCTTAAGCATGTTCAAATGGTAAAACCTCACAGAAACAGTAAAGATCATATATAAGATATGTAACCATTGCGTGTGTATACACATATAACTACATAAGTTATGGTTAGCTTTTCAAAGGAAAATCATGCTTTTGTGAAGAACTAGAACACTCTGGCCCCGAATCTTGGTTTTGTTGGCCAATGTTTAACTAGATACCTTCTGTTGGTGTTCAGGGTGTGTGGACACACACGCCTCCCTGCAGAGCCGCCTTGCACACAATGCGTGTGCTTCATTCACCCCTTTTACTGCTTTCCTTTACCTTTCTGCTGGTTGGCCCTTTGCTCGTATAAAAAGTTCTCTACTGACTCAGAAAGCCTAATGAATGTTTTCAAGTTATTCCTCTGCTTTACAGTTTTGTTGTGAACTAAATGAAAAAGAAGCGTATAAATAGAAAAGCTGGTGTTTTCGTTCCTACAGAAGGAAATATGTTAAAGGGGGACAGGGGTAGAAAAGTCACCAGGCTGCAGAGCCAGGTAGGCGTGGTCTGCGTCAGTCTACAAAGAAGTTCCTAGATTTAGAAATGGTGAAGCCACCATCGAGGACGAAGCAGGGACTACGCAGGGAAGCAGAACATGGGAGGAACATAACCAATCAGGACTCTGTGACAGGGAAGCAGTGAAGGCACTCATTCAAGTAGACTTTAGAGTCAGGCAAATACCAGAAAACCAATGCATGACTGTGATGGGGGAGGAAAGCAATGTGTAAGGGGAAGAGAAGCTGCAGCTGAGGAGTGAGGGCTAACCGATGAGTGGCTGGTTTCCCGGGGGCAGAGTAAGCAAGGAGAAAACAGAAGGGAGGGCGTGGGGAACAAAGCAATGAGATGCGGAACAACAGACTGAACTGACTGTACTAGGGGACCATGTTCTTCAAAAGCTCATTTATCTTGCAGGCTGGTATATATTATTATATAAAATAATGGGCTTTACTAGGACACTTTCATGCATACATGTGCGACATGTAACTTCATCATATTCACCCACCTTTCTGTGTACTTCTTCTATTTGTACTGCAGGAGCAAGTACATGTGCATATATATACATGTATACACATACACAGAGAATATTTCTGCATCTGGCTTATTTCACTTAACATGATAGTCTCTACTTTCATTCATTTTTCTGCAAATGACCTAACTCATTTTTCTTTATGGCTGCGTAAAAGTTCACTGTAATTATATTCATATTATCTGTTCATCTGCTGACAGATATCAAGGCTGATTCTGTGACAAATCTATTATGTACACTGCCTCAGTAAACATGGATATATAAGTATTTCTGTTTGTTGACTTAAGAGTTTTTTGGGTATATACTCATGGGAGGTATAACTGGATCATATGGTAGTCATATTCTTTAAAATGAAAGACCACAAAGAGAGCGAGGTAGTCAGCCAGTCAGTCAACAAATATTTGGTGAGCAACACTGAGGTGTCCGGTACTCTTAGCACTAGCCAAGGATTCCAGTGTTCACTGAAGAACATAACAGGAAGTAGTAAGTGCTACGTTGGAGATGCATGTAAGATGTATAGAAGAGGGAAATGTATTTAGTCAGGGAACCGTAGGGTGGTTTCTGGAGGGGGAACTGCTAAAGGGTAGTTATCTGTAATCTCTGAGAACAGAAAACAGCTCATTGAAATGCCACTTAGTACTCTCTGGCACACAATGATGGGACAGTGTACAGTGTATCCAATATGAAATGTAGCCGTTCCATATGAGGGGACAATAGACTCCTGACCACCAGTACTTGGCCATGGGATCTCACAATCACAGTGCATTAGGCACACAAGGCTAATAGCTCTGTGGGGGAAACGATTTAAACAGAAGCGCTCTGTCTTCTGCTAGCAGCAAAGCTGGCTGTGGCTGTTATCTTCTCACTTAGACATGGCTAGGATTTACTCTGTACAACTGCCTTGAGTCAACTCATGCCACTATATTCCAGTTTACAAATTACTTGTGGTCTTTGGTTCCCTGACAGGAAACACAAAACAAATATTTTCTTCAGAATACTCATCCAACAAAATCCCATTGTCTTGCTTTGCTTCTATCATTGGAGCATTTGTAGGTATTGCATGTATTCACAAGACACAAATAGTACAACGGCCTCTGTTGTAATTATTATTCTGGGTGCTGATACACCCCTTGTTGCCTTTAACTATCCAGTCGGGTACGAACCCCACTTCAGGTCACCTAGTTCCCAAATAAAAGACATAAAAACCTCTAGACTTACAATATGCTTAAAAGCACTAGAGCTGGGCAGATATAGCCTTCTATGCTATTCATCTTCTTCCCTGCGGCGAACCCCGAGACATCACTCGCCATGTTCTACCCAGGCTGCTCCTGCTCCATCAGGCTGACTCTCATGGCCATGAGCTCACAATCCATCTACCATGTGAGGGCTCTCTTCTTCCCCCTCTCTCATTCTCCTGGTCCCTACCTCAGACCCTAACCCCGGAAATCTCTGCTCTGCCCCATCTCTTCTGCCTAGCCCTGGTTGTAGGCATCTTTATTAATCAATCAGGGATAACTTGGGGGAGCAAGGTTTGTAAAACAAAAGCTGGTGTACATGAGAATTCACTTGGCTTGGGGCACCCAGGTCTTGGGATACAGCAGCAGCACTTTGACTATGCAGCAGCATCAGACCAACCCTCTACAGGCCTCATTGTTTGTATCCTAGCCCTTGACAACTCTGAAAATCAGTTTCACTGAGCTGTGCTAGTGGGCTCTGTTCCGCCCTGTGTGAGCATACCACTTCATTACTGCAGAGAGGACTCACCTCTGCCTTAAGGTTTCTCTATCAGGAAAGACAAAACTCCACAGCAAAAATAACACAGTCACGAAATTAGAAGGGGACTCAAAACCACTGATGTAACAACCTGGATGATGAAGGACAAATTTCCCAGCACTTTGCCTACCTGCTTTAAGTGAGAGAAGATATCCTTCTGTTTGGCATTATTATAACAAAAATTTTCTAAGAGTCAAATGTAAGGTGGGGCAAAGACTAGATATTTTTACTTAGAGCAACTTTACAGAATGGGGTGGAGGGACCATAGCTAACATTTACTGAGGGTCCATTATGTGCCAGGCATAGTGGTATGTGACGAGGATTATTTTATTTTGTCCTTACACTAATCCTAAAAGGTTGGTGCTATTATTGACCTTATCTTGCAATGAGGAAATGGAGGCTCAAAAAGCTGAGATTCAACCAATTCTGCCTTGGATTTTACCATTAACGGATGTGCAATCATTCTTATGTGACCAGATATCCTTTGTCTGTGTGTAAAATCATAACAATTATGATAGCTATTTCACAGGCTGACTGAAATTATTATATAAGCGAATAAAATAATCTTAAACACGTCAAGCATAAATCTGCTGTCCCATTCTCCTGGAAGCAGGATGTACTAGAAAATCTGCCTGGGTTGCACAAGTAGGCAGCTTGAGTTTGGAGCTGAACTCGCTATTTTATTAGCTCTGTGATGCAGGGCATATACACTGCTCTCTGAGCTTTAATTTCTTCACTGTACAATGTGAAAACGAACACTCACACCTCATGGGCTCAGGCAGATAAGCCCTCACATTAGCAGAATAGACTCAACCTCTCGAAGATGCTAAATAAGAAGTTAGAAAAAGATGCTCAGAGTTCACTTAATCAAAGGGAGAATGACTCACAGTGACAGAAAACAGATCAATGACCACATTTTTGAGACATGATTTTCATATAGATTCAATGAAGACCAAAGGTGGCAACGCCCACTGTCCATTAGACAGTTCCCTTCAGACACTTGCACCTAGAACACAACTCTATGCCTAGGGCCTCCGCGCCCATGTGACCCTTCAGTGTCCAGCACGGGGCTTAGCAGCTAAAACTTCAAACTGGATAAACAAGAAGAACAGATGAAGGATGTTAGAGGACACAGAAAACAAAACAGAAAATATGTTAGCATCCTGTGATCCAAACACTGGTCAGATGCATAACACTAACCACTGCTTATACAGAGGAGGGTGGACTGCCTTAAAGAGTTTCATCAAAGTGGTTATTAAAACAAAGAAAAATATCTTTGCTGTTTCAAAAGGAAAAGCAGTAGTTCTCGGAAAGCCCATTTCTGCAGGCTACTCAGCTTGTGACAGGAAAACAAGTCAACTATATTTAGGGACACGCTTGTACAGCATTCTCTTTTCTACTTGTACAGCATTCTCTTTTCTACTATGGACCATAAAACGAATCAAAAATATAAGGATAAGAACTATCTTCAACCAGTTCAAGTAAAACCTAACATGGGCATTTTTCTTTTAGGAATATTCACAAGCAATTTCATAGCAAGACTGTGTTTCTTCTCTTCTCTTCTCTTCTCTTCTCTTCTCTTCTCTTCTCTTCTCTTCTCTTCTCTTCTCTTCTCTTCTCTTCTCTTCTCTTCTCTCCTCTCCTCTTCTTTTCTCCTTTTTCTCTAATTCAGTCAAAGCTAGGAAAGCATAGACAGTGAAAATCGACTGCAGCAAGTGAAAACCAAACCTATCTCTCTCGTGTTCCAAAACCAAGCTTCCATATCCGAAGGAAGCAGGAGAGAGCTTCCTCCCAGCATAACCTCAGTGACAGACTGAAGTCTGTTCCACACAGCGTCCATCCCTCCACAGCTGAGCTAGGCATGGGCAGACTCCTACAATACTAAATATTTTACATTGGTTTTTAAGAGTTGGACATTTCTGGACCGGAGGGAGAATCAGTCAAAAAATTCATTCGTCTTTTAAACTTGAGCAGAAAAAGGGGCTGCTGAAGAACAGCTGAGGAAAATGTTTTAATTCCACAGCACAAAATTGGAATTCTCTCATCATAGAAATACTTCAGACATCTAGTTAAGATTCAGATAAACCTTACTGAAAATGATCTCAATTGATTCAGGAGTCACATTTTGTGATCACAAACTATGGGATCTCAAGTAAGAATTGACCTTATTTCTCTCATCAAGTCAACAACAGACTCCTATCTACAGGAGACTGTGGTCCAAGAGATTTTATAGCCCTTGGTAATGTCAATGCCAAATGTACATATTCTTACTATCTGCTGCCAAGTTGGCCTTAAGTCATACACATAGTTAACTCCTATCCAACTAGAATAAACAATGATTTTGTGAACAAATATCAACTAAGACACAGGAACCATTCTTTCAGATTGACTTATTTATAAGTTTCTTGATTATTATTTCATAATATCATCTAAGGCAGAGCTATGAAAAACATGGTGTGTGTGTGTGTGTGTGTGTGTGTGTGTGTGTGTGTGTGTGTATGAGAGAGAGACACACAGAGAGAGAAAGAGAGAGAGAGAGAGAGAGACAGACAGACAGACAGAGAGAGACAGAGAGGGAGACACTGACAGATAGTCAGATAGACAGACAGACAGGGAGACAGAGAGGTATGTGTACATGGTCATGTATGTGTGTACACATAGGTGTATGTGTTTGTGTGTACACATGCCATACATAGGTCAACACTGTGTCTATTCCTCAGTCATTCACTACATTGTTTTCTGAGGCAGAGTCTCTTACTGAAGCTGTAGATCACCGATTCAGCCACACTGGCTGATCAGTGTGCTTCAGGGATTCATTCATCTCTACTTTGCTAGTTCTTGGGTTAAGGATGTGTGCTGCCATTTCTGACTTTTATATGGGTGCTAACAATTCAAACTTAGGTCATCATGTTTGTGTGACCAAGATTTTACCAACTGTGCATTTCCCCCAACTAGATCCCCTTTTAAATGTAAAGTTATATTGGCTCACAGCCACTTCCATTCATTTGTGTACACATGGCTGCTTGCTGGAGAAGGATGAATGTATGTATGTATGTATGTATGTATGTATGTATGTATGTATGTACAGATGGGGAGGGGGAGAGAGATGTTAAGCTGTATGGGCTGCAAAATCTAAGATACTTAATATGTGATCATAAACAGGAAACGTATGTTGAACTCTGATCGAAGGAGAGTTACTGGTCCAATTTATCAATGAATACATTCAGAGAGGGATGTCATATGACCAAACTTCAAGTGCTGGGGGCAAGATGGTCATGGAATAATGGTATTCGTCAGACATGTACTTGGTTCATTGCTATTTCCCATCTTCCTTAAACCAGGGAGACTAGACTAAAAGGAAATTTGGTCATTTGATGATAGCTCTCCATTCATTTGATAAAGTAAGCCAGTGGTACTTAAGCAAAGAGACTATGTCACTCACTAAGAAGGTAACAGCTTAGTGGGAGGATGTATACGGGTGCTATCCCATAGAGCATATAAAAGCGTTCTGAAGTCAGCGAGTGATTCTTAAGAGGAGTTGCTGAAGTTAAGGGTTGTAGTGGAAAGGCAGGATGGCAGAGGAGGAGCCTAAGCAGACAGCACAGTCCCAGAGGACACCAGGGTCGGAAGGGAGAATGGTGAGTGTTAGCTCACCAACAGCAGGCCACACAGTTGAGGAGAAAAGCCTGAAGAGGGAGGGGGTGAGGTGAAGCTGCAGGTCAAATCAAGCAGCCCTTTGCATCCCTATGAAGAAGGTTAGAGATATTCTAAAAGGAAGTTAAACCCAATAACAACCTCCTGCCTGGGCCACAATTATCTTTATGATCAGTTTTTTCTTTGTTTTTACTTTTTACCTAAAGTTCTGAACATTCTCTTAAGCCTTTACCAATATAATCAATTAGTAAAACCACAGTGAAACCATGATAAGAGAAAATGTGCAGTAGAGCTTTTCGTGAATGTACTACACATGTAGAAAGAGAGTCACGTGGGCTTGCCCCCATTCCTTTTCTGTTGTGCATGGCCAGCTATGTGTACCCTCCTGCTGGGAACAGCACATTCTTAGACTTCAACAATACCATTGCATAAATAGCGCTGTGTAGCTAAGAGGCCAAGAAAGTCACCAAGGGAAGCACCTGAAACTGAAAGGTCATATAATGAGCTGGGGGCCGGGGGGAAACCCAGGATAGGAACGCATGTGACTTACGGTCTAGGAACCTATGAAGTTTGTGCACTTTTCAGTTCTGGCTTTCCTACCTGTGAGTCAGGTAGATGGGCATCTTTGGAATTTAAATAAGAGTAAATGAGAGTCTGTAAAGTTCCTCATTTATAACAGAATTCCTGGTACAATTTTCTTCCTTCTATATTCTTGATGCATGTCACTGGACATGGGGACACCGCCTCAACGGCAGAAGATGTAGATGTATATGTGTATATGTGAGTAGAGTCTTTCTTGGTCAGGGCTTGCTTATCTGCAGTCGGCTCCTACAGCCGGTAAACTTTACCAACTTCTGTTTTCTAACCTAACTGCTTCAAAGTACTAATGCCTTAAAATGACCTATCGTCAACTTCCTCAGTAGGTTAGCAAAGGCTTTTAAAAGAGCAAAGGCACAGATGTACTGTAGTCAGGCTACTATGGAACATGAGGATATGCATGAGGAATCTTCTAAGTTTTAAAACCAGCTTGAACTCCTTCCTTAACATACGCACACATGCATACACACACACACACACACACACACACACGCACGCACGCACGCACGCACGCACGCACGCACGCACGCACGCACGCACGCACGCGCTCCTTTGTTTAGAAATGTCCTTGTTAGTCACTGTATCTGGTTTTATGAGAAAGATTAGCAACATTAAAAGAAAAAGCTATTCCTACATATGAAATAATTCTCAGTCTGGTTCTCAAAACTTACAAGCAATTACAAACCAAAAATTAAACTTCAGACTTGGAAGGCTAAAAGCACCACCGGAAGTTGCATTGTTCAGTCTTTCAGCTATTATTCCTTTTTGGTTAGGAAGTTATAAAATGGGAACTGCGTACTTCTTTGTACCTCTTGGGCAAACATTAAGCACTTTGAAATACAGCTCTGCTAGCACTCTGAGAAGGAAGGAGCCCAAGGTCATCACAGGCTTGTTTGCTTTTCTACTAACTGATAAAGGCACTGAGAATGTAGCGGCTTGCTCAAGGTGACACTGTATGTATTCGCCATGCTACACAACAACTGACCTTTCGGTCAGAACAAAAGGACAGAAATCAAAAGTACAGTTAAGTTTTTAAGCGAGAAGCCAGTTCCCATTTGGGTGGGGGGAAGCCTAGAGTTTTCACAGGCTTAGCCTCAGTAAACTTTGTTTTCTCACATACTTTTGGAGTAAGGATGGAGGGCCTTGTGAAAACTCTGAAGGGTCAAGGCAGATCTGGGAACAGAGGCTATCTTTATCATAACACTTATGGTACACAAGGGGCCCAGACCATAATCAAAGATTCTGCCTTGTCATTGGTTACCACCAGAAATATACTCATTAACCATAAGTAACCATATATCCACAAAAGAAATAGCATAATTGAATGGAGAGCTACTAGACAGAAGACGTGAACACAGACACAGTAAGTGTCACACTGCTGACACTTCTGGACCTGAGGCCTCCTGTTGAGTCTGTGATGAGGGGTTGAGTAGACAGGCAAGGAACAAGACAGGAGTCGAAAGGGCTTCTTTTAAAGGGAATACGGAGTAAAGTTGGCTTGCCTTGCCTTATAAAGCCTTCTTCTATCAACCAGCCACCCATCCCTCCCCCAGTAAAAACAGGGGGCGGCCTCTAAATGCCAAGAGAATAATTGTCTGTGTTTCGCATGCTGAAATTGGCTTGGCAAGCTCTCCACCTTGCAAAGAATACAAAGAGCTTAGTTTAGTCTGTGTGTAAAGGCTTCATGATCATTACCCAAAACATCCGAGGCGACATGCTCGGGGAGGCGAACAGTTCTTTGTTTCCCCCCTAATTGTAAGCGTCTGACATCCATTTATTTACTTACAGCTCCTAGCAGCAGCCACCTCCCTGGTCAACACACACTCTTGGCAGCCCTGAATGCTTTCTAACAAAGGGCTACATGGAACCACACACAGTGGACAGGCAGAATCCTCAAACTCGATGTGGCTCAGCCTCAGAGGACCTGCTGCAGTCCACAGACTTCAGAGCGCATGAGATCTAGTTCTATTCCACAGGCTAGAAAGTGGCAACACAGAGAAAGCTCTCTTCTCATGGAGCTGATACAACCAAAGGCCAGCTCCCCTCTCTGGCACTTCCTCAGAGAAGGCATACAGAAAACGCATCAGTTAGAAGACCCAAGTCATGATGCAAACTCTTGGGGTCTGGCTGGAGCCATGAACCTTACCATGTTGACCTGGCTCATGTGCTTTCCTTGATATGCCTCTGCACTTGTTTAGTTATACAGAGCGCCTGATTTTGTGCCATGTTTCTTCCCAATGCCTAGGATGGCTTGAATGTAAACCATACTCTCTCGCTGCTTCCAGTTGCAGGTGGTTCATGGAACAGGATGGGCCACTTCAATTTTGCTGACACAGAGCTGTTAACAGTCTGGTGGAGAAGGTATCTGTTGTGACTTGACATAGGCCATTAATTCTAATGAGAAACAACTCATGCAACATACAAGGTTCATAGAGCCTGGATGAGATCTGAAGTCAGTAAGAATTCCTGCTTTGCCACTTACCATCTCTGTGGCTTGGGGCAGGATGACTGAACCTCATAAGGCTTAGTTTCTTAGAACTCATATTAAAACATAGATTGATTATAACATGAACTCATAGGGTTTCTTTCCAAGACAACTATGCGTGTCAAGTGCCCTAGCATGGTCCCTGGAGCTAGTAAGTTCTGGGTTACTCCTATGATGGATTCCGAAACTCTTCACCAACCATCATATGAGGTCACTGCTCTAATCAGCAGCCTCTGTTGTCTTGTTTTGTACAGGTCTAGAGTTTAGTCCTAAATGTCTGCTCCATTGGACTGAGCTGACTGCAAAGGCACTGGGGTGACCTGACCTGCTTTGTAAAGGCTGAGGAAATTGGCTTAGAAAGCCAACAATCCTTGTGGGAGATTCTGAGTACTCTAAAAGACAGGCTTTTATTTTTGAGGATTTGTAACTTTTTAGAGTTAGAAATACAGACTGGATTATGAACAAGGAACATTCTAATAGATGCAGAAATATTTTAACAGACACAGCACCAGAGCTGTGTACTGGGCAGGAGACCTGTGTACTGGAGCTGGTGTTGTGAGTGACCTCAGGCACATAACTCCACTGGGCCTTAGTTACAGAAGGAAGGAGACTGGACATATTGACCTGACTGGACAAAAAATTCAAAGAGAAGAGAAGGGTTAAATGACTGGCATGATACCACCTCACTTCTAAGAAAAATCTGAGCAGGAAGAAATATAATAAAAGAGTCCTATGATTTTCAAGAGAGTCCTGATTTAGGCCTGGGAGTATGGCATTTAAAGCTAACTTGAATTACATGAAAACAATTTTCTTTTTTCTCCTTTATTCCACCAGGATCTGGAAATGATTCTTAGCCCTGTTTCAACCTTAAATGAGAAAAGACTCTTTAAAGAGCCACTGATTTGTAATGGAAAACTTGGATAAATCAACTATTTATACTCAAGAGATTTTTATATTTCTTTTTGTCCTTTCTGCATAACACAGAGCTAAGAAAAGCCATGATGTAAGCTTGCCCCACTAGACCTCATCAGTAGGCTATTTATTCTGTACCTACAGCCTAGCTGCTTCTGGGAATGCAACAGTTAGCACACAAGAACCAAAGAGCAACCTCAAGTTAAATGGAGATGGTGAATGCCAGTGGGTCTAGCATAAGCAAGAGACTAGGGGGTGGAGGGAGAAGAATGACAGAGACAGACACAGAGAGAGACAGAGAGACAGAGGTGGGTGGATGGATGGATGGATGGACGGGAGCAGGGAGCAGGGAGCAGGGAGCAGGGAGCAGGGAGCAGGGAG